>CM030844.1:1147049-1527049 GCA_018105865.1 Metaphire vulgaris
GATCAGCAGTACAAGGTGTTTGGCGTCCACTCATGCCGCCCATGTGGCCCATGACGTCGCTTCCAACATTTTTAAATTTAAAATCTGCCGCCCCTTCTAAAATTTCCCTCCTCCACTGAAAATCCGCTGACAAGCAACACAAGTCGTCGATTCCAAAATTCGCCGCTGCCTTCATGTGTGCCGCCCATGGCTAAAGCCTCAATAGACATTGGCACGCTACGCCTCTGAGCGGTAGGTAGCAGTAAAAACAATAGCAATATTATTATTAGTAGTAGTAGTAGTAGTAGTAGTAGTCGTCGTTGTTGTTGTCGTCGTAGTAGTAATTGCAGCTGTTGTAGTAATAGTAGTACTACTAGTAGTAGTTGTCGTTGTTATTGTTGCTGCTGTCGTTGTAGACTTGTAGTAGTAGTAGTATCTGTAGTAGTTGTATTAGTAGCATAAAACCATAGCGGATTTGAGGAGTAAGTCTTGGAGACTGGGATGGTTTAGCGAATGAGTCGAACAGGGGCGTAGCCAGGAATTTGATTTGGGAGGGTATAAATATTTTGGGTGGGTATACATCTTAACTGCAAACCACATAAACCATATAAACCACATATAACCACATGTAAATCACATAAAAAACTTCAAGTAAGGTAGACTGATGTTGGGGGGGGTATATACTGTATATCGATATACTCCCCCGTCGCTACGCCCCTGGAGTCGAGTAGTATGCCGTGGGCTGCTGTGAAGATTAGCCTAATAGGCGCTGTTATCGCGTTTCAGGTACGGACAGTCGTTTGGCTATCACGCCCATATGCACGGAAAGGCGGAGCTGGAGATGACGATTCACGTCCTTCCGATTACGACGATGTACGCCTGCAGCGTCGCTGGAATCGTCGAGCTGCTCGACCGTCACTGCTTCGCCGCCTCCGTGACGAGAATCTTCTGCGTTCTGATGCTCGGCACCTGGTTCTCACAGGCGTCGTTCGTCATGTACAAACCGTTCCCATTTCAGGTATATACAGGAAGAGATGGGCTTATCATCATCATCATCATCATCATCATCATCATCATCATCATCATCATCATCATCATCATCATCATCGTCATCGTCGTCGTCGTCATCACCATCATTATCATCATCATCATCATCATCATCATCATCATCATCATCATTATCATCATCATCATCATCATCATCATCATCATCATCATCATCATCATCATCATCATCATCATCATCATCATCATCATCATCATCATATATACCACTTCTAATAGGACTATTAACATGCATACGGTAAATGTCATCATCATCATCATCTCTCTCTCTCTCTCTCTCTCTCTCTCTCTCTCTCTCTCTCTCATCTCTCTCATCTCATCTCATCATCATCATCATCATCTCTCTCTCTCACTCTCTCTCTCTCTGCTGTTGTCATCATTTGTAAAACGAAACAAGATTGGAATCACTCTCGGCGTAAAATCAGTGCTGCGCAGGGGCGTAGCGACGGGGAGGGGGGTATATCGGTATATATATACCCGCCCCCAAATCAGACTATCTTAAAATTTTTAATGTGTTTTTAAGATTTTCAAATGTTTTCAGATTTATCACATAGGTCCTAATAAGTAATAACCCCCAAATCAAATTCCTGGCTACGCCCCTGGTGCTGCGCTAATGTTTGTTTGTAGGAAAATAAAGAAGTAAATGAAGTAAATAAAAAAGGTAGAAGTTAGCATAGAAGCGAAAGAAGCTGTCTTCTTTCCACGTTGACTGTGCCTGTCGCCAGCTTAATTTACCGTTGCGTTCTTTTTTTGGCTACACTGTAACATTTACAGCGGCCACACTGAACAAACGGATATAGAGAGATCTCTAAAAAAACTTTCGCAGCGCTTTGTAGTCTAAACATATCCAGAAAAAGTCGTAAAAGCTCTCGATCAAACTCCAAGTGGTTTTGAAGCATCTGAGAAAAGATGGACCTGGTGAGTAATGTATATATATATATATATATATATATATATATATATATATATAAATGTTTCCTGTGATATGTAGGCCTAACACATGTTGGTGTCTTTTTTGTTATTCGCTGAAGGAGATATGTTGAATCCGAACTGGGACCAAACGGACGAAAGAAACGTTAACTTTATCGTCGCCAGCTTTGGTTATCACATGATTCTGAACATCGTTATCGTAACCGTCGTCTACCTGGTCTGCTACGCGTACCTGAGGTTCAAGGGAGAAGGTCGAAACCAGTTCAAACTCCTCGTCGACGAATTTCAGGACGACCAGGTCTACCAGTTCGCGCCGTTAAACAGTAAGACACAGGCTGACAGCAGTCTCTGAATGAAACCGAGATGAACTTTGAAAAGTTCTACACAATCAGTTGACTGTGCTGTCTTGTAGCTTTTTAACCTAAGATAACAGATTTGTGGTCTCACTGAGTGATTGCAAGCACTTTTTTGTTTAGTATAATGTTGTCGCCGATAGTGTTAAGAGGAATTCAAAGACGCAGAAAATTAGCAAGAAAAATTTCGACAGCTAGTGCAACAATTTCTTAAATTCTTGGCGCAGAAAGATTGACGAGTCGTTTTTATGCCTTTTATTTCCTCCGGCGACTACTACTATATCACTAAATCCTGTCTACCTGTTCGAGAAATACACAAAAATAATTATTAATTCTGCAAATCGTAATATGAAATACGTTTAATATTACTTGCGTGACTTTACATAATATCTGCTCTCAAGAATTAATGCTCTGTTTGATCGCTAATTTTAACGGCGTGTTACAATATGACATAGGCCTATATTGGAACAATGCTTTTGCTGAGTAACCTATGCGTGATGTAAAAGTACCCTTTTGGTATATAGGCTAAAGTTTTACGATTAGTAAGCCTAAGTTCTTTATCGTTTCGTCATTAATATATATATATATATATATATATATATATATATATCGCATTTGGCCGCCTCATATATATATATTGGTTTGTAAAAGATTTAGTTGTATGTTAATTTCGTGTAAGTTGTTTTTAGTCAATAGCCTACAATGCGAAGTTTTGCGTCCCTAATTATCATCCAGAAAGACGTTTGGTAGGCCTACTACTGAATCTACCATTCTCTGAAATGTATTACCTCGGTCACCGGCAAAGCTTGCCCTTGTAAATATAGGCTAAATGTTCAGAACTTCTAGCTATTTAAGATCGCAAATGTTCAGAATTTAATTTCCAATTCCGAAAACATGTAGCTTATAGTCTAGCCTGTTGCCATATGCCACCGCTTATGTTAATCGGCTTTGCAGTTTGTCTCATCAATCATATTGTGGAGTTGTCTGTTCAAACTCATCGACGCTTGCAGTATTTTTCAGGCGTCAAACAAACGTTATATTGACTGTCGAATGGAACAGTACAATGACGACCAGAGAAGTGGGGTCGGATAGACTGTCAACCCTTTAGACAATCGACTAATGGTGCGCTATTCCTGTTTCGTAAATATTGAAGCTCTGCCTATGTCAGTGGTTCCCAGACGTTTTCGATACGCCGTTCCCTTACATGGTCTAGATATTTCCAAGGATTCCCCTTCAAATTTGAACAAGCGCACATCGCAGAATGGTACTTTTTGGTAATAGGCCTAATTAGTGCCAACATCCCAAAAGTCTTGTTAAGCAAAGAAAGGAAAATATGGTTAATTTGTAATAATTCACGGCTCCCCTGGAACAGTGGTTTATCTAGGTCTGTTAGAGGGAGATTTTCCCCGAAATTTAACCTCAAAATTCAACCCACAAAAACTGTTTAGCAATGACGCAAATTTTTGCATTGAACTGTGTATCTTCCCCTCTAGCCAAGTCAATTCCCCACCTCCCCAAAAATATTGGGGTCTGGATAAAACTCTGCCCTGGAAAGAAGCCCGGCTCCCCTGCAGGAAGCCGCGACTAACATGTTGGGAACCACTGGCCTATTTAGGCCTATATATAATTTTCATGTTATCGTTGTTACTGAATGCCTCTGTAATTGCGCTGGTAAAGTACAGATCGTAAAAATGGTTCAATGTTAACTTGTGCTTTTGCTATTTTGTGATGCTTTTCTTTCACCGTTCGCTGACGCATTGTTATTAATAATAAATCAAAGTCAAGTCTAACGTTTCTTGGTACACGTTAGGACCAATAGGCTATATCTCAGTTACCGACCTACGTGACATATTTATTCTCGCTGCGCAATAACGGAAAAAGATTTGCGATCACCGCTTTTGACCCGAGATGATCTTTTAGATAATTCTTCAACGATTTATCTCCGCCTTGGTCACCATAATAGGCGTAGATCCGCATACAATATTGGTAAACAAATTATCTAGAAGCCTGCCTCTTTGCAGCAGGTTTAACATTATATTAGGCCTAGACCTATGAACACATTTGTAGGTCCAAGCCTGCGGGTGAATGAGGGTCGAAAGCCTGAAACATTCCAAACCTAAGGGGCTGTCCATTAATTACGTCAACAATTTAGGGGAGGGGGTTTGAAAAAGTTTGACAGTTGTTGGACAGCCCTAATGGCTTTCAACTCATCGAGGCCACTTCTATCAGATGTAACGAATAGCGGCGATCGTCATGGATTAATTATCATGACGATCAATGTTAATTAAGAGCCAAATGAACTCAGCATATCCCAGATATCGACTTTCCATAGCTCGTCATAATATTACAAGAACCGATCAATGTCCGTTGCTATCTCGTCCTTTGATGTCGTTAGTTTCAACGCCTGGCATCGGATCTTGAGCGACCATCACCTCGCATTGATCCAGTGCTAGAGTAGAGGCCTAAAGCGCTTGGAATAAATACGTGCAACGAGTTGATAGCTGCATGGCTAAATCAATCGCTTCATGTCTGAGCGTTTCCTTGACGACGAACCAGTCTCAGTGTGACATAAATTTGACCTTATGTGGCCAGGGCCGCCGAGAGGAGGACAGAGGGGCAACTGCACAGGGGCCCGGCGGTCGGGGGGGGGGCGGCCCATGATGAATACGTATCATTAACAATAATGTGAATAAAAACACTAAAGCAGAGGGGGCCCGACGAGCAAAATGGGGGCCTGGCGTGAAAGGTTGACAAAAAAAAAGGAAAAAGGTCATCAGATAATTTTAAGATGTAAAAGAGGCTGATAAAGCAAAAAAGGTCGTCAAGAAAATTTTATTCTGCACTGGGGCCCGGAATTTCTCTCGGCGGGCCTGCTTATGGCCACGGTACACAGACTGAGAAGTAGCTGCAGTCCCCTAATTTTAATTACGCAGTAGACCTGTTAGCCTACGCAGGAGTCTGTAAGACAGCAATAATACTGTGCATGGATGAAATAGCGTTTAATTAAGAGTAGACTAAACATCAATAAAACATTCTGCATATAGTACAGTTGATAAGCCGTATGATTGTTCATTTTGTGGATAAAAGCATGACATTTTGAACATTGACACTTCTTATAATTTAGTAACATTCTGTCCAGAGGCATTCGAATAAACTTAAGGGTAGGAGTACCCCTAGGGGTAGGAGAATGGGTACCCTAGAGGTATGGCTAGGGGAAGGGGTACCCTTAGGGGTAGTGGTACCCATAGGGCTAGGGATTGGGGTACCCCTTGGGATAGGGTAGGGAAATCAAAAGTGCTAGCCATTCACACGTCTGCCAATACCATTCTCTGTAGTTTTATATCAAAAGTGCTTGGCATTCAGAATTTTGCCTGTGGTATTCTCTAATGCGTAAATTGGACATTTAAAGGACATTTTTAAACTAAAGAGACTGGTATTGGCAGACGTGTGAATGGCTAGCACTTTTGACAGAGAAGTGAAGAGCACCTGCTATTCAAGTATTTTTCAAAAATTAGCCCACTATCTCCTGTAGATCAAAAGTGCTTGACATTCAGAATTTTGCCTGTGGTATTCTATGATGCGTAAATTGGACATTTTAAAGAACATTTTTAAACTACAGAGACTGGTATTGGCAGACGTGTGAATGGCTAGCACTTTTGACAGAGAAGTGAAGAGCACCTGCTAATCAAGTTTAAAAAAAAATTAGGCCACTATCTCTTGTAGATCAAATGTGCTTGGCATTCAGAATTTTGCCTGTGGTAATTTCTATTGCGTAAATTGAACATTTTAAAGGACATTTTAATCTACAGAGAATGGTATTGGCAATATTACTCATGGGGATGAACAATTGTGCCAGTTTTCCTCACAATCTGAGATGGTGACGTCCGATTTTATTCAAAAGCGTGTTGATTTGATGCGGAATTACCCTTTTCGTATTTTAGTTTCTGAGGAAAAGCGAATGAATTGATAATATTCATATCTGTACACTCTATAAGCACAATTATTACTTAGTATTGTTTATTTGGCATTGTATCGATTGTCATTTGTCTACGTAGGCTACTGCAGCTCAAGCGGAATTTTTTAAATAAATTAAGAAAATTTATGGTGCCAAATTGCATATTAAGAGATAACAAAAACTTGTGCATCCTTTGGGGAAATTGTTCAGGGCCATAACAAACCAGTGGCGGCTGTGCCCCCATCCAGTGGCCCCCAGTTGGGGAACATTAAACAACAAATAGTTGGCCCCCATGATTGGCCCCCCAACGGCCCCCACTTGCCCAATCCTAGAGCCGCCACTGTACAGTACCCCATAACTGTGCCAAGTGGCATGCTTTTATCCAGAAGTGAACGATTCTTGGCTTTTATGGACTTTAGCCATTGAACTAATAGGGATATCCGAGAAGAAAGACATTCCCGACTGCGAAATCAACATGCATAAAGAGTTCTGTCCAACAAGGTAAATTGGGGGGGGGGCATTCTCCCAGGAACATGAGCTCTGGAACAATTTGGCAAAGAATATCGGCGATACCCTTTCCTCCACTCTCCAGGAAATTTTCTCCATTCTGCAGAAATCGTCCACATTTGACGCGAAGAAAAATACCCTGCCCCGCCCTCTTTACACGATTTTCGCGGGCGCTGTACCCTCAGATTTAGGCCCTAATGACCCTTCGTGTCCGGAATCCCAATCCGATTAAAATCCCGATGTCCAAAATACGCGATTATAATAAGCTTCCTTATTAAACACTGTAGGTCTATAGGCCTCGCCCTATTGCATATAAGCAATAGGTCGATATGTTGGCACAATAAATAATTATAGGCCTAAACAAGTCGAGTGTCTGCATTACAGTATAATAGATATATCGCACTTTAAAATAGCCGACCTCATGTCTGGTAATAGGTGCAAAAGCTTCGTAAGACATAAGGTGATCAATGAAGACAGGTTCTGGTTATCGTCCTTTTAAATGAACCTCATACCCGTGCAACACTGCGTCGAATAAGCAATCGAGGACTGCTTCGTGCAACTGAAAGAGATCTATCAGATAAAGCCACGACTCTTCAACTAGGGCAAGTTCTGGGACGGAGCCTGCCATGTTGCCTTCTGTTCAAATCATTCACCGTGCGCGTTTAACAGATTGATGTAAACCCTGCAGCATAGCAACCAAGCAGCGGCCTTTCTTCAGGTCAACAACCATTTGCAGTGGCGGCTCAAGGATTTGGAAAGTGGGGGGGGGTCGTTGGGTGGCAACTTCTAAGCAAGAGGTCGATATATTAATAGGTATGTAGTAATAAGTGTAGGGTCCCAACAGGAGTGCCACTGGGGGGGCAAGCATTCAATAGGGGGGGCACGACCCCTGGGCCCCACATACGGAGCCCCCATTGACCATTTGCCCAAGCACGAGACAACTCACTAACCTTTTAAAGCAATCATGTTAGAAATATTACATGGATAAGATTTTTTTAAACACAACAAATAGTGTAGCCTACCACAAATTTTATTTGCACATAAATTTTAAAGCCATAATTCAATACGTGGTCATCACAATAACAACAAAGTAAAAAAGACTGCCTTTATATGCAGAAAGAAGAGTCAAAGGTGGCAATACAAGATTGGGGCCGGTGCCAGTCACCCACAAAGACCCCAAATGCGGGGGTCCGGCGATCACAGAGGCCTACCTCAAATGACAATGTTTTTGTATTTACAGGTACATCCCCCACATCCTCCGTGTCCTTGGAGACCAGAATATTTATTCTTGGGGTGGGGGGGTGGTGGGGGTGGTGTGTGTGGGGAAAGAGAAGCACAGGTTAGCCCCGGCCCTGTACAAGATGCATAACACATAATTATAAAACATCAGAAAAATCATGCTTAAAGTTCAAAATATGGAATATTCCATCTGTAGCATCAACCAATGCACGCTACAAATACTTTCAAGTCAACTCGACTGGCCAACATTTTCAGTGTACCTAATCAAGAAATAACGACTCTCTAGTTCTACCTCGAAACAAAAATCCACGCAATAGAGTTGAAATCTCTGCAATAAAGCGGCAAGATAACATTTAAAAGAAAACCAATACACAATCGACAAACTGTACTCATATTACTGTTCATGTAAACCAGACTCAATTATTGTTTGTGCAGCTCACAGGCAACATAAAAAAATTACACAGGTTACAAAGCAGTTAAATACATGCAGGTTTCATCATTTGACTCAAGAAAATAAACATAAAAATTCCACTTTTTTCATACACGTACAAAGTCAATGTGCTATTATCATCATCATCATCATCATCAGCATGCCAAAAACAGACTCCTTTCACTTTGGACTGCAAACAAAGACCAGACTTGAAGAAGATCTTAGCCTAAAATTGCAAATTTATTAAGGCCAAGTGGCATCACCCAGTGAATGCTCATAAAAGTGCCTAGATTCTCACTTATTTATCCAACTAACTTATGGTCCAGTTTGGCTACAGAATGATTGCAGTACACTATATGCAGTACAATACCCATTCATATCTGGAAATGTGCACAGTTTTAACCAGCTTGCATTACAAGACCCAAACTTAATCATGCAAAGACACACGCAGGCCGGTCTAAAGAGAGCCAGAACGTTTGATCGGGTACAGCTTTCCCCTCGCGTGTGCCTCACTCGGAGATTCCTGCATCAAGTGCAGCGTCAGTTTGTTAAAGAGTCTGACGGAGGAATTTCTGAGGAGTCGAGGTCCGACTTCCGTATTGTTGGAATTGCTTCTTCCCATGCTTCGAGACACTGAAAAATGTGACAAGAGCAATGCAATTAATAGACACTGGATAAGGCAATGGTAACGAATATGAATGCCTTAGCGATGGCTTCTGAATATGAATAATTCTCTAACCTTATTCAGGATTGTAATCAGGTATGTACCACACAACAAATTGTCTGTTACTGATGATGATAATTATGATAATAAACAACAAAAAATAAATATATTATTAACAAAAATAATAAAAAATAATATTTTATACAGGGTCAATAAACTCAACAAGTATCACACACACACACATTTGTTGACACACACAGTCAGTCAGTCAGTTTGTCAGTGATCTTTCAGTCTGTGATCAGTCAGTCAGTCAGTCAGTCAGTCATTCAGTCAGTCAGTCAGTCAGTCAGTCAGTCAGTCAGTCAGTCAGTCAGTCAGCCAGCCAGCCAGCCAGCCAGCCAGCCAGCCAGCCCGTCAATTGTCTCAAATGCTCTGCTGTAATCATCTTGTTTTCAAAAAAAATTGTTTTAGAAAGATAACACTAAAAGTTACATTAATTGTTCAATTTGTGGAGGTAAATTAAAACATTTAAGTCAAAACTGTGTCGTGATGTATGAACAGGCAATTGAACAGGAGCGTACCTTCTTACAATAGGTTATCTGCCTATCCGCCATGCCAACAAACAGCTTATGGAAATCAATTCTTTTGTTCTTGTGCCATCGCTCGAGGTCTGCCTTCAGATCCGCATTTGCACACGTCGCCTTATCATTCAGCACCTCCGCCTGTCTGCTCAACTAGAAAAAGCCACAACAAATCAAGCAAACTGTCACAAGAAATGTTAAAATGTTTACAAATTCATTGCTTTATAAAGCAATTCAGTGCAAAATACAGATGGGACTGTAAAAATTTATCAGGACTGGAACAAAAAGCCTTATAGTAATGAGCTTCAACGATGTTCAGTGATGCTCGTAATGTTTGTGCACGGAATCCAAAATGTCGACATCCATGTCTCAAAATATCGCTTGCGATCGATCCAAATAAAGTAAATGTTCAAACTGAAGTTAAATGAATTAATGTCAATCATGGGTCATATATATGTTTTTTAAATGGAAGTAAACATTAAAGGTTAAAAAACAGAAACTGAAATAATTTAAACATTCTAATCAAATATTCATACCAAAAATGCCAAGTGATCAAACAACACAAAGGCAACAGACAATCTGAAGAAAATATTTAATAAATGATGTAAATGAAAGATACAAGCAAAATGCTACCTCAACATACGGCTACATACTCGCCAAAAATTCCAGCATCTAATTCTACACAGAAAAGCTCAGGAACAAGAGCAACATATGAACAATATGAACAATATCACAGCAATTCAACTTGAACAGATTTTAAAAGTAGACCAACAGACTTCATCATTCAACCATACCTCATGTATGTCCTGCTTTGCAAGCACACAGTGCATAAATCAGAAACTTTCTGACAAATTAAATATTAATTAAATATTAATTAGTAATATAATTAAATAATTACCAGCAAGAAAATGCATATCAGCACACAACTCAGAAATTTGCCGCCTACTTGACATCAATCTCACAGCACTTCCAACACAAAATTTCATCTCTTCTATTTCAAGGGACCTAAAAATGATCACTGGATAAAATAAACGATTGTCTTAATCCTTACTCAGAATTTCAGTTTAGTCTTGTGTCCAACTAATCCTGCTACTTCCAGAGCACTGGTCAGTGAGTCTTTTCCACAGTATCCAGTCCTCAGCCATCTCTAATGATACTATATCTTTGTTTCTTAGGCTGTTTGTGAATGTGTGCCTCACTGCCATTCTCTGCCAATAGATGGCATTTTATCAGTTTGGGCACGAACCCAATCATATATAATCAATTTAATAATAAATATTATTTAACATTATTCCATTAGTAACCAGAAAACAAAATAGAATAGCAAAGAACAGAACAGAATAAAGCAAAGTTAGAACAGCAGAATAGTAGAATAGCACATTCACCAGAAAAATGAATAACTTTAACTGTGGTAATCCAATAAAAATTCAAGGCAATTCTTACCTTTACCACATCTTCATTTGCCTGCAAGAAATAAAGACATTAATTTTGGTTAATAAGTGTTTTTAGCACTGCAATTCTACAAAAAATGCAAAGGCAAGACATAATACAGACATACAGACAGACAACGAGAAAGACAGACAGAAGCAATCCCTTGAGTACCAAAGCTAACTAGTTCTCACTAAACTAAGTTGTCAGAAGATTTTTCCCAATGGAAATGCAGCTGGCATTTCAGTGGTCGCGAACGTGGTTCAAACCTGTTCTTTCTCCTCCTTTTTTCCGATTAAGCTCTTCCAAAATCATGTCGTACTCCATCTGTATGGCATCGCGTTTTCTCAGCACACTCTAACAAAACATTCAACCACACATTGTCAATTATGAAACATCTCTAATGTCTGAAGAAACCTATTCACGGTTGGAAGTCCTGGAACATGGAACAGATTGTCAAAAGAATCAAATCGGTGATTAATACAGCAGCCCAGTTCAGACATCAACTTAAATACTTTGGTCTTAGAAAGTCTCTATAATGGGCCTCTGGTCTTCTGCAGGGATATGTGACAGTAAGCAAACAGCTACAACAAAATTAGTTCAGCTAAGCAAACACAAATGCATTAAGGAAAAGACATAGAATAATGCAAACCTTAATGGCCTCAGCATAGAGAATGTATTCTTTAACTCGATTTCCAAAATGGACATCAGTTGCATCAACCTGAAATTTAAAAAATTGCAAACAACTATGTTTTGCTATGTTAAAATGTCAATTTATATAGCACAATAATCATAGCTGAAGGCCAAAACTAAGTAACAATGACTCTGCAAAACTTGACAAAACTAAAACACACACATGATTGACGTCATCTTCAAGCAATGGCATTGATTTTGTCTGTTTTCACTTTGTGTGAGTGCAATGGTTTAGTTTATTTCAACGTTGTCCTAACAAAAGATGCAGAAAAAAGCTCTAGGTGCAAAAAACAACTCAGATATGGTAAAATTCTCGCAGAAAACACACAGATACACGCTGCTCTCGGCATCAAAAAATCAAAATTCAATTTGAACACAGACCAGTTCCTGGAGACCGACGTAACACTTCTCCACCGACTTTGCCATAGCAGAGAGAGCATCATTCAAATTCTCCTCAGAATTCGACCAAAGCGCAAATATCGGACCCCAGTCGTTAAGTTCCGTCAGCAAATCTGAAAATCCCAAAAAGGAAAACACTTAAGCACCGCTGTGGCCGTCACAATTTAGCCAAATGATCAATCATCAATAAACTTCTATAGCGCCACTATCATAACGCTTAGGACATCAGCCGATGGTGCACCAAATCCAATCCGATTTAAAGCCAGGTCAGGCCAGAAAGGTCAGCCAGATCGGCAGGGGGAGCAACCTAAGACAGATGGGCCAAGCAAAACAAAACGGGTACACCTTAATCCCTTAACTGGGGATCCCAGTTATATCCGTCCATTTTACATTGAGTTACAGTTAAATACACAGTTAAGGGGTTAAGACTACCAGTAGATCTAAAAGATGATCGTTACTCGTCCAGCACAGATATTAAATGATGCAACATTAAGCATTGAAAAATTTTTCTGAAATTGTTTCTATTGGCATTTTACCACATTCTTCTTTCACAATCCGCTGCGACGTCTGCTCAATGGTATACAGCTTCTCTCCAAATGCATAAATGTAGTTTGTGATGTCATTGAATTCCGGCATGCGGTTCTTGATGAGTAATGCGGCACTCCTGCTGTGAAAGGAATCAGTGAGTCTCGTAATGATGCCCGTACCTTCTTTCTTAGCAGATTGAAACTCCTAATTATTGAATCGACAGATAACTTATCACCTGATTATGGTCGAATACAATAACATGCAAACAACCGTATTTTGCACTGATAACAAAGAAAATGACATTCAAACAATCAATTTATTTATTTAATAAACTATTGAGAAATTAATTAAATATAATAGAAAAAACCATTCGACAAATGTCAGGGCTTTGTCAGAAGCCGGTGAGCTCAAGCAAGTATATCAGTACTTTGGTGTATTTCCAATATATTCTACACAACCTGCTAATGATATTGTGGGCTAAAATTGAGTCAAATGGGAAAATTATGTCATGACATGTGTCACAGAATTGATCAACAGATGTCATCCAACATATATGTCATATCCAACACATAAGTTAACCACCTGCCCGCTAAGCCGACTCTGCTCGGTGTCAAACAATTTGAACTATAGACTGAACAAGACCACTAAATACTTTAATCAGGTTTACAAGTGTCATGGTTACTGCAAATCAATCAATCAAAATCAATCAATCAAAGTCAATCAATCAATCAATCAGCTTATCTTCACAAACTAACCCACTGCCTCGCTGTCAGAAACGTGTAGTAATGCTTGTTGAACGACAGGACCGGATGATCAGCGATTCTCTGTAGAAAGTTCTGCAAGGCCACCATTCTTGTCCTAACGAATTCCTGATTGAAACGATCAAACCGGCGAAGACTGTGTTTCTCGGGAGAGGCTACAACAACGACAGGTGGTCAGACGTACAGACCGATTGTGAATCAACCACTGCAAGCTTGTGGAATCAAGAAAACGAGACAATGGCAGTAATAATCCATTACCCATTTCACTGCCGATGAATGTATGGTGTCCATGGTATATATGATGTGTGGTGCTCGTCAACATGGCACTTAAGGGGTCAACATCACTCCACTGCCTGAATTTTCAAAGAGAGGGAGTGGTTGGACTAGTCCCACATCAAAAATTTTCATATACAATGGGAATCATGTAGCTAAACACATTTGAAATATATTCTTCCCAACATTTGCAAATTGAACTGGAAAAAAGAATTGATATGGCTAACTCTGATAATTATAACATAGAAGTAACAAAACATATACAAATGTACATACAGGTACAAGATGGGTTGGATGACTTTCTTCAAGCCGTTGTCTTAACCAAATGAAATCATTGTATCGTCTTCGCACTTGATACTCTTGACTATTGAACTCACTTCGAGTCGTCTTTGTTGGTACATAGAAACAAAAACACCAAGAGTTCAAATAGGGCTGCGAATCTGATGCGGCGATTTTTCAGGAAATATGTGAGGGAAATGCAGAAATCTTCCATTTATACACCTAAATTTCCCATTTATGCACCGCATACTTAGGAAATGGTGGTGTTTTTCTATGAAAAGGACCAACAAGCCAAAAATGGTAATCCAGACAGGTACTGATCCCCTGTAAATCTATGCCTATAATTATTAGGAAAATAGCAAAAAAGTGCTATATGTGATGAAAACAGCTTAAAATGCAGAAATGAAATTGCCGCATATTTTTGCAGAAATCACAAGTGCAGAGAAAGCAGCTGAAAATGCGGTGCATTGAAAAAATTGTTAAATATGCAGTCGCATACTTGCATCAAACTCACAGCCCTATTCAAAAAACGTGAAAAATAATTCCTACGTAAAAAGAGACAAATTTTAACAAGACAAAAATATGTTGATAGCAAAACAAAACAAAGGAATTTAGCTTGGCAATTAGGCTACTCTGTTATCAGCACAAGAGCTTTCCAACCCTACAATCCTGTGGTTAAGTGATTTCTTAAATGCATTTTTATATTTTGCATGAGATGAATAATATTTATTATTGAGATTTACCATAGAAAGAAGCTACATCACGATAAATGAACCTAATGATTGTAGACTTAATCACCTTTGAAATGATTCTGAAAGTTATGTAATCACCTTTGAAATGATTCTGAAAGTTATGTAAGACTCCATCGCTGACACGTGTTTCTCAGGATTATCGACAATGACAAAAAGGTCATGCGAGTCATTATCCAACTCATTGTCTGAACTCTTCTTCATTGAACACTGGCCGCTATTTTGATCATAACCCAGATCTATGCTTCCTGTTGAAGTTGGACTAATCTGCGACAGGTAATACTAAAGCGAAGAGCAAGAATAAAGGAATAAAAATAAACATGTGCCATCAACTCATTGACCTTATAGGCAATTGCTTAAAGCCTATAAATCTGACAACAATATTCAGACTTGGCTAAAGAAATCAATCTACGAACAATTTTTCATGGCTTCTATATTTCTGTACTGTCCCATGCAATGCATGTAGTCTTGTGGGGTCATATTAATTAGGTTACGCGGACGATTGACCATAGGACGATTGACCATAGGATGATTGACCACACTAACGACATTTTGGCTATTCTCAGCGGACGTTTACCATCCGAACCCACTAGGGACACTATCTACACCCACTTGGGACACTATTCACTGGGTAATAATAATCCGCTGATGTGAGCTGATCCCAGTTTTATATAGACGTTTAGTGGTCCGATCAGCGGCTATAGAGCCATGCTGGGGATCAGAGGAGATGGAAGGGATAACATCTAAAATAGTTATAAAGCCGGCCATCTGGCCCCAGCACCTCTCTATAGCCTCAGATCTGAGCACTATAGCTCTATAGAAGCAGATCTGATCACTAATATATATAATAATTAATAATTAATTAATATAATAATAATTATATATATATATATTCACAAGAGAGACAACAAATCAATAAATTGGATGTTCTCTTACCTCGAAATCATATTCGTCCGACTCTTCTTCGAGGGCGCTGGTCAGTGGGTCTCTGACCCCCAACGGGTCTTTAAAATCCGATTCCAAAGCGTTCGACTGTTCGCCGGACGAGGCGACAGCCGCCATTTTAACAATAATATTTTCACGTGACCAATCTCCCAAACTCCACATAAAATTTCTATGTTTAGTAAATATGTTGTGTGCGTGTGTGTGTGTGTATGTGTGTGAAAGAGCAGCCAGGCAATAGTCAATATCCGAAGGGCAGTGAGGCTAGGTTGTCACCAGGGATATTTTTACACCCCCTAACACCCCACCCCCAATATGAGGTCGACAACCCCCAAAATTTGGTAATGTGACAATGGAATGCATACAAAATGCATAATTAGCTCCGGACACCCCCAAATTTGAAGTCGACACTCCCTCCCCAAATTCACAATCCTAGAAATATCCCTGGTTGTCACAGCTATGGAGGAAATGACTTCAGAAAAAGGAAGGATTTAAGCTTAGACCTGTAGACTTGAGGAGATAATGCAGTAATTATAGGAAATGAGGATTAAGATTTTATTGGGATGCATGCTGGAGTTGAATCTGACAGGCAACCAACAATCGCGTGTTTGCTTCTGGTCACAGAAAAAGTCCACACGTGGCTGAACTGAAAGACAGAAGCTACGTTAGAGATCAGAAAGCCACGATCACCATCACCTCGGGGGATCAGCCTATGATATGTGGCAAAAGCATTCCTCACAGATTTTCAAGCCTACTTACAATCAGATTGACATTTACAATTTTATTTGCACGATTAAGTGAACTAACAGAAAAGTTCTACAGTGTACTTTCCAAAGTTTATTGTTTAGCAACCACTTGTTGTGATTTTCACAACAAACTATTTTCATAAAATCAAAATTGGAAACTAACAGCAACCATCTTGTTCTTTACTTACTTGTAACAGGCTGGTGATTTTCTGTAGCATATAATAAAACTATTAAACATACTGCAGAAATTGACTGTTCCAGGAATTGACTCTAAAATATTTATAACTGTTTATTGGCAACATGAGATCTTGCATTGGTGAAACCATAGTATTTTGTTTCAATAGCAAGGAAATCTAAAATCACATTTGCAGTGCAGTGCATTTTTACTACAGCGTAGTGCATTTTTACAACTACATGTACAGGTTATGCTCTCAGTTTGGCCAGATATTCAACAGGAGAGTAAAGTATTTAGAAAAATCAACAAAAGCCCATAAATACAACAATCAAAGACTGTTACCGTTAAAACTGCCGCCCACCACAAACTTGCATCAATTAAGATAGAAACATGCCAATGAATTAGCATTGTTTATTTACTTGGCTAATTCTGAAAATCAACAGCACTCTGTATCGGTAACAATTTCTACACAATGAGTGGAAATTAGCATTTCTTAAATTGAGTGGTTTATTATAATTATTTAAATCAGCAAACACCTGTATTCACAAAAGTTACAAATACGATTATTATACAGTGACCAAATTATCACAGAAAATAGACGTTATTTAGAAAAATTCATTTTGAGCGAGCCCATCTGGAAAGCATGCTTTATATATATATATATATACACATATATATATGTGTGTGTATATATATATACATATATATATGTATATATATATACACACATATATATATGTATACATATATATATATCCATCCAGTCAAGTGCAAACAATAAGCCCTAAAACTAACATCAAACTTTTTCTTGCTTTTTTAACTAGCAAGAAAACACAGGATATCCAAAATACTTCTACTGACCTTCCACAACATCTAAACTTTTACGCAATGTTTTGTACACACTTGCACACACGAAATCAGATAATCAGTACAGTTGATATTGCAGACAGAAACACAAGACACTGAGAAGATTGCAGAATTTTATACATTGAACATTTTTCTACTAAAAATTCCTACAAATGAAACAGCTGAAGAAAAATATTGAGCTAAAGAAAAGTGATCATAAATATGAAAAAAAATTCAAGGGAAATTTCATCAATCCTTCAGTGAGAATTCCACCGCAGTAGAGTTGTGGAAAACCCCATTAGCACAGATCTAGGTTAAAATAGTAGAATCTACTCTAAATCAGGAAGCAATCGTATAAAGATTTTGGACCAGAAATACCAGCTAATAAACCATGGCATGCACAAATGAAAGTGCTTAGTAAATATCTCATCTGTATTTAAATAGCACCACTTTTCCCATTTTAAAATTTCACAAAGATCAAATAAACCCAAGCAATAGGAATACCGGTACTGTTGGGAAACCTTTGATGCATCATTAATACAGCAAAACTGTCTACAACACTGTTTTCTAAATGTGAGATTTAATTCAAAATTTATTTTAATAACACATAAAATCATTTAAACAAGTTTTAGACAAATGTTACTTGAAAAACAGCACAATAACCTTTAACCAATCACAGCAAGGTGCAACTGCCTCAATGCAAAAGTATTTTGACAAAGTATTTCAAAGAACTTCACAGCCTGAGCCTTGCGCAAGTAGCATAGTTATCTAAGAACTCTGCATACGCCAAGCAAGAGAAACACTATTGCCTCAACAAACACCTATTCTTCAAACATTTTAAAACATAAAAACCTGCAGAGATGCCAATAGGGCAATTTCATATCATAAAGAAACCACACACACTGTACACTTTAACTACTGTATAAGTTTTCTCCACCGCAGACAGTCATTGCATTGTACTGTACATATCTGCAGACTTCACTACGCTGATCCAAAATGGAAAGTGTTCAACAACAAAGCAGCGTCTAAATATAATCAATCACAAGGCAAAATACGTCTACTTTCATACTTATTTACAGAAAGTCCAAATAGTTATGTTAGACAAAACAAACAAATTGAGAAATTTCTGTCCAACTGAAAAATTCACAGCAGTCTATTTTGTCGCTGACAAACAGACCTTCCTAACAATAGTCCATTCATGTAGCTCCCCTATGCAGCAGCGCCATCTATCACAGGAGGCTGTAGTCAGGACTGCTTGCACACGTTAAATTGGAAACGCCGTGCTCGAGTTCCCTTTGCCTGCGACTGTGCTGCGGTGGGTGCCTCGGCACCAGTGTGATCGCTCCGGGTGCAAACGGTGGCGCTCTGGGTGCAAACGGTGACACCACGGCTTTTATCTTGCAAATCACGTTCTCCTATTATAGCAGAAATCAAATACACATGGTCAATACAATATCTGGACCTCAGATATTTGGATTTCATGAAACTTTTTAAAGTGCACTGAAGAAAGTCCAAGTCCTATTAAGCAATTGTCAATTTTTAAAACAGTGGGCATCAGACAAACCTCACCACAAAATTTTTAACCCAAATAATGAGGTCTACTGGTAACCACGGAAACTAAGAAAACTTGAACTGCTATTGAGGTGTTCCGTGTTGTTCCAGCAACTTGTATGTGACTCCACAGGAACTATAAACTCCACCAGATATTTTCAGCATAAGCTTACAATTTCAATATGAACAGCATCTACTTCAAAAGGTTGTAAATTCTGTATTAAAATTAATAACATCTCAAGATTATATGACTAAAACAGATTCATCTATTCATAAACCTTTATTAATGTTAGTGCTAGTAGTAGCAGCATCAGCAGTAGTTATTGTGGTGAAAGCAATTGTAGCAGTAGTGCTAGAAGCAACAGTAGTAGCATTGAAATTAATAACACAAAATTTTACAAATCAAAGGAATTTTACATTGAATGGTTTTTGGCACAATTTTTTGAGTAATTTCCAAAAATGAGCAAGTTACACAGAGTCAAGGACAGACCTTCGAGACTTGTCTCCGCAATCACGTGTTCCTCGTCCTCATACTCCTCCTCATCTGAACTGTGGATTGGACGGTGCAGACTAACCAAATAAGGAACAACCGTCATGCCACGGAGGATGTCACTGCTGTCCTGGAGCGGAGGAAGATGCACGTATTCGGAGATGATGCGCAGATGCTTCTTAAGGAACCAACTTGTAAATAATAAAGAAAACACTGTACGTACAGACAAATCTGCCATCATATACCTCAGTGGTTCCCAAACTTATTTGATCCATGGTGCTCCCTTGATAACCCCAGATTTTCTCAAGGCTCCCCATGCAAAATTTTAGCAAGAGGACTTTGCAAAATAGCGGCAGTCCTAATAGGTATCATTATATTTTCTATTTTACTTCCTCACACTCTTATTACTAGATGACAATGTGCCATCTTCAATCTTCATATTTTCTCATGTCACGCTTGCTGCTGTTTAGAAAGCATCACATAGGAGTTGGACTGGTCTCTGTTACAACAAATATTATAGAACTACAAAAAAATTGGGCTACAAATGTTTAATGTAGATGACACTATTATCATTATAGAACATAGACATCAGTGAATTAAACGAAAATTATGATTCACTTGTAAAAACTCAGGGCTCCCCTGAAAGGGAGCAGTGGCTCACACTTTGGGAACCACTGACATAGCCTGTATTAACTAGCGTCTAGAAAGCATTTACCAATAAGGGAGCAAATACTGTCATATGAATAAATGAAAAACAGAAAATTATGTCAAAATAACAACAAGCAATGCACCTGGCATCAGTTGGTGGTTGCATAACCTTTCTGCCCTATTGCTTATACGGACTGCAGGTGCCAAATTATTATTATTATTATTATTATTATTATTATTATTATTATTATTATTATTATTATTATTATTAAACAAGCCAATTTATATAGCGCAGTAAACATGAATGTACAGTAGTTCAAAATCAAAAGCGCTTTACAGTCCAAATGATTTTACAGTCCAAAGGGTTAAGGTTAAAACAGAAACTGCATAATTAAAAAGCTATACCACTCTCTACTTCAGTATTGCAGTTAGCTTCGTCTGTAGTATTCATTTGAGGTCAAGCCTTCAACACAGACAACAAAATGCTAATTGTGAAGATTTGAAATGCGTCAGAGACGATAGAACATCAAAGATACTCACTCGTGACTTCTGATCTGCTGTATCGAGAGCCTTCGGCCTGGTTCATATTGCAGTAAACCTGAAAAAACATAACAAAATGTAAAGCATTTAACCCTTTGGCTTGACTAGGCTGAAATTTCTGCTTCATAACATATTGGTTATACAGATTGCTGGGGCAAAAGGGTTAATTGAGGCACTCGACCATCAATACTGTGCCAGACTTACAGGCCAATGACAATTATTAACCCTCTGAAACATGAGATCCCATGACCAACAATGGCCCTCTGAGTTCAAGGGGTCAAGATCCATAATATGCATGACAAATTCTGATAAACTAGTAAGCAAAATTTCAAACACAGCAAATTCAATTAATTATTTAAACGTTTGTGAAGCTTAGGCAAAATTATTCAACCTATTAATGATTTTTACTTTTAATCTTTTTTCTAATCCTTCACAGTGTTCAAATAATGCTAACTCATAAAGTCAGTAATGTTCGAGTGATACATTGGTTCGTACAAATGGCATCAGAACATTGGGAACAACTAAAAACCCTCTTGCACTCAACATTCTGAATAGGTGACACATGTAAACAGAGATAATTCACATTTGTTATGTTATACCACAAGACATAACTTGACCATATTAACCCTTTTACTGTTCATTTATTTGAAACATAATGCAAAATGAACGAGTATTCTCGAGGCAAATGGGAAAAATGGTTAAAGCAAAGCCATTCACTGCTAAAAGATCCAACAATATATCTCATATGTTGCTTTATTCAAGCCAGAAAGCTGCAAATGCATGCATATACGATAAAGACAATCACCTTGTATTAGGTCAGCCAATAGTTTGTCAGTGAAGTCTGGAATTTCATAATGACCTTTGCCAATGTTTTCAAACAGTCTGTAGATATTGTCACCTTCAAATGGATAGAGTCCAGTTGTTATGTTATAGCTGTCATAAAGACATGAAAAATTACATAGCAGTCAAGTAGCTCTTCTAATCGTAAGTTTCGTAACTAGATAAAAAAAACAACATGGACAGCATGAATGTCTTCAGAATACCATCATACTATCTACTTGCTTTCATTCATATAGTCTTAGTTAAAAAATCTGCAAAATACCATATAATCTTAGAAAACATTCTGATAGAATATTTTCTAATTTGCAAGATCACTATGTCTAAAAACTGTACTGAAATAAGATTAGAGGAAGCCATTTTTCCAAATCAAATGAAGTGTTTTGTATCTGAAATGGAATTTGTATCATCTCATCAATCATCTGATATAAGAAACACACAGGATCAGACTAAAATGTTGATATCACGGAACAACATCTACGTTTACATTTCATAAACAGCCGATAGTCTTACAGCGTAACACCAGACGACCATATATCGACCTTGAAACCTGAAAAGGTGTCTTCTCCGTTGGCAATTTCAGGGGGCTGGAAGGCCGGGGATCCTTGGCTAGTCCTACAGACATCATCCACTGCAAACATGTCCAGAGCCTATAAAAACACGGCACCAAGCCACCGTCAGAAAGAAAAACGCACCCCAGTGCAGTACAACAGTGCAGCAAGATGACGTAAAGTGCAAACAATCATCTAAGGAATCTTTAAGTGATGAAATCACTGAAAAGGTACAGTATAATCTGTTATAGCGTAAAACAGGGAATTGAAATATTTCATTCTCAATACAGTAAAACCACGCTAAAATGCACTTCAGGGGAGTGGGATAATGCACTTGTTAACTAAATTCGATGCAAAAACCCAGTCTGAAGAAACTTACTGAATCTTGGTCAGTCCAAACAGAAAGGTCAAGAGTTTGGTCTATCATAGACCATGTTAACAGGGTTCTGCAGAGTTCCTAATCTAATATAACTGGGTCACCTTAATGAACTTATATTCAAGGGACATCCATGTCTATTCCCTTATATCAAACTTCCCACAATAATACAATCAAATCTGTTAAATGGGATCCTGTTTTACAACAATAGCATAGAAAATAATGCAACATAGAAGTTCTAAGATCCTCCAGAAAAGAAACAATACAAAATTAGCCTATTGCATTACAAATATAAGCACACCTAATCGGATTCACATTTAATTTATTTACTTTATTCTATTTCAATATTTAGTTACTTAATTCTATTTCAATATTTAGTTACTTAATTCTATTTCAATATTTGGTTACTTCATTCTATTTCAATATTTATATGATCTGACATAAGATCAAAAAAGCAAACTGCTAAAGAGACAGAAATGGCACCTCTGCGACTCCTAGGTCAGTAATTTTCAGAGTTTCATCCGTTGTCAGAAGCAAATTTCCTGGTTTTATATCTTTGTGCACAATATTCTGACTGTGTAGGTATTCCAATCCATCAACAAGTTGGCAAAAATAGCTTGAAAAGAAATGTTTTTTTCTGAAAAAACTATTAGTAAAGGAAGATAACTATCAATCAAATGCATCCATTTGGGTCATACTAAGTATTTTGCAGCAGCCGTCATACTAAGTATTTTTACAGCAGCCTTTCACCATGCATGTTTCAAACCCCATTGCCCAGGACGGGGAATGGCTAGCTGAATTCTTGAAGTGAAGGTCATTGATTTGGCATAGAAGTATTAGTCAATTATTATATATATATATATATATATATATATATATATATATATATATATATATATATATATATATATATATATACACATATATATATATATATTATGTCTTGGTTAAAGGGTATGAATTCTGAAAGAGAAATAATGGTCTACATTTGGTTAACAGCTGCAGTTTCAGCAATGGCTTACCCAATAGCACATTCAATTGAGTATAAAAATTCATCAGTTTGAAATATAATTTCTCCTCAGTTCCTAAGAACAGAATACATTCATAAGTCTCACCTGTGAGCCTGAAAAATTGGAAACTTTTTGCCTGGAGAACTTTCAAGTAATTCCTGTAATCCAATGACACAGTAATCAATCACCATGTACATCTTCTGCTTTTCCAGATTTTCAAGGACGTCAATTAGTTCAATCACATTCTGATGGTGAAGTCTCTTCATCAGGATTATCTCTCTAATAAAAAAATTAAGCAAAAACAAAATAAGTTTTAATTTCATCACTGAAATAATTAATATAAGCTCTACAATTATCAAAGATTGACAACTCTCTGCAGGACAACTAACACTGACTCAGCACATAGTGATTCCCATGTCTTTGAACCACAGAATTAACTGCTCTGTTTAACAGCCAAATTGGTTACTCAATTCCAGATATCATCTTAGATTAATGTTGCAAGCTGAACAGTGAACAGTTCATTGACTGTGATATTGAGCTGTGAATGTTGATTCCATGCAATTCGAGGAAACAATTGAGCACTAAAAATTTCAGGCTTAAAAGGTGAAATCAGCAAATTTCACAAACTAAACTTGTTTGTTCACAAATTATCACAGTTTTTGCACATAATCAATAACAATATACTAGTATTGTTGCGCTGCTCTACTGGTCTGAATTCACATACCTCTTAACGTTAGCCTCGCCATTGGGAATCCGTCGAAGCCTTTTCCTCTTCAGGATCTTAACCGCCCGTCGACACAAAGTCTCTGAATCCAGGCACTCCTTAACCTTTCCGTAGGACCCTTCGCCCAGCATGTCCCCCATGATGTACTTCCCAAAGAACTTCGCCCTCTTCCTCACCGCACGGTAGACGATCTGGTCGGAATTGAGCCGGTGGAAGCCGAGCCCGTCGTCAACGTCTTCATCCAGGGCCCCCAACGGCCGGCCGCCGGCGACGACGGGGCCCAGGGCCAGGGGGTCGTCCCACGAAACGTCGTCGTGCCTTCCTGGATGTCCTGGAAGCGGAGGTCGTCGTCGCAGAGACCGAATTGTACGTTGTCGTCGTCTTCGTCCATCTTTGCGGCTAAATTCGGCCGAAAAGACGAAGACATTTCGGCGACATTATCTCTCGCTCTCTCCGCAAAACTTCTACTAATACTCCATCGTTTACACGAAGGTCTGTTGAAACCATAGAATTTAAGATGCTAATACGCAAATTCTATGGCTTAGTATACCAAATTCTTTGGTCGAAACTGACGACGTCTGACGCTATCAGTGTCATCACCAGTCATGCCAGTCATGCCACGCAAGATGCTGGAAAACCAACACATGCCGTTGTTAAAAACTACCATATGCGAGATGATCCAGGATCTTATTGCGATTTCTCATTTCAAAAAATTCAATTCTAATGAAAATTTGCCAAAAAACAAATTAGGTTTTAACTGCGAAGTAAGATAAAGTTTTTATAATATATTGGTGCCTTGTCTTGTAACAAAATTGTATGAAGCGCCTACATAACAATTGCAATGATGAAGGCCACCTTTATTAAAATCTATAACCTTTGTTAACTATTTGCCTCAAAAACATAACACATTGCCGATAGCTGTCGGTATCACTGGTGATCTGTAGTTGTCTGGATTTCTTATAGAATTTAAGAGTAGTAAATAAACGGATTCAATGCTAATAGATTTTTGAAAAGCTTTGATAGATTGAAGCTGCTGGTGTATCACCGGTGATCTGTAGTTGTCTGGATTTTTCACAGAATTTAAGAGTAGTAAATAAACGGATTCTGTTGTAAATTTTCGCTTATTTCAGTATTTTAAATAAGAAAAATGCGCTTGAGGAGAAATTAGAAATGAGAATCGATTGAATTCTGGCATCTATTCAGGTGCTGCTGGTGCTGCAAATTTTCAGGGATGACTGTCGGGCGTGACAGAGTGAGATGAGATCGTGGGTCGAGGAGGCTGAGGGGTTAATAGTGATCAATTTTATTCGGTATTGTATGGCTGGTGCAATTTGTTGATGGAGGCTTTGGGAAGGTTATAGAGGGAGTTACAGTAATCTAATTTGGAGTGGACTATAGACAGTATTGTGGATTGTAACTTAATATTGTCAAGTCAGGGATGCTTATAGTGTTGGCGATTTACGCAATGAATGATTTTTAGTATTTGCTTTTCATTTATGTAGCGCTTTTCAAAGCACTAATGCTCTAAGATTGGCCTGACTGGATGAAAAACAGCGCTTGGACTGGTTTCTGTTGAGCAAACGAATATTTTATTGCAAAACTAGTTTAGGATTAAAATTATTGTAGTCCGATTAAACAAATCTAATTGAACTTGTTCTTTTTCATTTAACTAACTGCCTAATGCTCTAAGATTGGCCTGACTGGATAGCTTGGAAAGGCAAACATAGATAAAGGTCGATCCATTGGCTCAGCACTCATAAGGAAAGCCGATTAGCACGTTCAGTATTTTAAAAACAGACATCGGCTAATGCGGATGGTTAACATCTTTGGCCTCATCACTTTGCCTGTTGCCTATGATTTCATTTATGGAGGAGTGAGCCCTTTGAGCCAAGACGGACAGAATATCCTCATTCAGCCTAATCTTGTGTTTCAGACTTCACTAACTAATGGACTATTATATTAGTTGCAGTTGTTGATTACCAAAATACTTACTCTTTCAGATGATCCAGATTGCGTTGGTGTCGTTGTTTGCGGTGGTTGTCACGCGTTGCAGTGTCTATGAAGACTGCCCATTGCCTGGTCTTCTTGAAGACGGAGCGACGACAAACGCAGTCGGATTGCATCCAGACACCGACTGGAATCAGTTGATGAAGAGACTGAGAAACAGCAATGAAGGCAAGTTTATAGTGAAGCTCATGATTAGTCATTTACAGGTCATGGACACTCTGCCTATGATGTAATCATAACTTGAGACCATTTGACACATCAGGTTATTCGTTGACATCAGCCATTGATTCTTGCCTTTTACTTAGATACAGTTTCATTGCTTTATTAACCCCTTTACCAGCCGTGACACATATGTAGTTATGTGCGTCCATTTTACGTTATGCTACAGATAAATGGCCAGTAAAGAGTTAATGGTTTCCCCAAGTATACTCATCCATTTTACATTGCATTACAAATAAACGGTTGCTAAAGGGTTAATTATTACATGCTATCTGGTCATTGCATTCTACTGTTTTCCAGTGACAATACGTTTAAAACAGTTATTATAGTTGATTGTTGACTTCTGTTGATTCCTTTGGTAGATGATAAATTTGCTGCTGCATTGATTGTTGGAGGTAGCGTTTGCTTGACTCTGATGCTGATATATGGAGCTGCAATGGTCAGTCTGAACTTAAGTATTAGCACTGAAAGTTTTATTAAGTATTATTTCCTAGCATATCTGATCTGTTTTAAAACAAGGGAGTGTAACTGCCTATGCTCCCGGGTGTTTCTTGGATGTTGTTTTATTTTTTTGAGTATTAAAGAAGTCATTTGTGGTGGAATATGGTTTCTTTTGTGAATATTAATTTATAAAATCAAAAAGTGTTTGTTGATTTCAATGGCTAAGTTTTCACCTAGCAGTTTGAGTTGATTAAGCGTGAGCAGTTTAAATTCTCTAACGGCTTTTATGTTACTTGCTTTTGCTGCTCAAGAATTAATTTTTATTGAGATAAGGATTGAGTTTTTCCGGCCTTGAAATTGTCTATATATTTACGACTGTATGACCATGCAGCAGGATTGTTTTCTGGAATAAAAGCATCAATTGAGTTTCCAGTATTGTAGACTTTTAAAAAATGGTAGATGACTGCATTACTTGGTTTGATCTTCTGCTTTCCTCATTCTCTGACATTGGTTGTGGCTGGTTCCTGCCTTAGATGGGTGGCCGGTGTAACAGAATTTTTGTTTTTGAAAAAAAAACGTTAAAATACTTGTGACCTTAAAAGTACACAGAAAGCAAGCATAGTGGAGGTTGCAGCATCATTTTCAGATATTGTGGGGGAAAAATAGTACACCAGACTTTATGGTCATCTATTTACAGGCATTTGAGCACTGCTTCTTTGACATTATTCTGAGGAAATGCATATTTTGGAATAACGTGAACTTCATTTAACAAGGATGTCTTTTTGTGATCCTCGGAGGTCTAAGTTCGTGAAGGTTCGATGTATGTTTCTTTTATGATGTCCGTTATCTATGTTTTTCAGGGTCGTCCTGGATACATGATGCCGTTCATGGGGCTCCAGGTGTTCATCTTTTGCCTCTCAAGTCTTACTGTAGTCAGCTACCTGTCGGACGTCCCGTACATCAAGCGTGTCCTTGCGGATCTGGTGAGCAATGATGATCCAGAATGATGATATTTGATAATTATGTTTTCATTATTGTTGAACGCCTTGATTTGCGTGTGTAGGAACACCATATCACCAAATCTGTGATCTATTTATACTGTGAAGTTGTTGGCCAGGTTTTTCTTTTTGCATTTTGCCCAATTCTGAAATAATTATCGTGGAATAGAATATGTTCAAGGTGTTGATGTGATTTGCTGCAATTGTAAAATAGCCGAGTTAGTTACCAGTAGTCTACTACTGTTGCATCTGCCGCTATATAAATATTGGTCATTTTTGTGGAAATAGCCTCCGTCTACAGTGATAGACTATGTGCTGAGCGTCGACTCGGATTACATTGTGCTGATCATGGTGCTGATTTCTGTTGGAATTCTAATTGTCCAGGTAAGATAAGAGTGCTGATCTTTGTCGAAATCTGTCCCATAGACTGACATTGCTAAGATCACTTTGGTATTATTTTGTGAGAAGTGATTGTCTTGTAGTGAATTTTGTGTGAAAATTGCTGTTATTCAATCTGTGATTGTGGTTGATACTACACAGCAAAGTGTGATGCATTTTTAGTGAGTCCTCTATGATTTATTAGATTTTCACCTCTCCGTGCAGTTTGGAATGATCTGGATAAAATTTGTCTTAAGAATGGTTTGATCAAAAGCAGTGCCTACAGGTTTAAATGTGGGATTAAAAGCAATTTCAAATACAGGCTGGCATTCGTGGCTATTGAAAAACTGAGAAAAAGTGTTAAGTTTGGAGTCAAATTAAATAAACTGTTTAAAGAATAAATACATTGGGTCTGTATCCTTCTAGATTGGCTCATTGCTAACTCATGTGGCTGGGCATAAGGGTCCTGCCTGCCATCAACCTACATAGAGCTTTAGACTGATGTTCATTACTGTCAAGACATTATCTAAATGTAAGATTTACTAATGGCATTGGCACAGTTTCTTAGTACAGAACTGCCTGTTTGCTGAAATCAGAAATCATGTTGTTGTTGTTGTTGTTGTTTAGGCTTATTTTATGGGAATTGTTTGGTCCTGTTACAAATTTGTGAATCAAGCTGAACGAACTGTTCACCATGGCAACAACCTGAGATCGTACGATTCAGATATGATCAGCAGTTCAGAGGATGTTGAGGTATGAGTATGATTTTGCTCTGAGATGATCTAAGATACCTATCCGTTTAAAGCTGGATGTTGTATCCATCTGGTTGATAGTGGAGAAACATTGAAGCCATTGCTGGTGTCAATATAAGCAGGCTGCCAATGCAACCAATGTCTTGCTAATGAAGCTCTACTTTATTCCATGTTTATTTCATTTATTCTTTCTATGGGGTGGGAAGATAGCAGTGGTAACGACGTCGGCATGGCGATCTGAAAGTCGTGGGGCCCTAAGGTTGACTCAGCCTTCACTCGCTAGAACGTAGTGACAAAATGAATAGCATTGGCAACACTGCACAGTGCACAGCCAAACGGGAACGCTATGCGATATGCCAGCCCTGTATCCATGGCATTACACACACTTGGCTGAAAGCTATAGTAACATAGATCAGTACCGCAAGGGGGAAGGACTTTGACTTGACTTTTTACTTTATTCTTTCTACGATATTGCTAACCAGTTTCATCTATTTTATGCTTTTTGAAACAGAACGAATTTAATATTTTGCTTCGATGTGCTGTTCATGTTTTGAGGTTGTGATATTTTCAGGTTCTTTTGCCCCCAAAGTACGAAGAAATAGTTGCTGTGCCTGCAGGAACAAGTCCAGCTCCACCAGCATACACTCCAAACTAGACGGCCTCTGTTGCCTACGGATCGTGTCGTTGATCTGTTGAAGTGTTTAGCCGTAGTGATAAATGCTGCAAAGCACGTTTCTTTTATCATCTTGTATGGTCATGAGGTTTAGAGTTTAGCTTCTAATTGTTTCTTAATTAGCTTGTGGTGTTTTCTTCTGGATTATGTCCGTGGCGTGCCAAAGAGTGGTGGATGCCCAGGGCCAAAGTAAATTGGAAGCCCCCTGCGCCTCGGTGTTAACGACGAGCATAAAAAAGGTCGCTGAGACAATTTCGATGCCCTTATTTGATGTGAATGCCCAAATTGATCATTTTCAAGGGTTTCTTGTAAAAATGTGTTGGCGGGCAAAAAAGGTCGCCGAGTCAATTTGGATTCCCCTATCTGGTGGATGCCCGGGACCACTGCCCCCGCCCCCCCCATCTGCACACCACTGGATTGCATGCATATTTTGATTTTCTTTCTGCCAGTTATATTAGTAATGTGATTTAAAGTGATTAAGGAGGCTAAGTAAGCCTGCGTGAATCTGGTTGATATATAATGAATCTGCATATTCGTCGTTTCAGACAAGACTCGGTGCCAATAAGTAACTAGATGCTGTTTTACATTCATTTTCTGCACTGCGTACATACTTACAAACCTGGGATGACAGAGAAAATATTATTTGTCCTTGATAGTTAAGATTTTTAAAATATTGATTATGATTGTGTATTTGGAAATACAGTGTACTGTATATTGTAAGTACTTGATGCCATGACCTTCCCATGTTTGGTTTTATGCTGGTGCAATACCTATAAGATAGTTTTGAGGATGACTCGAGTGGTAAGTATGTCAGTAGGTTCTATCTGATATGCCTGATTAATGACTGTTTAGAAAAGATGCTTAAAAACAACTGCTTGTGATGTTCAGATGGAGTTTGCATATGTGCAGAAGACTTTTTGAAATAAAAAAACATTTTAAGTTCATTAGTGAATTATTTGCAAAAGTGTTTCCACTGGAGCTTTCTTATTTTTGCTTTGTGGTCTGTTAGGCATATCATGGCCCTCAAAATTAATGTATTTATTTATTTATTTATTTTCTTTCATCTTCCAAATCAAATGCAAATCCAGCATCGCAATTTTGACACATGAGACCACCCTGTTTCACACCATAATTTGATGAGAGGGTTCATCCATATTGTACGTATGTGCTGAAGGGGAGGTGGATTGGATTTAGATTTTGCATATGTGCGGTGTGCAAACGGGGGGAGGGGTTTGAAAATGACTTTTTTGTGTATGTACTATATGGGTGAGCCCAGATGGGGCCTTTGTGTATCTCAGTCATATTAGTTCAGTGGCTAAAGTCCATAAAAGCCAAGAATCATTCACTTCTGGATAAAAGCATGCCACTTGGCACAGTTATAGGGTACATGGCCCTGAACAATTTCCCCAAAGGATCTACAAGAGATAGTGGCCTAGTTTTTGAGAAAAAAAAACTTGATTAGCAGGTGTTCTTTACTTCTCTGTCAAAAATGCTAGCCATTCACACGTCTGTCAATACCATTCTCTGTAGTTTAAAAATGTCCTTTAAAATGTCCAATTTACGCATTAGAGAATACGACAGGCAAAATTCTGAATGCCAAGCACTTTTGATATACAAGAGATAGTGGCCTAATTTTTGAAGAAAACTTGATTAGCAGGTGCTCTTCACTCCTCTGTCAAAAGTTCTAGCCATTCACACGTCTGTCAATACCATTCTCTGTAGTTTAAAAATGTCCTTTAAAATGTCCAATTTACGCATTAGAGAATACCACAGGCAAAATTCTGAATGCCAAGCACTTTTGATCTACAAGAGATAGTGGCCTAATTTTTTTGATTAGAGGTGCTCTTTAAAAAACTAGTCATTAGCAGGTGCAATACCATTCTCTGTAGTTTAAAAATGTCCTTTAAAATGTCCAATTTATGGAATACCCAAAATTCTGAATCTTATCTACAAGAGATAGTGCCCTAATTTTTGAAAAAACCTTTAAGTTCTTTATTCAAATGCTAGTCATTCTGGGCAAGAATTTTGTAGTTTAAAAAATTAAAATGTCCAATTTGTCAATGTTCAAAAGTTCTGAATGCTTTTATCCAAGAGACAGAATTTTTGAAAAATCATCCTATGGGCCCATTATCAACTGTACTAATATTGAATGCCTCTGGACAGAATTTTACTAAATTATAAGAAGGACAATGTTCAAAAGTTCATGGATTTTTAATTGTCTAGAGTGGACAATGAGGGTTTTTTGATGTCTGGTCCTAGGTTGGTATTGGTAACTGTGGTCTTTATTATGAAGAATTACAGTGCTATATGCTTTACGTTATAATAATAATTACTGTTTGCACTTTTAGAGCACCATTTCTAATACCCTTGGACATACATACATACCTACATACATACATACATTCATACATACTGTAGTTTATTATTTCCAGATCCATCAGCAATGAAATAATAGATAGTGATCCTAATCCAGACTCCAAGCCTTGGGGGGAATTGACTTGACGCTGGAAAGGAAGAGACATAGTTCAATGCAAAATTTTGTGCCAGTGCTGATTTTTTTTTGGGGGGAGAGGAAGGAATAATGTTGAGGCTTTTATAGGGGGTGGAATCTTCCCCTAACAGTCCTGGGTAAAACACTGCATATCCACAAAGATATGGACATGTCTATAGAAAATGTAATCGACAAATTCGCTTCCAGCAATAGAAAACTCGACATACATACATACCTACATACATACATACCTACGATTTTGCACTACGACTTTGTACAACCAGACTAAAATGGCTGTTATACATTGTCAATTCTGAACATTAGGCTACATGTATATTTTATAAATCAAATCTACAGATTTCTTCGAAACCGTTTACCGGTACATATAATTCCTTTGACAATTGGCGGGATCTTTCTGAAAATTCATTGTATCCCGCCATGCACCCCACCACGAGTTCTTGGAACCACCACTGCCACATATTACGCTCATCTAGCATACGATGTGCTTACTATTAGATGAATATTTCAACAAAATATAAATTTTTAATCTGATTACTTCTAAAGTTTCTTATTGTTTATTATTCTCATGTATAGTTAGACCATTATTAGTCTTGTGAATGTTCTGTAAATTTTCTTCACCTTATTTCAATGTCAATTGATGTCGCTTAATGTAATTGATGCCAAGTCAGTGGCGGCTCGAGGATTTGGGCAAGCGGGGGGCGTTCGGGTGGTAACTTCTAAGCATGGGGCCAACCATTTGTTGATAGGTATGTAGTAGTAAGTATAGGGCCCCAGCAGAGACCCCTGCATGGGGGTTCAGGCATTCAATAGGGACGAGGGCCCCCATGTGGAACCGCCACTGATGTAAGTTATGTCAAGTTGAGGTGAAATAAACCTCATTTAGGTTCATTGTTATTGTTATTATTGTTATTATTTATTTATTATTTTAGTTTGTATTTTTTTCAATACTGTGTCTGTCGATGGTCCAGGGTCGCAAAATGCCAAATGTTCGTCTAAATATAGACCCATGCAGTAGCTTCGAAGCTTACGTCAATCGCGAGCAGTTCTGAACAAAAGCGGAGACAGCCAGGCGGAGCAATTATAACCGGAGTTTCGTTGCTGATTTGAACTGACGGAACGGTTTATGCTTTATACCGCAATGCTGACGTGGTTATCCGACGCACAACCAAGGTTCAACCCGCTGCTCATGTTGGCTGATATCACATGGCCTCAGGCGTGGTCAGAATTAGTCTAGGACTTTTAGGATGACTAACTAAATCTGACGCCAGCGCTGCTTATCGACTGCCCTGGTTACAACGAAAACCTAGAAAACAGCTGAAAGCTGAGATGGACGAGCATGGTTACCAAACAGTACACAAGCACGTAGGTATCACGGAAGAGTAAGTCTAGGGCTTAGACTCAAAGCAAAGCCATAAACACCAGAAGGAGAACACGGCTAGAAAATTGACGTCCATTAAAAATAACGCCTAACTTAAGCTGCAACTCGTTAATATTTCGCCTATACGCGGTTTTTGCCCATCACAAATCACTGAGGGTAACGTTTTTCCACGAATGAGACCAAAAATTATACCAAATTGTAAAAAAATCATGTTGAACTTTTTCAGTTAGAAAATTCTTTGTTTTCTATGAGTCTGGATTTCTGAAAGTCATTTAGGCCAGTGGCGTCACCAGGAATTTTTGGGTGGGGGCAAAAGGGGCTAGCGTGTCAGATTCCTTACACACCCCTCACCCCTCCTCCACAGAAAACTTTCTCACCGGATTTGCGCGAATCTAGTAGGTGGTATGGGGAAGGTTGGGGTGCAGTTGTCCCCATCCCCCCCGTGGCGACGCTAATGATTTAGGCCTCTAGGCTCGAGCCCTCGCCACTTTCTAGAGGCTGTCATAGGAAAGGGAGAAGGAATAGGGGTTTGGCCCCCACTTTTCCATCCAAATTTACACCACTGCTGTAATCTCATCTCAACTATTAGACTCGGATCGTTTTTGATGAATGGTAAACAGCAGTTTACACCGATCCGACGATAAAAGATAAACAATTGGCCTCTAGTGGACCTATTTTGCTGCCTACATAAGAATAGTTATACCTCAGCAGTTCACTGAAGACCGATGTCAACAGCTGAACGAGGAAAGCGCATTGTTAAATATCAGACGACGTAGGCCTATTGTTGAATGAGGGTCCCCTCTTACATTTCGAGTACACTGCCGGATAGATTGACTCAAAATGCCGTAATGATCCTCCTATTCGATGCACTTACCCATATTATGGTTTCATGCTTTATACATTAGGCCTATAAATGTCCAAGGGAACGGACCATATGTTGACCCTACTGAAAAGTTAAAAGCCATTGCAACGCTCATCTTTTGTTGCATCGTTTAATAAATTACACACTGCATCAGAAATTAGAATAGACCCACACTTTCGACCGTCAAAAAAAGAGGATCGCCATTTTTCAGTCATAATTATTGGTTATCGTAGACCTACGGTCATGCGGGAAAGTCAATTCAATCGCAGAAACCTAACAGCATTCATCGTCCCCATAAGTTTAGCCTATTTTAAAAGTTAATCGGCAAGTTAATGCCGTTGCCATTATTTTAAGTTAAGATTACCATTAAGTTTTGATGACTGTCCGTAAACTTAGAATGGCCGTGGCCAAAATTTTTGGGGGCGGAAGGTAGGCCTACTTCTCGGAAGCAGCAGCACTATAGGCCTGCTGCATCGTCCAGACGTCATTATGATTATAGAGTCGCATTAGGCGGAGGCCTGCGTTTTGGAATGTTTTAAGATCATAGACGAGGATAGGCTTATGTCTTGAGTTCGAGTAAATTTGTCATGATATTAGCCTATAACCGTAAATGCGGGTGTCTGAACAATAGCGTGCCTAGGGCCTAGGGGCGGTGGCCCCGGGCGCCTGACCCGACCAGATGGGGTCGCCAAAATTGACTCGACGACCTTTTTTTGTTCGTCAAACATTTCTTGTCGGCTCAATTGGCCCTGTAGGTCTAAATGACGTCTCTCTTTCTCTCTCTCTCTCTCTCTCAGGGATATTTTTACACCCCCTAACACCCGCCAACACCCCCAATTTGAGGTCGACACCCCCCAAAAATTTGGTAATGTGACAATGGTATGCATACAAAATGCATACTAATTAGCTCCGGACACCTCCCCATTTGAGGTCGACACCCTCCCCCAAATTCACAATCCTAGAAATACCTCTGCTCTCTCTCTCTCTCTCTCTCTCTCTCTCTCTCTCTGCGGTCAATACTTGTTTGTATGAATATATTTTGTAGTTAAATCCATGTGAAAGTTCGAGTTAGGTGCATTGACCTGTCTTCGTCATCAGCATCAAGTGCATGACTTGTATGAAGTAGTATATTTATTACGCAAATATGTTTATAATCCAGTCTTTTGCGTCACGTACCCGATACTCCAGACCGCTGCTCTTCGATCTCGAAGCAGCTAACTCTACATTAGTATCTCATCTCGAGTACCCAGCGAGCGAAGGCTTTAGCAAGAATCCGGTTATATAACACCGCTCCGAATCAATCGCTTTGTCGGTCAAACTTCAAAGGCGCTTTAGATCGAACCACGTCGCAATTTCACGGCAGTAAAAACAACGCTTTGAGAAAATCATCCGTCGCTGGTCTTTAGATCAACGCCGACACTGCAGGCTGCATGATCGGTGCCGCATAGTCCGATCTTGGATGATTTATTCCAGGATCTGTGTTTAGCCCACTGTTGACAGGTTAACTGTGCGGACACGATGGTCGTATAGCCGTTAATAATAGTATTCTCTTCTCAAGATCTAAGAAGTTTTCTCCGTAAGGCAAGAGAACATGGCTACCAAGAAATAGCCTACTGGCGCGGAGATTAACTCCTTAACCGTGTATTTAACTGTAGGCCTAACTCAATGTAAAATGGACGGATATATCCGGGATCCCCAGTTAAGGGGTTAAAACAACAACGATGATTTTACGCATTTCGGTTCACCTCCTGGGTTAAAGAGTTCACTGACTCCAAAAAGACAAAACAAATGCATCAAATAGGCCTAACAAGCAAACGCGTTTGATATTGTAATAATTTGGTAAATCCGAAGAAATTCAAGAAATCGAATCGGAGGAAGTTTCGCTGTCAAAATTGTCAGTCGCCTGTTTAAAACACTTCTAGATTTTCAAGTTAACTTAAAGTGACTGCTCTGATTCCGTCATATTAAACAGCGGCGTAGCCAGGAATTTGATTTGGATGGGGTGTGATGCGATTTGTGGGGGTGGGGTTAAATCTTTAAAAACTTTGTAAATCCTTTAAAAACCATTAAAATGTTAAGGTAGCCTGATTTGGGGGGGTATATATACCGATATAACCCCCGTCGCTACGCCCCTGGCATTAGAATTATCGCTCGCAGTCCACTTAGTGTAGTTGTCGAAGTGCTTTCATCTGCAAATGCCTGCACTTGTATGCATGCAGCGATAGGATGATAAACCATAGTTTATGACCAACTAGGAGTACTTTTGGATCTAACTGCCAGATCTAGTCTTTCTCGCTGTGCTCTGGTAATATACAATTTCATGTGAAACTTGAACGCAAATGACACTTTTCGCTAGATCTGAACTGTCGCTCTCGTCATCTTTATCGTAAAAATATTATCATAAGACTATAGAAGGGTTGCGCTCGAATTTTTGTCAAAGGTCAACTCCCCTCCTCTCTTCCCTCCTCCCCCCTCATCCCTCCTAAAAAGGCTGATATTGAACGAACGCGGTCGAGCGAACCATATTCCGAGCAATTATTCGGCGTCTGCTTGATATCCACGTAAGACTCGAATACAATAGTAGGACGGTGCCTGGAGCAGCGGGAGGGGGAGGGGGGTCATGCAGGGGTTCATTGTGTGAGTGCGACGATGATAGGTCATGACCCGTGACCCTTGACCTGGTTAAAACCGAAAAGTATAAGGGCCAACCAGCGTGGCTGCCGGGTCTGCATGCGGGATCCTTGTATTGCAAAACCTGTCTCGGAGTGAAGAATAAGACGCCGAGAGAACTTTCCAGCTAATTATACAGCTTACAGAAATGCGCGCCTTAAGGCATCGTGCAAAGGTCATTGTCAAAGGTCATTTCCCAAAGGCGAAAGAGGGTAGAAGGGGTGGCATCCGTCGTTCGTTAAATAACTTCCGCGTCCATATATGTCTCTAATATTGCCAGTTATTAGTAAACCTCCAATTATTTTGTCTACACTGTAACTATCGCAAGAGAAATAAGGCAGGCCTACTTTTCAAACTGCCCGGCCTACCAGAAGCCCCGGGATTAAGTTAGCTTTCGTAGGGGCGATGTCCTACCATTCAGGGAGACCATCACACACTTGCAGAGATAAAAGTCTATTTGCGACGTACGTTACTAATTCGGGGATAAGTAACTTTTAATTCGTTTCATCACTCTTCTGAATTTTTGCAATATCTATAGCCTACGGTAGCACTAGACATTTGACAGACAATAGATTTCTGAAAGACTTTGTATAGTGTCGTTTCAAATGGCTCATTATTTTTCGTGGCATTTCGAAAGCTCTAGAAAAAAATTGAGACAGAATATACTGACAATTCTAGTACGGTTTGACACAACAAAGATGGGGACACAGGAATATGTGGTTTTAATTCGTTTCATCACTCTTCTGAAATATTGGCCATGTTGGCCCACCCAATATTTGGCTTGTGGCGCCCTCCATGGATAAGTTATGCAATACCTATAGGCAACTTATGAACGTGACGTTTTTTTATTGTACAAGAACTTCCTTATGACCATCTTGAATTTTTCCACGCAGAGGCTGAAAGTCTTGGTCTAAGAGACTAAGAGGAAAGCGCCCAGGCACCAGGAAGACATGAGACCCCGAGCCATCAGGCTGCATGCATGTCGAAATGTTTTACAGAACACGGCCTAAACATTTGTTTAATTCTAGTTCTACTCATTTTTGCCTATACAATGGCGCATCCACTATAGGGGGTGGACTGACCCCTAATCGCCCTGGGATTTGCGCGAAATCGTCAGGAGCATATTGTTCTAACGCAGATTCCGCTAGGAGAACTAATGGCCTTGAAAGCATATTTTCAGTTGGGGAGGGATTGTCGACATGCTGCCATAAAGTCTGAAAAATATCACAAAATCTTGAGATTTAACCTAATATTAGGCGCCCTGGGGTCTACTAGACCCAATCAGGCCCGATCAGGGAGATCACCGCGGTCCCACCACCGCCCTAGTAGGGGACTGGAAATGTCGGACTGTGGCAGTGGCGTAGCGTGACTTTTTGGGGGCCCGGGGGCATCTTTGCCACAGGGGCCTAAAGTTCTAAAGTTTCGTGCTGACGAGCAAAAAAAAAAAAGTCATCACCTTTCCTTTTTATCCTGACGAGCAAAAAAAAAAAAAAAAAAAAAAAAAAAGGTCGTCAGCACGTTCATTTCTAGGATTATTAGGGTTAACCTAACCTAACCTAGCTTAGACCCTCTTGGGGGCCCCAGAAATGGGCCCGGGGGACGACCTTTTTTGCCCCTCGTCACGTTATGAAACTAGCCCTGATGCATGACCTTTTTTAAAATTTTTCTGAAGTTCAAATACGTCTTCCTGTTTTTGAAAGCTCAGGCGTAAACTTCTATTATAGCCAAGAAGTCACGCTACGGCCGCCAGACTCGAGCCCTAGCTCGCCCTCCCTCCCGCACTTTTTGAGGTCCAACAGTTTCATCCATGTTCGCGCTTCTATGTGTTTATGCGTGTTTCATTTTATTTATTTGTTGGTAAGACTGATCAATTAGATCCAACGAAACTATTAAACTATAGGCCTAAGCGGAGTCTGTTTCGACCGCGTGGCCTAAAAGCGTCACTGGCGACCTACCTAATTCTCGTGCCTATAATATTATATCCCCAGGTCTGATGGCCGCCTTAATGCCTTAACGCCTAGGGCGTGGTGTATAGTTTCAGCTAGCCAAGTGCTTTGGTCGTGGTGTCCATTTGGGTCAAAAACAGGCCCAGTAAATAATAATCATGCTCCTAAACGCTGTGCGTCGACATCGATGGCGTCCTGAAGACGGCGAATTGAACGCCGTCTTGTCCGAAGAGCAGCCAATCGAAACAGTATTATAACCGGTCGATAGACACTCGTCTACAGCTGCGGCGCGATCTTGGGGCTTTATTCTTAGAATTTCGAATTTTAATTGCCTGCAATAATAATTGTCAGACGTGTTTTAACCTTACAGAGGTTCAACCGGTTCGACAACCCAAGGCCGTGGGCGAAGCGACGCAGGTGCAGACCCTCGGTACGTTGGTTGGTTGGTCATTGCTAAGACTCGTTATTACGGGAGTTTTCTAAGCTTCGGAAACCCTACAGACAGTAAGTAAATGGGCGGCAGCATATATAGCCTAAATGCCACATAGCAATGGGGTGACAATGGGGCTGAGAGCAGTTATAACCAACAGCGCCTGCATGATCGCCAGCGGGGCCTAAAAACGCAGGGATTTTGGAACCTCCATTCTAAGAAGTCCTCAACAACCGGAAAAGAGTCAGCGATGCATTCCAGCGCCACGAGGCATGCTTAAAACACACAGAAAAACTGGATTTAGTCACGATGTAGGTCCTACAGGTGTTGCCGTGTTTCAAATAGCTGCGTCGACCAGGGCGTAGCCAGGAATTTGATTTGAGAGGGTATAATGTGATTTGAGGAGGTATAAATCTTTAAAAACTTTGAAAATCTTCAAAACACATTAAAACTGTGAAGGTATTCGGAGTTTTGGGGAGGTACAGTACTACAGTATATATAGTTATATACCGATATACCACCCGTCGCTACGGCCCTGGTCGCGACGTTTTCGTGTAGGAAGGCTCATTTTGTTGCGTAGATGTTTCCTCGTAAGCACTCTTTTTAGTCGATAGTAAATATTCACCAGTCGTGCCGGATTGTCAATTCTATAGTGAAAGCGCAGAACATGTGCTACCCTGGGACAGCGGAACGTCCAGGGTTGCAAATTGCTTTACCCGACATCTAGGCGTCTCCTGTTGCCGTTGTCTCACTCTGCCCCACCCCCACCCCCCACCTCACCCCACCCACCCTACTCAAACTCTTAGACAAAATATGTTGCGAAAAAATATATGATTCCCAATTCCGCGAGTTATCTTAAAAGAAAGCTCGAGTTTGACGCCTAAATCTATGAGAAGCCTATAGGCTAGTAGGCCTATGGCTTAATATGAAAGAAGCATTTTTGGTAGGCCTAAAATAGCATCTGATTAGAGCATGGCTTAAGTTCGACAGCAACGCAAATGGGTTTTGTCGCTATTGTTCTGCCTATTACTGGAAGTGTGTAAATACATAGGAAGCGTCATTATTATTTGCGAACTGGAAACAAACTAATGTAATTCGATCTTTTGTAACTGGATATGAATACTACACTCTGAGACGCACAAAGGTCAATACCTTGTAAGGCCTATGTAAAAAGCTAACAAACATATGTTAAAACATATATTAAAATAAAACAAATATATGAATCTAAACTTTGTGGAGACGAAGATGAAAACCCATTCAAAATCACTGTCAATAATGCTGTTAATAACGATAATAACTAGGCCTACATTAAACCATCGAAAATGTCTCATAAAGGAATGGTATAGCCCTACAATTTTCAAACAATATAGCCTACTGCCTTGTTCGTGGTAGCTTTGACTCTTCGGCAAATCAAAATTTATCAAAGTAATATTTCTGAGCAGTAATCGAATTTTCCAATTGTAAGAAGCTGTTTTTAGGACAGTAGTTTAAATTAAGACGTCTGTATAGGGCCTAATGCTAATTGGTTTTGCAAATTCCTGAAAAGTCCGGATTCATATGGAGAAAATCATTTGTGTCTGGAATTTCGGGAAAATATGTCATGTATTCGTAAGGATACAACGCGAGGGAATAATCGTCGATGAAATCCAAAAGAGCATCTTGTCCAACGTTCGACGAGTGCAGGTCTGTGAAAAATGCATCGTCGCTCAATTCGTCACGCTCCTCTGCGGCTGTGTCACGGAATGACTCGGCGTTCGAAATCGCGCTTTCTGGATGAAAGTTGACAAAAAAAGATTGCTATTGTGGTCGTAAGCAACGTCCTCCGACTTTATCTGGAGGTCTGTGCTGTTGACGGATGGCGGTTGTTGTGATAGGCCTAGTAGTTGTTCGGAAGAACTTTCAGCGGTTGGAGTCAATGACCGAAACGAATAAGTAGGCCTATTATCTTCTTCGATCAATTCTTCGCAGAGATTATCGGCCACTGGTTCTGAGTCAACGCCCGTTGCTTGTCTCCGAATTTTTGTCAGCGTATCTTTAGAGTTGCCCGTCCAAGAGCTGTAGCTGCAGTTGAACCCTGGAGACAGGAACGGTTCATTGAGGCGGCAGAAGGCGTATTTAGATCGATCAACGTTACAGCAGCTGCTGGTTTCTTGTACAAGTGCGTCGGCGTCTAAAAGATTATCGCCCGCTGCTGTTGCATCTTCGTTGTTCCGGACCGCTTTCGCCATCAGAAAGCCATCGCGGCTGTTCGAGCGCCTCCTCGATGATCTGTCATTAGGCCTAAGTAAGTCGCCTTTAGGCCTAATCGTCGCTGGCCTACCTCGTTTCTTCGGTCGGTATTTGTATTCGGGAAACTCCAGCAGGTGCATCGCCTTCAGCAGCGCCGCCTCCTCGACGAACGGCCTCTTTTCGTCGTCGGACATCAGCGTCCACTTTCTTCCGAGCGTTTTGCTGATCTCGGCGTTGTGTAGAGTCGGACGCAGTTCCAGTATGCGGTTCCTCTCCAACTGAGCGTAGACCATGAACGCGTTCATTGGCCGGCGTACGTGCGACTTCCTGTCCGGCTTCTTCTTACGACACTGCGTTGCGTCGGAGTAGGGTGTCTTCGAGTTCGGATCGACACGCTTAGAACCGAATAGGCCTACGCTAGTAATGGGCATTGCAAAGGCTTTGAATGCGTTATCAGTTATTTATTACCTTAGTCGCTAGTGTACAATGCCGTGAAAACCTGCTCAAACAGTTCAATTTGCCGGACAGAATTGTAATAACAGATCTGCACGCGTCGCCTCTTTTTATACAGGCCTAGGCTTAAAGACAGCTGCAGAATGCACAGTGCAGATGTGTTCCAAAAAGGCTCCGCCTACTTCAATGATTAAACCAAAAGCACTGTTGACCAACCACAGGCTATCTTACCTACTTCTTCAAACTGATATTGTTTACAGAGACCATTTCTTAGCATAGGCTTAGGCCTATAGCAACAAGAAATGACAGCGAATTTTCGGCCACTGAATCACTAGTGGCTTAGATAGGTCACCGCTCACAAGAAGAATTCCTGGAAATGTAATTTTCAGGATATCGCATGGATTAGGACATCGCTCATGTTTCTTCTTGGACAATTTACATTTTCCAAAAGCTTTGCATTCAATGTTCAGTGCTTTAAATTTCTAATACATTCCTCTATAGCAGATTTCCCTAAGCATGCTATGCATTCAAGTGGTCGTCTAGCAGAGGCGTCACTTGAGTTGGCATCACCCGGGGTGCCACCCACCACCCCCACTCCAACCCAAAAATTACACCACGGACCTTCTTGAGTAAGCCTACACCTATGCCAGTTCATACGTATAGGCCTATAGGCCTACAAATGGAATCGCTTAGTCTGTTTAATTTACAAGCATCAAAGGTATTAGCGTCACCCTCTTAATTAACCCTCTTGCGATGTTGTTATTATTAATTGGTGTCATCCGGCGCCAGGGATATTTTACACTCCCATGACACTCCCAACCCCCCATTTGAGACCGACACCCCTCCAATTTCAGCTATGTGACGACCTATTTTCCTTGTCATACTTTTTGGCAGGGGACCCCCAGAATTTACCGACACCCCACCCCAAATTGATAATACTAGAAATAATCCTGTCCGGCGCGGCCCGCAAGTTCGCAACCCCTATAGCGACGCCACTGCTGTGTAGTAGGCCTACAAATGGTGCTTTCAGTGAATGTTGTTCGTACGGCTTTAACCGGAACCGTTCGAATTTTAGCTGAATTCTTCACTGGGCGTCGACTGCCAACCAGGGATATTTTTAAACACACCCCCAACACCACCACCCCAATTTGAGGTCGATACCCCCAATGTACCCAACATAGTTACCCCCGGGACCCCCTGTGGAGCCGCCACTGGTCAATAGACCATTAGTCTCATTAGACTGCATAAAGATACGCACATAGAATGTAAAATTATGTAACATATAAATTAGTATACATGGAATGTAATACATGTTAAAATTCTACGTATCTACAAAGAATATGCATTACATAATAAATTCTATGTTGACAACTTTACATGTGTTTATCGATCTCATCGCAGGTGTACGGCCGCTGGAGACAGAGAAGCGATCGATCGATCGATGCTCTGTGTTACCGTGTAGCCTGATCACACGGGCCAACCTGAATGGAAAAGACGACGACGACGACAACAACAACGACGACAACTGTCATGGCCAACGAGCGTCTGTTTCTGAGCGTTTTCGCCGCCCTGCTCTACGCATTTCGTCCTTCTTCATCACGGTCGTCAACAAAGTCGTGCTGACGTCTTACAAGTATGCGATCGCCGTTTCATTCGACAGTTTTTTCCTAGAGTAGAAAATACAATGCTTCACGTTGTCTTGTCTTCGGTTGTTTTTAAAGGCTTGACCTAATTTGACCGCCTAGGAATAAGCAACTGCCATGGACCCATGGTACTGCTTTCGATCGCAGAGCGATACGTAGATTGACGTGCCAACGTAATGTTGATTTTGAAAACAGTCTTTGAAGACAGTCTTAAATTTGTGAACTGTAATGTTTTCCAGTATCACGAACCATTTTCACGATAGGTATTTAAGTAAGCAAGTAAGTAAGTACAGGAACAGTGCATCACATCAAAAGCTGCACTGTTAAAGAGGCACATGAAATGATACACTAGCCCCGTATCTTTGGTATTGCGCACCTGGATGAAGGGTTATAGAAGCAGAGATCAGTACTGCCCTATGAGCCCTGTGGGCTTGAGAAGGACTTTGCTTTTAGAAGAATGCTGTCAATAGAATGCCTACAATCAGTGCTGAACCAGGCTGCATGAGTGATTTTCGGCTGTCGCTGGGGTGACCACGTCACTCCTCTCCTTAGAGATCAACTCCAATGGCTCCGTGTTCCACAGCGCATTATCTACAAGCGCTGATGGCTTACATTTCGGGCTTTACACAATCCACTCTGTCCTGATTATCTAACTGTACTTGTACGAAGATCAACTGTGATCGAGAGGAGATTGGTTCTCAGGTCCAGTCGGAGAGTGCAGTTGTTGGTCCCTCCCCAGTCCAAGACACCTAAGTTTGGGGAAAGATCATTCGCGCGGGGGAATCCCGCCCTGTGGAACTCTCTTCCAGACAATGTGACTGGAGCAGTCTCAGCTGGACTTTTCATTAGAAATTTGAAGACACATTTATTTAATATTGGATATGAACTGTGTTAAGCGCTCTTGTTGTAGGCCTTAGCCCTGTTGACTGCGCTATATAAATTGTCAATAAATAAATAAATAAAATAAATAAATAGGGGTTTTCACATGGAATGCTATGTGTTCCACAGGTTAAGATGGTTATAAAACTTATTTTAATTAAATTTGTAAAGTTACCTAATGGTAGCATGCATTTATTTTTTCTTCTTTTTTGTAGCATGTCTACTGAAGAGTAGATCTTGAGCATTACATTACTCTGCCAAATGAAATTAGTTACTTTGATTTTATTACATAATCTAAAAGGAAATATTATAAAAATGGTGAAGACATTGAAAAAAGATTTTGTAGACATTTGACAGAGAACAGATTTTTGAAAGACTTTGTATATTGTCATTTAAAATGGCTCACCATTTTTCGGGGCATTTCGAATGCTCTAGAATAAAATTGAGGCAGAATATATTGACAATTCTAGTACGGTTTGACTCAGCTAAGCTGGGGACACACGAAAATGTGGTTTTAATTTGTTTCATCACTCTTCTGAATTTTGCATATCTAGAGCCTACTGTAGCACTAATCCTTGCATTGTCCAATGTCAAGCAGGGTATCAATTATATAATATTTTTGTGGTCTATAGAACTTGTGATACAAGAAACCAGCTATCTCTAGACCCCCTTCTTATCTCTCGATCAATTTTTTAGACATTTGACAGAGAACAGATTTCTGAAATACTTTCTATAGTGTCGTTTCAAATGGCTCACCATTTTTCGGGGCATTTCGAATGCTTTAGAATAAAATTGAGGCAGAATATATTGACAATTCTAGTACGGTTTGACTCAGCTAAGCTGGGGACACACGAAAATGTGGTTTTAATTTGTTTCATCACTCTTCTGAATTGTGCATATCTATAGCCTACTGTAGCACTAATCCTTGCATTGTCCAATGTCAAACAGGGTATGAATTATATAATATTTTTGTGGTCTATAGAACTTGTCATACAAGAAACCAGCTCTCTTAAACCCCTTCTTATCTCTTGTTCAATTTTTTAGACATTTGACAGAGAACAGATTTCTGAAAGACTTTGTATAGTGTCGTTTCAAATGGCGCAGCATTTTTCGGGGCATTTCGAAAGCTCTAGAAAAAAATTGAGGCAGAATATATTGACAATTCTAGTATGGTTTGAAAATAGTGACTGTGATGTTGTTTTCCAAATTTTTTCAGATTTCCTTCATTTCAATTTCTTGGTTTATGTCAGGTAGTAAAAAATTTTATGCACAATCTTTAATTAGCTGATTAGGTTTTATTATTTATTTCTTAAAATTAAATTGATCAATTAACGATAATATTGCTGGGCAATGACGGATGACAGGAATAAGATATCTGGTTACTGGTTAGAATATATATGCTAATAAGACCATGCTGATGTACATTTGGTCATGCAACTAGTATGGAACATAGAGATGACAAATGGTAAATGTAAAGTTTTCTATACTCAATTTGAGCATTGGGGGCCGGTGCTGGTCTCAATTTTCCGTGGCATACAGCAATGCGGGTGGCATTTGCCATTAACATAGATTTGGTTGCCAGCCGAATGTCTAGGCCTGCGCTTTACTTTGCAGATGAACGCTGCTCCTCATTTTTATACCACCGCCCTCTGGTGAGTAAGCCTGAGTGGACCTTAGGGGCTCCAGCGGGGTTTGAGCCGTTCCATCAGCGTACCTATCCAGCATGTGACCATTTCTGCCATCTTTCCGCCCCAAAGCAAGACTGTATTCCATTTGGAGCAGGTGATGGACCCGGCCAGAAACATTTTCAAGTTCATGAAATATCAATCTCCCAACTCCACTGCTATTAACTCCCACTGCTTCAAGCTGTTGTTATTTCAACTCATCTTTAGATGCAAATATGAATGCTTTTGGTCTGTTGTCTTTGCAGGTGGTTTTCGGTATCGTTCTGCTTGCATCAGGGAAATTTCTGAAGATAATTTCTTTTCCAGGTTTTGAGTGGAGTCTTCCAAGACGGGTAGGAAGTCATATTCATTGTGTTTGATGAAAAGCTATTGTATTTGAACAGAAAGTGGCCCAGGCTGATTAGATATTTGCTGACATTTGGTGATTGAATATGCTTGGTTCATTTATTAAATAATTAGATTGATGAATTTGCTAGTTTGAGTGTTGACAACTAAGATTTGTGTCTATCTAACCGACTCCTTTTTTATCCAAGAAGTTGACATGCTGTAAATTGCATCTGACTGCCAATTTAGCTTCATTTTAGGAGAGCCATTGTATCAGTTTTATAGCTAAAATTAATTGTTTTTGATTTTATTACGTACACAGCTTCTAGTGTTATATATGGATGATGCAATTTGAGCAAACCTGTGTGTTTTCTAGATATGGCCGCTGCCGCTTGTTTTCTTCTTAAATCTTCTTACGGGTCTTGGTGGAACTCAGAAGCTTAGGTGGGACCATATTATATATGTGTGCTGTTCTGTATATACAGTGAAGCCTCGTTATCTCACCTACATTAAGCTATCAGACTCGCCTCTTGTCATGCTTTAGCCTGGAACAGATTTTCTGTCATGCATTCATTTTACCTTGAAAATTCAAACACATGCCCATAGACATCAAATGATTTAATAATAATGTGATATTTTAAGTGGTTTAGGAGGCTAAGCAAGCCTGTGTGAAAACCACTTGTTTGATCAAATGCGTGGATTGTGTATCTGCAAATTATTCCTGTAAAGCAGGCAAACATTCCTTTACAACCTGATGCATAAACTTAGGGTGATATAATTGACGAGTCCTTTTATTTTTTCCCATGGCAGTTTAATGTTTTGAATGTTAGCACTAATAGAAATAAGACTTTCTTAACTTTTAAAAATATACTGAGAGAGTTTGGAGGTGTTTAGAGGCAATATTGTGGAACTATCAATAAGCTACAGCTGAAAATGTGAAAAATTGACACTATAAGTTTAAATGTTTATGAATTTGATTAAGAAAAGTAAGACCAGCTGAAGAGTAAGAGCATTTTAAGCACAATTTGAAAATTGAAGTAAGTAAGAACACAGGTTATTGCTGATATTTCATACTTCATAAATTCTCTTGGTTCATTTATCATTACATGTATACTGATTATTTTTCATTTGGCCATTTGGTAGATAAATGTTTCTCTGTAAATAATTTTTCAGCCTTCCCATGTTTACTGTATTGCGGCGATTTTCGATTCTCTTTACAATGATTGCTGAATTCTGGATCATTGGGTAACAAGTCTTTACCTAATTATGAATTTTCTCATGCAATTCATTGAAATGTATTCAACTATGTACAAACGTTTGTCTTCTAAGAAAACTGATGCAGCAGCACCAGATGCTGAAATACAGTAGTAAATTCTTAGTTACATTTTAATTGAATTGACTATTTCACCTTAAAAGTGATTTATTTTAACATTAGCTGTTTTAACAAATGTTTTGAGCCATGTCACTGTGGCAAGTGTGATTAGAACAATGGAATTTAGAATTTAATTTGTATCTGTTAAGTTCAATCTGTTGAATATTTTATAAATGTGATGAGCATGTGAGCAAATTTGCACATTATGGACTGGCATAGGATCGATGTTAGCAAAGCATATTTGTTAATTTAAGAAAATGAAAGCTTTGCACTTGAGTAAAGAGCCTTAGGCTTTGGATGTAGTTTTGATTCATCTTTCATGTTGCTTTAGTTGAGTTTGGTTCTGAACCATTCAAGGTTTTCAGATTCTGGTTCTTACTAAAAATAGGGCTTTAACCCCTTAACCGTGTATTTAACTGTAACTCAATGTAAAATGGATGGATATATCCAGGATCCCCAGTTAAGGGGTTAATGTGACTCTTTCTTAGCGGCTTCATTTCACGTCTCATCTCTAGTTTAATCTATTAACTGGTTTGTTATTGTCACGTTTTTTGTGCCTCAGTATCCGACCAAAAACATTTTGGATGTTGTGCTATTACTATAACTTTGACTCTGAACTGATGATTCGTAATAAACCATTCATAGTCCTTGGATTGATGGTCCTATGCACAAAAGGCCTTGACTGTGAAGACATTTTAAAGACATTATCTGTTAATTTTTCTCAGAAATAATAATATTTAGGTTAATTGATAGGCATTAAGGAAGATACTTACCAGTTCAAAGGACTTCACTTACATATCTATGTGACTGTTAGCATCATATGCAGGAACAAGCTTTAGAAGTAGGTAAACATTATGATGAACCACTACTCTTAGCTTAAATAAATGTGTTCAATAATAATTATAATAGTAGTACAATTAATTATGAATGTTGCATATGAAAATTGTGAGCAAATTTTCTTTCTTATTTGCTTTACATGTTTATTATGGCGATAATAGATTTTATTGCTTTTTTTCAGTGTAAAAGCATCATTTAAGATCCAGCTGTGTGTATACCTCATGATTATTGGAGCAATCATTGCAGGCATGTGAGTGAAAATGGCTCTGCTGAATCTTTTGTTAAAATGATTCTTGTAATTTGTCTTTTAATTTCTGCGGTATTTGTCAATATTGTGAGTGTCCTAGTAGTGCCATTTTGAAAGTAACTACTTGTTCATTTAAATGCACGTCTGAACTTAATGTTGATTGCATTATAAATAATACAGTCTGTGATTTCTTAATGTCTTTTAGTTTTGACTTGGCCTTTGATGTGATGGGTTACACATTTGTTCTTTTAAATGATGTCTTTACTGCTGCTAATGGAGTTTACACAAAGCAGAAGCTTGACGCTAGAGTTTGTACCCTTTTTTTGCAACTTGGGTCACTAATTTTTGTAATTTTCTTTTGTGTCTAAAAAATACCAAAATGGATTAGTTCATATGAAACGATACGCTGCTTTTATCGTTTAAATTCTGCATTAAAACATTTGCAGTTAAAAATACTCATACTTATAACTCTATGTATTTTGAAAAGCATACTCGATTCATTGCTTTTGAAATTATAATATTATATGGGTTTTATTTAATTATAAATTGATTTTCAATTAAGGTTTTTATGTTATTTGAATTTTTCTTGGTTTTGTGATAGGATTTAGGTGAATTTGGGCTCATTTACTATAATTCCGTCTTCATTTGTATTCCAACTTTCATCATTGCATTCTCTTGTGGAGATATCACAAAGGTAAGATGTCGGTTATACTTTTACGGCAGAGTACATTCAATTTAAAATTAATTTTGATTAGAACTTTTGTTGGTTTTATTTTATTAAATTTGTTATGATTTTGAAAATTGTACATTGGTTATATTTAGATATTTCAGTGTTATTTGAATTTATGTAGGATTGCTATGACAATGGAGTCTTATGTAGTAGTATTTACTGTTTATGCTTTTCGTTGACGTTTTAAAATTGCTGCAGAAGATTTACAATTCTATTTCTTCTGCTCTGACTCTTCTGACTTAATACAGGCAATGGAGTTTCCCGATTGGAGCGATGTCTGGTTTCTGCTTCTCTTTACCTTGGCATCTCTGATGGGATTCATATTGACTTTCTCTATAATTTTCTGCACCAAACACAACTCTGCACTAACCACAACTGTCATTGGAGTTCTGAAGGTAACTGTGCCATCTTTAGATGAACGGAAAATATTTACTTTTACATTTTGTGTGTGAAATTATTCCACTTCTTTGGCAGCAATTTAGATTGAAATTGCTTAAAACAAATAATAATAATAATAATGTGATTTTAAGTGGTTTAGATGAGGAAAATATTTACTTTTACATTTTTGTGTGAAAATTCCACTTCTGATGTAACCATCTGCACTAATAAAGTACTGTCAGACGAGTTTGATGGTTTATGGTGTAATGGTGTAACCTTTCTAGTGGATAATAATTGCATTGAGGTGAGGTAGGCATTATGTTACATGATGAAGACACAGGCTTTGCTTTTTAAGGCATAGAAAACAGATTGTGCTTGCAGATTAACCACAATTATCTGATAGATCTTATTACATGTAAATTATTGATTAAGTTATTATGGCTTATGAAATTGAAGAGCCGTGCCCTTCATTTTAGTGCAAATAGCAGATTAATTACCCTTGACAGTTGTTAGATGCTGGGCAATACATTATGTTACATGCCAACTTCTGCACAATATATACATTCAGATTAGTTACTTATAGAACGTGTCACAGTTATGCTTTTGTAATGATCGTACTTTGGTACTACCATTGACTGATGTCCAGTAAAGGCAAAAGTTTCCATACTCAAATTTGAGTGTTGAGTCCACGCTGATATATCTTCGGTTTCTTCGACTTGCAGGTGGCTTATACTGTCTGCTTCTGTTGAATGAAGGCTGAGTCGATCTTGGGGTGCTCGGTGGAACTAGATCCCATTCTGTCAGTGTGCCATCCTGGTGTGTTACCAATCTGCCATCTTCCTGCCTCCAATGTCCAGCACTTATCAAATTTGTGCTGAAGAAGTTAATTGGGTGATTGAATGTCTGATTGATTGAGTGTGACAACTTTCTATCACTGTGTATCTTAGAATGATTTTCTTAATTTTTAGAACCTCCTTATTACTTACCTGGGTATGTTTATTGGTGGAGACTATGTTTTCAGCTGGGCCAACTTTGTTGGCCTTAATGTCAGGTGAGAAACAAGGTATTTTGTATGAGACTGTTTAAACCTTACATAACTTCTGTAAATGATTTTTGAATGCCTAATCAATTTGCCTGATTAGAGCTATGGCTTACATCTAAGTTGTAATTGGTGTAAAGTTTATAATGTCTTCCATACTAATGCACTTCTGTTGTAGTGCTGTGGGAAGTGTTTTTTACACGTTTATTACTTTCCGAAGTAAAACAAGCAGTTCTGTTGTTCCTCCTTGTGCTGCAGGTTAACCTACTATTATGACTTATATATCAAACAATCATTAAATTTATACTAGTTACATTATGAAATTTTTTTGTTGTTGCTTTGGTTGCACTGATAAAATTGTTGGCCTTTGATTCACTTATTTACAAACTGTCTCCATCTTAGAATGCCAGTTGAATTTTGGGATTGTTTGGGACAAATTTGGTAAATGGTGTTTCAAAATGCAGAAGAAAATTGTGAACCATATTCTATAAATATGCTCCTGTTTTATTGTTTGGCATATATTATTCACCTAACAGATTCATCTCAAACGTGCCTAATGTGCTTATGCCTGACTCTATATAACTTTGGAGCTTTATAAAGTTCTCTAATCAGCAAGTCGTAACCAGCATGTTTTCATGGGTAGATATTGAACTGTTATTGGATGCTAAGTCTTGTGTAGAATGGAAAATGCAAGATAGAAATGAATTTTTACTTTGGAAATAGAATTAAAATATTTTTATAAATACATTTCTGTCTGTCTGTTCTTTTAAGAAAATATTGTAACATAACTCTCTTTATTATTATTATTATTATTATTATTATTATTATTATTATTATTATTATTATTATTATTAGCTAGATGATTTCTGTAGTGCAATAAGCATGGCAAAAATGGCCAAAGACAAGAGCGCTTTACAATACTCATATACCCAATGGTGAATAGGTGAGTTCAAGATTACTTAAGAAAAGTGCAAGAGAGTCAGAGTTCTCTTTGTTGTTATATCCTAAAACTTTTGGTTACACTTATATTTCTACTATTTTAAGTAATGTTTTTGTCATATATTTGAATTAAAATGAATATGTATATTTCTTCAGAGCCAGATAAAACTCATTCTGAGTTATTTGATGACAACTCACTGAATGCTACTGAATTAGTGAGTATCAGGATATGAGTAATATTATTTACAGACATAACACTGTGATTTGACCTTCTGTCTACAAGAATCTTTCAATTTACTGCATTTCACGATATCATTTCTTTAAGAATTGTTATGAGAAGCCGATTTTGGGGATGAAAAATTCAATCCAGCCTTTGTTTAACGTCCACTAATCTAGCAGTCATCAATTAGCTCTTATGTTTGTGAAATTAGTGAAGCACCTTCAGCATTCCAAGGGATATTGAACCTACAGATCAACATTTGCTTTACCATAGCTATATTCTTATCTGCTGCCAAATCAATTTTACCAAATTACAATGATCATTCCCTGTAGAATCTGTTTTTGATGGCAGCCAATTGAAAAAGTACTAGATTAGATTTACAAAAAGCATGTTATTATTAATTATTATTATTTAAGACAATTTATAGAGTGCAGTAGCATAGCGAAGGCTAAAGTCAAGAGTGCTTAACAAGGGACACTGTAAGCAGTGTTGGGACACTGTAAGCAGTGTTAAACATATGCATCTTAAGGCACTTAGTAGACAGTTCAGGGAAGGTCACAATTGTCACTTTCTTTGGTAGAGAGTTCCACAGGTGCAGATTGCCCCTCTGGTCTTGGATGGAGGAGGAACCACCAGTTGATGGCGCTGTAAGATGCTAGAAGCAAATGGCTGTCCATCAGACATTGTGCATCTTATCCAGAACATAACATAAATGAAGTTTTACAAAATGTGTTCGTGTATTTGGTTAATAAATTTTAATTAATTAATTATAGTTTTGCAAGCAGTATGTAATCTTGTAAATTGTTGCATTTATTTACATTTTAAAATGACATTTCAGTTGATAAGCATTATAATATCGATAGAGATGATTCTATTGATTGTTGGAATGTTGGAATTTGTAGATTAACGATGAAAAGAGTTCCTGTACGCTGAAATAGAAATATCATTTGACAATGATGGCATTCTCCTGTCTTTCATGCTTCAGTGGTGATATACCTGCCTTAATACATGAACAGCAAGATGCTGGCAGTACAGAGTGCCTTGAAGTTTGTTGTCCTTTCCAAATAAACTATTGGTCCTATTCATGCATACAATATTGAATCATGAGTAAGACTTTTAGTTCCTGTGCTTAATTTAGTAAAATTGTAACTTAACCGGTACTGTACTTTAAACTGCTGTTTAACCCTTTAACTTTAACTGTGCCTACCACGATTGACTTTTGTAATGCACCTGCTAACATTATTCATTTGGCACAGGCACACTATAAATACCTAGGAATGAATGAATGAACTGTTCATTTATTTGTAACGTAATGTAAATGGACGAGTATTCTCGGCGCAAACAGGAAAAGGGTTAATTGTAACTGTTACCAGTAACTACCGGTACGTGACTGCAGTGACTGTACTACTGTTGAAACAATGATGTACAAAAGGCACCAAGAAATGCGGCCCTCCGCATGCTGATCAAAATTTATAATGGCCCGCTTGTAGCAAAAGGTTGGCCACCCCTGATTTAAGGAATTGTTCATAGGATACATTCCATGTCTTTGGGTTCATTGTTATTTTACTGTGTTTTGTAGTTGAACTGTTCCAACTAGTCTTGAATTGTGTTGCATTTGCATGTTTTGTGGCAGTTACTGTGTTCTGTGTTTGATGTGATTGTGTTATGATTACATCAAACAATTGATCAGGGAATGCTGACATGAACCCATTATTTATAGAATTGCTGCTTTTCAAATTGGCTCAAAGTACAGTATGCTACTGTTATAACATTCGTGTGATGACTGTAACTGGTTTGGTTTGAAACTGGTTTTGCTAACTGGTGAAGGAGCGGCACTGCTGTAAATAAGTTATATTTATATATATATATATATATATATATATATATATATATATATATATATAAGATATCTGTAAAAGTAGCTTACATGGCATTACAAATAAATGGTTTATGTGGTTATGATTAATTTGTATACAGTATTTTGCATACAGTATGTTGGCAGTGAGAATGTATGTTTGATTGAGCAACAGATGTAATTTTGCTTCAATTGGACAGAATTATGTTAAAGTGCAGTGGTTATGGACTTTAATTATGTGAAAGTTAATAATTTCGTTCTGTGTAAATTACAACTGAAATTGGGTACTGTCGTTACATTTGCTTCTTTAGTAAATTAACAACAAATAAATAATTCCATCCATTCAAGTAGTTGTTGGGGGATGTAAAAATATCCCTGGACTATAATATTAAAAATTAAACATGTTGCATTATTTTGGCTTTATACATAGTGACCAAGAATGAAGAGCAGTAGAAATCAACAAGCAGCTTTTAACTTCTTTTCAGCATCAACAGTGCCTAAATAATGTCATCTCTTTTCCCCATAAACCAAATACCATACAGTAACTAGGCAAGCAGATTCCGAAATGCTAGAACAACTCACTTTGCCTGGCAGAGTGCTGAAGATGAGCTATCATTTGTTGTGCAAGGCCCTAACAGTGTGTCTATAATTCTATTCTGTTCAGCACCAGGTGAGCAGTTTTTTTTGTGATGGTGATATATTTGCAAGTTATTGCCTCAGTGAGTTAGCCCAAGGTTCAACAAAACTTAGTCACAATAGTACATCAACATCAGATACACAATAACAATTACATCCAATAAATTTATTAAAAGTATCATAAGATGCCAGGTCCACGATAATGCAAGAAATAAAACCTTTCATGTCGTACAAATATACCGAAATAAGAAATAGACTTTGTATGTAAATATTTTAATTGTTTATAATGTCACTGCAAATTTCATTTGGGATCCATTTGAGGTTTCTCAACAGAATCAACTTCAAAAGAATCTTCTGTTGTTCACTAAAATATAAAATTCAAAGCATATAAACATTTGTTACACCACTTGGCAATTTTTTAAAGTTGACCTATCAGAAAGATTAGAGTTGAATGAATTATTCAAACATGTAGAGGAACAGTCCATGGAAATAGAATGAGTGCTACTATAATGCTAAAACATACAGGGTTCAAGTTCCACACATTTGATTTTGTAAATTATGTACTTTCTAATAGAGACACAAAATATAAAATGTTCCCATCAAGACCATCTATCCATTGTTAAAATAAATGTTATTTTTCAACTTTTACAAGTCAGTTAGTCAAATGTTACATAAAGTAACCAAAACAATCCAGTCAATTTATGCACAAAATCTTGTCTTAAGCACAAGCATAACCTTCAACTTTTTCATTAGTTTGAGTCACTCGTAGTGCTTATATTTTGTAAGCAGAGTACATATCACTCACGGCTGCAAAACATTTTCAAGGTAAGTATCTCGAAAAGTGTTAAACAGTTCATCCATATCGGGCTTTTGTTTTGTCTGCTGTTCCAATAGAGAACCAGAATTCTGAAAAAAGCAAAAAACAAATATTTAGATTGATTTTTTGTTTAGAAGGTAGGTGACTTGACTGTTAGATAAATTACCATCACAAACAAGAACTTGCCTATATGATTTTATACAATACTTGAAAAAAAAAGGAAAAAGCAAACATTAGGTACAACTCTAAAATAGATTATTCTTGACCCATTTACTGGCTTGTCCAAGCAGCACTTGGGCTGTGTTCTTTCCCTCTCCAGCTAGTCCCAGTCAGACTAGGGCAATAACATACTGGCATATGGGTTTCATATCCATTTACTCATCAGATGGAGCTTTTTTGAATATTTACAATGTTAGAGCTACAAAATCAATAGTTTTTTACCTAATCCTATAATAATAATAATAATAATAATAATAATAATAATAATAACTATGCAGTTTTATAGCACCAGTTTTAATACTTTATCAATCAATTGTACTCCAAACCAATCTGTAAGACACCAGGTCATTCCAGAGACCAGTCATTGGAAAACAGCAAAGATTTGAAAATTTTATTGGACGGTAACAGAGTTGATAAAAAGTGACCAAGGGCATCGATGCTGGAATGGATGTTCGACCCTATGGCAAAGATTGAACCTGAAGAAAAAAGCTCAAGAGTGGCAACACTGGAACCTGTATGGAACCTGTCTCTCGATAGAGCACCAGAAGAAGAAGAAAGGAGTTAATACACAAAATGATAACAACCAGACACTCGCAATGTACGAAAACCATGCTTACTCGTAAAACATGATTGACACATTGGATAGTTTCCTCAGAGACAGCATTCATCAGGGTTCTTAGAAGATCCAGTACAACTTGAGGAAACGGTCCCATTACAGATCCATCTGGAAGCTACAGTTATATCACCAGACACAAAATACCCAGTAACCAACATGGTAATGTCTTTGGTATTTAATTTTCTTTTTAGATAAGTAGCATTTAACATAATCTTTCTTAAAAATAGCTGTTAACCATGTCAAAATCAAAAGCTCTACAGATTTATCATTTGCTCATTTCCTGTTGTTACAACACCACACACAAAATCACAAGTTTCAGATGACAGTGCAGAACTTTAGATCTATGGTTTTGCAAAATGAGACACTTATTGCAAACGATAACTAATTTTTTTCAGCCATATTTGTTGTATCCAGATTGTGAAATTGTCTAGTTCATAAAAATGCACGAGCAAATTTCTGCCTGAAAATATTCACTGAATAGCCTGTTTTGTAAGTGTGTAAACCAAGGCAATTGCAAAGTCAATACTTTATTCCCAAAATTTTGAAAAAGCATTTTTAACAGTTTCAGCCACTAGTGTCTTGAACAGCTTTGTACTGAAAATCAATGGATTAATTAATGTGTGCAAATTCATAACAAGACAGTTTATGAATAAGGCAGTTTCATTATATGGGTGCATACCATAATTTTATACATGTACCTGTGCACTTCAATATGTCATCACTTCAAGCTTCAAATAGCATCACATTTTTGGAATGACAAAGAAGCAAACACAGGAAGCATACTTTCTCAATCCTATATCTTCACTTAAACATTCCAGTCTTATGCATGGCAAGAGATACTGAAGTTTCACTGTGCTGTAAATAGGAGTTTAAATAATACCGTCATATGAATCATGATCTGGGTCATAAATTTGGTGAAATTGATCAGCTCTTTTCGTCCCTGATAAGACTCGACTAACTCGTTTCGAACTGCATACATAGCCTGACATCTGCTTAAAGAAAAACAAAAGAATTACAATGTACAAACTCTCTAAATTCATTAGCCATAGGAACACATTTATAAGTGAAACACGCAACGTCATAAAATTTGGAAGACAATACTGATTATATTTCATAATAATGTAGTTCCACTGTGCACCACAAACTCTGATGAATCAAATATCTGAGCAAAAGCTAAATCAAAATAGGATACACAGGTATAATAATTTCCAGAAAATTCTATTTTAAAAACTACATATATAATCAGGCAATATACCTTATTTCAGTATATATAATGCATGTGGTATACATTGTTTTTCATACTGCACACACACCTGATGTGGCATCTGCAGAGGTGTGCTATACCAAAACTTTTTTACTTGAGCATTTAATTCTGGACATGATGCCAAGATTTTAATATGAGATTAACAATATGACAATGGTGGATTCATCCAATTGTTATGAAATCAAAAGTCAGAGGCAAATGCATGGCATAAGCAAGGGTGCACAATGTGAGAACTTTATTACATAAAAGCCCAATATTCACGCATTATATGCAGGCACCGTGGGTGCGCATTATATGTGCTGAAATATGGTAGACACTTTTCTTATTTATAATCACATTTAAGAAACCCATCCAGAGAAAACAGTTGAATAACATTGCTTTATAATGTCACGAAACAACCTGTAGTAAAATTTCAAATTGTACACACTATAATTAATCGATAGAAATTAAATGGGTTTCAGCTGATGTTGAAAAATGGCAAACTGATCAACTGCACTAAAATACCAAATGCATCATTAACCCCTTAACCGTGTATTTAACTGTAACTCAATGTAAAATGGATGGATATATCCGGGATCCCCAGTTAAGGGGTTAAGACAGCATGACCGTTATATTAACTCCCAAATCACTGCAACAACTGTTTATATTAATTCCCAAAGCATCATAATTGTCTTCTAGCAAAACAAACAGTATTATGCAGAATCAAACTTCACGATGAACTATTATGATTATAATTTCCCTATTCAACTTAACATGAAAATGACATGGGTCACCTTTTGAGAAAAACAGCACGGAATGTGTTTGGGAGCTCTGCATGGTTCAAGTTGGCAGATAAGTAAGTACACATCTGAGCTCCACTCGTTTGAATATCATTTCTTTGAATACACTAATCACATAAAAATTACATTTGTATTCATATGCATAGCTGAACGAGCAGAGACAAAACTTCTTGGGTCAAGGCAAAGCAAATGCTAGTTAGGTCAGGTTCAAAATTAAAATAAATTATTGATATCAACATAATGCAAATTTTTAAAAGCCAATGAACTCATAACCTAAAACTTCTAGGCCAAAAAAATTAAAAGAAAGCACTTCTAATTAAGGCAATTTCAAAAACCCAAGGAAATCCATCAAAATCAAAACTACTTGCAATTATCAATTAACACAAACCTATGCACTAACACATCTTCATTCTTATTAATCAGGAAGGCAATTTATAGACCACTGACATAAAGTGAAGTTTCAACAACAGACATGATACAACTGACCTGATTAAATATCCAATCAACCACGGTCTTCAGAGTGTCCTCATCCCTGATACTTGTTAATAACCGAGCTCGGAGACAAGAGAACACTTCTGCGTGAGGAACATCACATGGATTACAAACTAGCGCAGCGAATGCATGTTCGACTGCTTCCAATGCGTCAATTCTAGCTTCATTTTGTTGCTGAAACACACGTAACGATACAAAACTCATAGGAAATTGCACTGCACAATTTATTCAATAAGCCAAAGAAATGTTTTCAAATACTGATGCTGGATCAGTCTTTGTTTCAGGGTATTATTCTTCAATTGCAGCTTTTCACGAGATCCTGTTGCATAGTTCAACACATCTCTCTAAGTTAGCAGAGGTCGTACTGCTCCTGCCAATCACTAATTTTTCTCAGTATTGCTCTGATCATCATCATCATCATCATAATCATATTCATTACTATCTGTCTGCATAGTGGCAATAGACATGACACTATTCCACCTTACCAATGAGCTGCTATCACAGCCACCTTGCCAAAAACAGTTATTGTGCAGGCAATGTGCAGCATTGAAAGAAATAATACAGAATCCGGTAGATCGATAACTGTGATATCGCAAATATTCTTATAAGTATAGTCACTGTAAGCATCAATGAAGATAGGATGTTCAGTCTATACCTCTGGTTTCAAATGCACTCAAAAAGTAAATGTCAAACTCAAATTGATAGATACATTCATAGAGGCATATCTTGTCTCCAATTGTTGCACTCAACTCATGAATATAGTGAGTCAAATCCCTAAACCAATAACTACATTACACTAGAATGCTGTCTGCCATAATTCATGAGGTTGGAATTAGTGAAAATTATTGATTTTCTGTGTTTTCAAAGAAAAGAAGGCTCAATAGTAAACATTCTGGTTTCATGGGTCCCAATTCTAATCACACAAATTAACTCAACATTTATAAAGCAATTTTTACTTAGTGATGTCAACTTCTCACATTTATTGATATGAGCATTTGAGTTATGTCCTGCAAATTTAGGTCCTAATTCACATTCTAGTATTGTTCAATGGTTGCTGCCATGTTTCATGGTTTGGTTAGTCAAAAGGATCACTGAAACAGCTTTGTATAGATAGGACATGGCTCAAAGAAATTTAGAAATTCCTTTGGCCCACACGAATGATAGAAGTCCCGGGGAATTTATCAATCTTAATTGACTATTTTTAATAAAATTTAAAGAGGTGAAACGTTCTGCTACGCAAAGGCGGATTTAGAGTTTAAGATTTGGGTAGGCAAACATGGGAGTCGTATTCTTTTATAGGCCTATAACTTACCCAGGTATGATTTCTTGGGAGCGACTAAATCTTTGAGTTGGGTGGTCTAGAGGGCTAGCACCCTCTACTGAAAGAGGCAGAAATTGCTACGTATTAGAAAATTTTCTTTTATGTCAATGGCTATTTTTGCCTATAGCCGTATGGGCAACACATATAGAACATATTCTTTTATAGACCTATAACTTTTGATTTCTTGGGAGGAGCGACTAAATCTTTGAGTTGGGTGGTCCAGAGGGTTAGCACCCTCTAATGAAATAGGCAGAAATTGCTACGTATTAGAAAATGTTCTTCTATGTCAATGGCTATTTTTTTGCCTATAGCCGTATGGGCAAAACATATAGAATGTAATCTTTTATAGGCCTATAACTTTTGATTTCTTGGGAGGAGCGACTAAATCTTAGAGTTGGGTGGTTCAGAGGGCTAGCAGTGCTACTTCAAGATGTTGTTCTAAATTCATATTGGTTCAAGCGGCCGTGTGCGACATTTTCGGTTATCACTTATGTTTGCAGACAAACATTTTCTAATCACGGAAATAAATTGAATGTATCCATTAAACTGTCTAATAACCAATACTCAGCGACAAAAACAAAGACATAAACGCGGAAGATGACAGATTGGGTTACGTGCTGGAGCGTCAGGCTGACGGAGTGGGTTCAAGCCCCGTTAGTGCCCCTAGTGGGTTTCACACAGGCAGTAATGCCTTCTAAGCCACTTTAAATCATGCTAAGTGATGCTAAGCATAGGCGGATTTAGAGTTTAATATTTGGTAGGCTAGCATGGAGGTGGTCAGACCGGGGTGCCATCCAGCACGCGTGCCATCCAGCACGCGTGCCATCCAGCACGCGTGCCATCTAGCACGCGTGCCATCCAGCACGCGTGCCATTCAGGACGCGTGCCGTCCATCATACGTGCCATCCAGCACGCGACAGACCTGGTGTTGATGGAAAAAACATTTTGTTTTGGTGGGATTAGTTGGGTAGGCTTAAGCCTACCTTAGCCTTTAATAAAATCCGCCTATGATGCTAAGTCAAGTCTACCAAATAGATGTTGTCAATTGACAATTTTTATTTACAAATCAGTGATATTACTTCGACGTAGAAAAATGGACGCCAAATTTCTAATCATATTTGTGACTTTAATTTAAAACATGAAATCTTCGATGAATATATGTTCACCTCCATTTCCTCGAGAAAGAACCGATTTAATTTAATGTTTCTTAAAATTTTAATCCTTTCTTTGCCGACATACTAGTTCCCTGGAGTTTAAATAACATAAGTAAGTAAACACGAAATTTCTATAGCGCTTCCCACAGCTTGGCGCAGTGCGCCAGCTTATTCACGAGCGGTTTTTCAACCACCGGTAATCGTAGACTGTAGTTTTTGATATTGATAATGGTGGTGGTGATGGTAATGATGATGATGACGACGACTGAGTTTAGAAGAGCGGTTCAGTGGGATCGGTCTTGTGTGAGAATCATTGTAGAGACCTCAGGTATGAAGCATATGGGTGGCTAACAATGTGTAAATAGTTACATTAAAGGATTAGAAGCACCTGTGAGGTTGGAATCGCAGGAATGCCATATACCTTTAAGGAACCAGCTTATGGCCACCAAAAAAATGAAAATTATAGTCAGAAATTATTCCACCTTAGCTAATAGTTGAAATCAACTGGGTTGTAGGTCACTCTAATAACACATATAAATAAAATAAGTGTATGAAATTACAATAGATAAACTGCAAGAAATTATAAGCAACAAAATAATTTTCAAATTTATTACTTAGCAAACATAATTTTTAAATACTATAGCATACATGTAGTAAGTAATCTCTTGTCATTTATGCATATTACTTGCATTAAATTTTCTAATCATTATACAACGCTATGAATGCCATCCAAAATTGGGAGTATTAATAGACATGGCCAAAATTTGTCACACAAAGTTGATACTCAAATTTATACAGCAACAAAAAGAATGAAGTATTCCAATCATCAGGCATATGTACAGTTAAAGATATATTTAGTAGAATAATCTGACTACATAAACCACGTTATTAATCTCATAAATATTTATCCTTGTATATTAAAGGTCTGTGAAAATTTTCATTCGTCTTTAGTAAACCAATTTCAGAAAAAGATAAACAGGAATTTGGTTAAAGCACAATTATAGTTTCAAAATGTTGCATTTCAATATCACGAAGAAGATCAAAGCCAAGAGAAATTTTATGCATATATCTTGAGAACAATTAAAACCTCAATTCAAGAAAAGCCCTGCTGTTTCTTCAACTTAAGGCTAAGCACAAAATACAAGTCACGAATATTTCATTTGAAATTCAACAACTGAAACTAAGAACATTACGCATTTGAAGAAGAAAAGAATTAATTTACTATACAGAGAAAGATTGAGTGATAACAGACTCATTATAATGCAAACAATTCCTATGAAGGAAGTGGTCTGCAGGTCTAATGCAGTAAAATCTCGTTTAAGCAAAGTCTGCTAAATACAGTGAGATTTTACTGTATTATCCTTTGCAACAACCGAGTATTTAATCATAACTACAATAACACAACAATTTACATACAAAGGCCTACAAGGTAAGAGTCTATGATCAGTTATTGGATGAATATGTTCAATTAATTTGTCCATGACAATGACCAGTGTGAAGGTTCCTCAAAAACGTTTCACGAATAATCAATTCCTCAACAAAACTTTCTAAAATGTTCTTGGCTACCTGTAAAAAAATCTGCTTCTGGATGGTCTAGCACTGTTTGGTTTGGCTATCATCATCCTAATTTTACCAGAGTATTTATGTTTATCATCATTGTCAATATTGGAATAATAAAATACCATAAAAATTATTTTTCCATCACAATGACACATTAACTCCTTAAGTATTATTATATTGCAATTAAACATATAAACCAAAGGATGCTGTATTTTTAACCTTAAGATTTGAATCCTATGTAAAGAGAAATTGAACTTCTTATAAAACTACATAAAAACTTTGGCCACCAGCAGAAATACTTTTACAAAAGAAATAGCAATATACAGCACACAAAGCTGGTTCCCCTGTTTTTGAAACAATGAAAAATCTCATCAGCTCCAATAATATTAAGAAAAGCAAATAGATGAGTTCCTAGAACTTAGAGAAGCACATGCAGAAAACCAATGCTTCTACAATATAATATATCATGAAAGAAAAGAGGTGACACATAAAAAATGTAACGTAAATTCAACAAGTCCCACAAGTATAAATTACAATTACAACTCAAATGTCAGCACATTTGAAACGATGCATACCAAAACGATAAAATCATTTACATGATAGAAAAATAGGACCTGTGAAATATCATCTAAATCACTTTATCTGTTTAGTTATACTAAGATAAGAAGTGATTTAAAGCTCAGGTTATTTGAGAATTTGTACAATATATGAAGCTTCAATTTAAATAGCATACAAAATCTACTATTCAAAATTAGATTGGAAACATATTGTGAAAACAAAAATGAATATTATCATACTTTTGAACCAATTAGGCACAACTGTAATTCTTCTAATGAATCCATCTAATATACGATATTATTATACTCAGTACAGTACTAACTACTAAATATATATATATATATATCTCCAAAATATAGAAACATTCGTACCATCAATGACGTTTGAAATTTACTTTGTTACATTTGCTTGTCAATAAATGATATCTAGATACCAGTGTCAAATTTATAACTGAATACAAACTGAATATGATACCATTTTCAACAACAATAATACTGGCATTATAACTATTAAATAATAATACTAATGTTACCACTTCAATCTTAATAACAAAGCAGCTCGATGTCATGCTTCAAATAACAAATCCAATCACAGATTGACATACACAGAATCAACTGATGATAAATATTTCACTACTGTGTATAGCTACATATTGACAATTCAACATTATAGAGTTCATTCAAAATCATCTGCTCCTTTGAACTAGTCTAGGATGCCCACTACTGAGAATAGTATTGTTAGGTTACTTTCTGCCCGTGCTTCTTAATTCATTTATCTCCCGCATTCCTTCTCATCGCTAATTTTCAATCTCACCGTAATCTTGTCGTTTCTTCTTCGACATATTTCTCTGTACTATTGCTCTGCTATATATAAAAGATATAGCTCAAGGTATTACAATTAGAAACCAAACTACCGGTATTTGCAGCTTTCTATCACGAGGTCAAAAAAATTAATTACGAATCCTTCGTTTAAATTAATTCAAAGATGAAAATGGCGATGACGCAGGCCTTTTTGCCGATGAGTTTCTCTGGTCGTTGATCGCTGGCGGCAGTTTGATCTTTTTTGGTGCTTTTTCTCTAGCTCTGCTTACATCATTGGCAGATGCAGCGCGACGTGGAGACACTGGAGGTTTGTGAATGTCATCGTGTGACCTTGAACTTGCAGGATTAACAGGGTATGACTTCTGTTAAACAAGCATAGCACCCTTGTACACAGTTCTGCTCAATTACTTACCCATAAATAAAAATCAAGAGTAAAGTGGATGCAATTTTAAAATCTCCCAAGTAATCGTAACTGTTAAAAATGTACGACTTTTAGTCAAAACACCACAACTAAATGCTAATAACATTGTATTTGAAAGTAGACGCGGAGTAAACACTTCCAAATGTATTTTTGTCTCTGTGCTAAATCATAGCAGCTGTGTGATTACAACTGGCTGCCACATTTGGAGTTCAGATCAATCTGCTTGATAAAATGAAAAACTATGAAAGCATTAGAATTGCTACCTGATGCCGTGGCTGAAAAGGCACTCCATAGATTTCTCCACTATGTGTCTGATGTTTTGGTCCACGGCTTTCGGACTGTGACCGTGGCTTACCCCGACCCTTATCCGCTTGACCCCATCGTCCACGAGAAGTCATTTCATCGTCGTAATATTCATCTAACGGCCTGAGAAACGGAGAGAAATTGCATGACAAAAATTTTATCGCAACTACCGAACAAACAAACAAATTATACTATTACTACTGAAATACTGTTTTGTGTTCAATCGTAAAATACCAACATAATAAAGCAACCAAACCAACCTCTGCCAACTATCGACATGAGCCTCAGATTCTTCTTGTAGATCCTGCCGATTCCCATACAATCTTTCTTGGTACTGCTGATTAACAGAATGTTTACTTTTGGACAATGGAGGGTTACCGATTGTTGCTGATTGAGTAGATGAGTGTGGACTAGGATATTGTGGATGTGTGGGTGCAGCATAGCTTTGAGGTGGATGTAAAGGAGCATTTGTGGCATAGACATGAGCCCTTTTCTTCTTCTTCTTTTTCACCTGGGTGCCTGAAGGTTGAAGAGGAGAGAGATGGAAAGGAGTCAAAGCAGAAGTCTTATCATCAACTGTCAAGTCTGAATTATTGTCTAAAACAGTCAAAACCAAATGCCATCAAAATATTATACCAGTAAACTTGTCAATATTTGTGCATAAAATAATTCTCGAAAAACCATTCTTTGATATATTTGAATGCATATGTCATGTACATTTTATGCATAAAATTAGAACTCCTAATACTCTATGGCCTTCACATTTGTTATGTATCGTACTTGGATGCTTTACACATGCATGTTTATCAGGCAAAATACAGCAATCATTGCTCATTAAGATGAATAAAATGTACAGGCAACTCACTGCCATAGTATAAACTGATTAAAGCATCAAACACAATAATAGTATCTTACAATCAGGAGAAACATCTTGGCCAGCAGGGATACTCTCACTGTCTGTGGAATTTAGATGATTCTTGAATAACTCTCCTGGTAGGCAAAATGATGTTGTCTATCATTGTCCTCATAATCGCCATAATAACTCTCCCTTGGAGGCTGATAAAGATACAAACAAAACTCACATCATTGCAATAAAAATAAAATCTTTTAAAAATTCTATCTTTTGCCATAGTTAGAAGACAATAACAAGAATTCAGAAATGTATCATCAACTATGTTGTGAACTCTGACTCTCTTGGACTTTTCCTAAGTAATCTTAAGACTCACCTAATCACCATCGGGTATACATAGTATTGTAAAGCGCTCTTGTCTTTGGCCATTTTGCGCTATATAAATTGTCAAGCTAATAATAATAATAATATAATAATGATGATGATGATGATGATGATGATAATAATAATAATAATAATAATAATAATAATAATAATAATAGTAATAATAATAATAATAATAATAACAATAATAATAATAACTAGATATAGTTGATGTGTGAAGCTAGTTGATGATATACATCTCTCAATCTTGAATGTATTTGAGAGAAAATAAATGAACCTTACACTAACAGCTTTTGGTGAGATACGCGAGGCATCAGATTTTCTTCCAGTTTCTTTCGTTCCAGAGTACGCCTGCCGTCCTGCAGTCCGCCGTTCCGGAGATCTGGCTCCTGCCCTCGGGGTCGTTGGTGGCCTTGGCGATGGAGGCACATCTTCGTCATTATCAATGACCTCAAAATGTGTAGCTTCCTGTTTTTTCTCATCCAAATCAAAGTCAGACACATCCATTCCATCAATGCTGACGCTTGCGTCATCGTCTGGACACGAATCTGGTTGGTGCCCATCTAAAACAGTTTGTGCACGAAAATTGGCATATTTGCAGCAGCAGATTATAAAATCAAAAAATTAACCAAATATAATTTTTTAAATGTTTTATTATAATAGTCCGAGAGTCGTGAAGTCTTACTTTGGTTAATGGCCATCTGGTGATTCTCAGAATCCGTATTGTGAGAAGGCAAACGGTGAATTCTTGAAGCATTTGAGCCAGTTTCTGATGGAGTTCTACCACTTTCACTCTGCTGTTAAATTACATTGAGAGTATAAATTGCTTTGCAATGGAAAAAATAGTATAAACAAAACAACATTGACACAATCTGCAGCTAAAACAGAAATCATAAATTTCAGAAGTCTACTAAAACAAAATCACATTCAGAGAGTCATTTTCTCTCCATTCTCTCCCCAGTTTCTCTCCATTTTCTCTACATATTCATAAATCATAAATCAAATCAGTTTATTTCTCTTCATATTTCTCTCCATATACAGAGAGTCATTTTCTCTCTACGAAACAATTTCGGAATTTTTATAATTGCTTTTACAGGTAATTATTTCAGTGTCTGGACACACAATTTTAAAAATTAAGTACATTATTTAAAATTTCCTATTAGGCCTTGGGTAAGCACAACTGTCCGAATTTCAAGTACTAGTACTTGGGTCCCAAAAGCAAATAAACATATGAGTGAGTACTGAGGTCCCCAAAATAGTTGCAAGATTTTAATACCAATGTATTCAAACGCTTGTTAAACAATGAAGCATATAGCAATGCTTCAATAGACAACTGATGAACGGGTAGAGCTAAAGTGCTTGAAATTTAAAATTGCATTGAGAAAGAGCTAAAAATGATTAACGTGATTTAAGAGCCACAGGAACCTTGCATATCTCTAGATCTTAAATATTAGCCAGAACAACACCGAAATAAGTCTGGTGAGAAAAACCAGAACACATGGAAGACAATTCATATTCCGATATGCAAGTGGAAAATGGTCGTTGCAACCAAAAGATAAGATGTAAATCAGAAACCTGTATGTTCTATTCTAGATTCATTCAATTTTCATTAAGTGCCATCCACCAGAGAACTTACTAATACTGTACCGGTACTTGGAAATCTTTAACAAATTTATCAATATTTGAGTACCCCAAGTTCAGAGTTAACGCACAAGTACCAGTATACAAAATCTGCACTTGAGTACAACTTGACTACAATCCCATAAATTAATATCAATAACCTTTATTTCACTTTTCATTCTTTTTGATCCGGTCGAAGTTTCCAACTCTGCTCCATTATCGGCAATTGTATCTTCGTCTTCGTCCATCGGCGCACTCGGAGACCGCTTCTGCGGGGGTCCGCCAGACCGTCCGGCTGGTGAAGACCTGCTCTGCGACGGTGGTCCGGAGTGCTTCATGGGTTCGTCGTTTCTCTGGTTCTCTTCTGACCTGTCGTGTAGAAGAAATCCGTTCCGTCTTGGAGTGCGAGGGGTGCGAGGAGTGACCGGCGGTCGGGAAGAAGGAGGGCGAGGGTCATTCAAGTGAATATAATTCGACACATTTTCCCCTTCAGGATTGATCTGTGAATGCATTCAGAGCATTTTCAGTCAAATTAAGCAAAGCATCTAAAGTCAAGCCACAGTTACTAATTCAGCTTTGGAATCAAAATACTACCTACAGGGTGGCACAAAAAAACCCGACTAGTCACATTTAGGTTTGCATTCAATATAGTCTGGTTTTTTGTGCCACCCTGTAATATTATGCTTCAATATCTTTACAATCGTTATATCAAATCAAACAGAATGCTAAAAGCTTCAATAGGAATGCTATACTATCAATCAGCCAATCAAATCAATCAATCGTAAAACTTCCCTAGAAGTATTCAGCATCAGTCTGTAGCCATTTCAGAGTGAGAACCATATATTTGGAAATCATGTCCGTGATAGTTCGTTTTTGAAAATGCATTGGACAATATAAGTGGTTGGTTCCAGCCAAGCAGGGTATGCAATAGAAAAGTGAAGCATTTTAAGTTGAGACCTGAATGTTGAGATACACACAGCTTGGTGAACTTGAGCCGGCAGAGATTTCCAGAGCCCAAGTCCAACAAAGAGAAAGCACACTTCCAAATGGCATTCCTCCAGTATTGAATAACAGGTGCCAAAACATCAAGAAACTTAGATGAGTATTGGTGGCCGATACTATAGAATAGTATAGATAAACTAGTGACAAGTCATATCTAATATGATGTCTTTAGCAATGAAAAGACATTTAGGCAAATTCTTGTCAAATCATTGACAGGTATTTTAAGGCTATTTTAATATTATCCTTAATTTTTCCAGTACTTTTGCTGTGCCAAATCAATTGCTGTTTCTAAGTTACCCTTAACAACAAATGCCTTTAGTAATACATTTGGCAGGGTGTCAGTGCTGCCTCAGATGTTTTATCAATCTACGCTCAATTCTAGGTTATGGAAATCATCCACCTTGGGCATTCACCTGACAAATGACACACAGTGGGCAATAATATCGTCTGCATGTATGCACTTTTAAACCGATGACTAGTGCACGATTATGAAAGTTCCCGTATACAAATGTACTGAACATTTAGTTCGATGTCTATACCTGAAGTTGCTTCATATCAAGTTCCTCATCGGTAACCAAGTTCAGAGCTCGGTTGCTGTTGACGGAGTTCTGTTCCTGCGCTCTCTGGCGAATATACGATGCAATGATGAGCATACAGTAATGAAGCTGCTTTGCAGATGCATAGTCCCATGCAGTTGCACCAAGATTATCAACACACGCAAGATCAGCTTGTTAAGAAAAAACAAAAGAAAACTCATTGACTGCTTGATTTTCTGGCAAACAAACCCTATAAGATAACAGCTGTTCGAGGAAACCTTCATTAGTTCAACAGTTGGTAAAGAAAGATTAAGCTTCTAACAGTACTGACACAATATATTTGAAAGTTCAACTAAAGTGGTGGGTGCAAGACAATTCAATAGAGAGTTCATTATATAACCAGTAAAGTCTCTTGCATTGATGACATCTGCACTTTAAAAATAGTCTGGTACTTGAAACAATCATAACCATGTTGCTGTACATGCATAAAGTTCACTTTTGACCAGGTGCAAGTCAAATGCTACATTTTAGCTGAGAATGGATGGATTGAAAAATTCAAATTCAGCCATTGCATCAAGATGGCGACCATGGAGCAGAATAAAATCAACTCTCACAGCCAAAGGCGACCTTAGTTTAGATCTTAACAGTAGTATCACAATGATTAAAATTCTACCCCACTGCAGACAGTATTCAACTGAGTGAAAAATAAACCATTAAAAAGACTGACATGCAAACTTATATCAGTAGTCTTAAACGGCATAACCTGCACCATACAAATTTAGCATAATTTATAGAAATTAGACTAGAAAACAATTTAGCAGCAGCTGCAAAAGTAGCAAAGACAATTCTAAATCCTGCTAATTCACTGCTGTTCACTTTTGATATAAACTAAATCTCAAGTTGAACGTGGATTGTACACATTGGTCTCCATGTTTTATCAAATGTACGGTAACCTATCAAAAGAGGATTTAAGAAATAAAATTTAAAGCAAACCACATGCATCTACTCTTAAAGCAAGACAGCATTAGACAGTTGTCATTGGTCTCAGAAGTAATCAAATGTGCTCTGCTTAGTTTTAAATATTTTAACATAAATCATATTGAAGCTTTAAGCTTTAAATGATCACAGACAATGGTGTTCACACTTTGTTTGTGTTTTCGAATTATTTATTATGAACCAAAAACTATGCTACACCTAATATAACGTAAACATAAGACTCTTCTAACTATTTAACTCCAGCTAAACAGTTAAATAAATACTAGTCAAAGACAAGTATCTTGAAACAGAATGATCCCTTCTTCTCTCAATTCAACATGAAATGTTGCTACTGACCCAAATTTCATGAGAGCCCTCGCTTTGTCCTATGAATTTATACGAACCTCCTTCGGATAGAAGACAGTTAACGACCTCTCCGTGACCCCCCATTGTTGCCAGAATGAGCGGTGTTCTATTGCAGCTGTCTCGCTGTTCAAGACACCTTTTACCTGCGATTTCAACTATCACTTTGACCGAAGGCAAAGAACCTGAACAGTGAAAACAGTGCAAGAATATAGTCCGAAGGCAACACCATGTGTATGTGCGTACTGTATATATGAATGCACATAATCATATATGTACTATGTACTACACAATGTGTACTAATGGTAGAATTATACATAAACATGACATATAATATATTTCAATTGTAAGGCTAGATGAAAATGATCAAAAAATTGTGAACACACGTGGATTTCGAAGCAATACGAAGTTTAAGGCTTGTTAAAACATTGCAATCACAACCAAGAACACCAACACTGTATTTTTTCAGTAATGATACTATTCTAAGATTGATGTACAGAAGGCTATAGATATGAAAAATTCAGAGGAGTGAAGAAACAAATTATATGCACATTTTCTTGTGTCCCCATCTTCATTGCATCAAACCATACTAGAATAATCAGTATATTCTGTCTCAATTTTATTCTACAACGTTCGAAATGCCACGAAAAATGGTAAACTATTTCAATCGACATTATACAAAGTCTTCCAGAAAACAATTCTCTGTCAAATGGTTACAAAGTCGATCGAGAGATAAGAGGGGTCTTAAGATAGCTAGTTTCTTGTATCACAGGTTTTACATACCACAAAAGTATTATAAAAATGATACCCTGTTTGACATTGGCCTGCATAAAGACAATTTCTACAGTAAGCGATAGATATGAAAAATTCAGAGGAGTGAAGAAACGAATTATATGCACATTTTCTTGTGTCCCCATCTTCATTGCATCAAACTGTACTAGAATAATCAGTATATTCTGCCCAAGTTGTATTCTAGAGCGTTCGAAATGCCACGAAAAATGGTCAACTATTTTGCATATCTAGAGCCTTCTGTACATCAATCATAGAATAGTATCATTAATAAAAAAATACAGTAGAAAAATATGTTTTGCTTCAAAATCCACATGTGTTCACGATTTTTTGAGCAGTACTGTATATATGTAAACCGGTTGCTAATTAATAGGCATACCACCACTGCAAATATTTATGATTTGTGAGATACAAATGCAGTAAAATATCAATATAATGAAGCAAACAAATGCTATCTCATCACGATATCTGTCCATAACTTAACCCACAACTCAGTGTAGACAGACCTCCAACACAAAAACATTACGCTAAGAGACAGCGTTCTCACCTTGTTCAGCAGCGACATGAAGAACAGACTTTCGATCTTCATCTCTTAACAAAGCTGATTCTTCCGTCAGCAATGTCTACACATGCAAATCTTTAATCATTCATTAGCTAAGCATTGAATAATATGTCATGGCAGACAAAGTTGTTGAGTAATGGCAAAATTAACCCCTTAACTGGGGACCCCGGATATATCCGTCCATTTTACATTGAGTTACAGTTAAATACCCAGTTAAGGGGTTAAGTGCTTCGTACATTTGAATTATCCTATATATGCATGTAATTGCAGAACTTAAAATCACTTTGCTGTTTAACACTGATTGAGTTCATATTATCCAAACACTACAGCACTTCTTAGGGCTCTGAATAGATTAGCTAAAGTCCAAAGACCGACCATTACTCATATGTATATATATATATATATTAGGGCTGTCAAATCAACATGTTAACTAAAGCATTAAAGAATTAACTGTGATTAAAAAAATTAACACCGTTAAAAATTCTGATGCAAGTTTTGTGTGATCAATAATAGAATGATCAAATTTCTAATTAATTAAAAACTAAAACGTCGGTTTCGCTGCTGAATGAACACTGTTAAAAAAATTGTCACTGATAAAACAGCTAACAACGTTAAACAAGTGAGGCTACGAGTACCGGTACTTAGTCCTGCAATTCCGACACGATACAACATGTGCATTAAAACTGCGATTAACGCGCACAAAATTAATTGAGTGATTAACACTGTCAAAAATTACCGCATTTACAGCTAAATATATATATATATCCTTTTAATACCTTAAGACATTCCAGTGGTTCTGTCTTTCTGACTGACCAATGCATCCAGGTTCGACGTGCCTTGTCTCGTTCAAAACCGTCGTCCTCACCATCTGTCGGTCTGCTTTGCATGGACTGAATGGAGCTGAGAACGTCAAAATGTTCAATGTGGTCCAACCTGCAGGCCCACATCGAAGGAGAAAGACCATCAGCATCACGAACGCCTACGTCCACTCCTCTGTCGATTAAAATCTAAACAAAGACGCAGAGAAACGAAATGCAACGAAATCTGAACATCATGGCACTATAAATGCTGCATAACAAAAGGTACAAATCAAGAGAATTACTTTTTAAATGGACGCTTACAAAAAATTACATATTTAGAATTTCAAACACTTCTAAGCAATTTTCTGATGACAGAAACAACTGAATAATAACATCGAGCTTAAAATGTTGGAGTAACTTGACACGATTGCCAATGGTAAACGGGAGCATAAGAGGCAAACCTGGAGGCATTCTCTGGCTTTGGTGGTGCATGCCCAGTGAATTGGAGCACGACCGCAAACGTCTTGAATTGTCAAGTCTGCATCGTATTGTATAAGGATCTGTAAGGCTTCATGATTCCCATTATGACATGCTCTATGCACAGCCGTTGACCCATCTATTCAGTGAAACCAAGAATTGTAAGTCACATTGCTGGCAGTCGAACAGTCAAAGGTCAAACGTGTATTTACAACCAGCAGTGGCACCCACCAGGAATTTTAAAATCCGGGGTTAAACCTAAAACCTGACATTACCGTACTCTTAGTATTGTACAGACAAGCACAAAATTCCCTTAAGTTTTTGAGTACTGGACAATATTATGAGGATTTAACTATCCAAGTCCATGCCTGATGCTAATATTTCATTTTCATTTTTCTCTTCCAAAATGCAAATTTGTTTTTAACTGTGTATTAACTGTTCAATGTAAAAGGGTCGTATAATAGCTTCCCAGTTTAATTAATTAATTAAACTGAATATCTGTATTTGTCCAGGGTATCATTCCCTTCAAACAATCTCCATTTTGAAATTATCTAAAAATATCTCCACTAACCATTTGCTGTAACATTTACATCCGCTCCCTGTTCAAGAAGAAGCTGAAGGGTGTCGAGGCACGAAAACTGCGTAGCGTAGACAACGGCACTTCGACCGAGTGCATCCTGTGCCAATACCGACTGAGGATCTGGCAACAAACAAAACAAACAAACAAAAAACTAATCTGCAATCAAATAATTCCAGTCAATGATTATATTAATAACTGTTAATCAAAAACAAAAACTCAATAGACATAGTTTCAGTTTTTAAGAACAATGCTACTGGATTAACAGTTGCATTGCATATAATCAGACTGGAACAGTAGATTGTGGTGTGCAGGGATATTTTTACACCCCAATTTACACCCCAAAACTTCCTAATCTGACAATGGTATGCACCCTAAATAGCCCCCAAACACCCCCAATTCGAGAAGTAACACCCCCAACTATTTTTTCTCGGATGACCTTTTTTGCTTGTCAGGTTTTTTGAGACTTGATAAGATTTTTGCCTGTTAGACTTTTTTGTGGGATGACTTTTCACAGTGTTTAGGCAGAGACCCCAAATTTACACCCTAAATTCACAGTCCTAGAAATAACCCCAGTGGTGCATTTCAGTCTTCAAGTGACCATCCAACAAACAAATTACCCTTAAGAAAGTTATTTTCACAAGATCAATGCTACAGAAAAGCAAATTTGTCCATTGTAATCACCACCTTTCTCTGTAAGTTGCAGAAGAAGATTGTTATCGCCCTGTTTCGCCGCTCTTATCACAGACGGAACTGCCGACTCTTCCTTATCCAGGCGTGCTGGAAGCGTGGCACCAACTGATCGTACATTCTCAAGATCAACCCACTTCCAGATGAATTTGTCTGGGGCATCTCGGAACGGAGTCATGGGACTCATGCCCCGCAGAGACCTTGACAAAAACCCGCTTCCACTGACATTGATGCTCTGATCGATTATCATCGACCGACTGCGGACAGACCGATAATAACGCTGCAACTGCAGAAGAGTAAGATTGAGAGCATCTCGCAATTCTGCGCATTCCAGTTCGTCGCTCAGTTTCAACAGAAATTCATGAATCTGGGCGGCAACTTTCTGGAAATCTGAAAGAAAAATAGATCTAAGATGTTTGTGACGCTCGCTTTACCATTGGTTAACATTTTCAGTCACCCCAAAAATGCTCCCATTGCCATAATGCAAGCAACGTATACACATACTTCATACAAACTCTTTACATCATGACAAGATAATCTCACATTAGTTGACAGGAATGATGAGCAAAATTTTACTGTGCCAAAACTATTTACAACAATCACCATTCACTCACAATGACAAATATCTCATACGAATGCATGCCCTGAGGCTTTCCATTAATTACATCATCAAAATAGGGGTGAGGGGTATGGAAATGTTTGACAGTTGTTGACAGAGGGGAGGGGAGGTCAAGAAAATTTGACATCAACAACTTTATTTTTTACAAATATTGAACAAAATAAGAAATTTCATGTGATACTATTTATTACAACGAAAAAACCCTGATAAGCCAAAAAAGGTAATTGCCGCCACGTTTTGACACTTGATGAGCAAAAAAGGGTCATCGTCGCAAAAAATAATAACCTTCTAAACTTTTTAGGGGGACCTGTCACTGATCTTAGGGGAGGTTAAAAGTTTTTGACATAATTATGAGGGGGTCATTGAAAGTTTGACAGTTGTTTACAAAAGGAGGGGGTCAAAAATTGCCCAAAAATTGTTGATGTAATTAATGGACAGCCCCTTAAATGAGCCTATAAGTGCTGATTTAAACATGCTTATATAAAAAGTGATTAAACTACATATCGAAGCATAAGCATAAAGTACAAAGCATTTGAGTGACTATTCAGATTGGTGCAGCTATCAGTTAACCCTTTTACCTTTCATTTATTTGTAACATAATGTAAAATGGACAAGTATTCTCGGGCAAACGGTAAAAGGGTTAACAAATAATACAACCAACAAAATTTACAATATATTATATATAGTTCAAAGTCAACAGCAATACTGCTGATGACATGCAGAAGTTTTTGGAAATGATAGCTGAAGAAGATATGATTTAAGCACATGCTAGAAGGCATCTGGTGATCAGATGGAGGTAAAGTCTGTAGCAGCCTGTTTAACTCAAAAAAGTGACTGGACCACAGAAAATACCCTGCGTCTGAGTTAGTATGCAAGACTTCAGAATGAAGATGACTGCATCCAGAAATCTTGGAGATGCACACAATTTCTAACGATAAATACTTTGAGGTGCAATCATCCAGCCGGGACTTTATCAAACTGTCACTTTTTCAGTTATGCGCTCAGGGGCCTCTATCATTTGAGCTGTTTAAGTACTATGACTTCACTGCATCAGACAAACATAAACATAAAAAACTGTCTGATTGCCTGGCCCCAATCTATCCCACTCCACTGAACTGGTTCCTTTTGGACATCATGAATTGACCCTATAGAAGTTTGTGACTGGATGGACAGTGAAATGCACAAAAACAAGACAACGTGGATGAATCATCATTAATTCCATAGCCTTTTCTATTGAGGGGCGGAAGATGACAGAGTGGGTTACGTGCTGGAGCGTCAGGCTGACGGAGCGGGTTCAATCCCCGTTAGTGCCCCTCGTCACGACCTCGTGGCTTTCACACAGACAGTAATGCCTTCTAAGCCACTTTAAATCATGCTAAGTTGTTCATGCTAAATCATTTATGGCATTCACAATTCTGCGTGAACAATCATACAAGTCGAAAAATGCGCATCGCTAACTTCATGCAAAACAAAACTTGCAGGCAGTATATCAATGCACAACACAGCACAGCATTGCTCTTACCGCGTCTCTTGACCATATTTCTTCGCTTACTTCATGCGCCTCTCATAGTTAAACGCTGCCCCATCAAACGACAACACAATCGGAAAATCGTTTAACTAAACGATTTGCGGTGAAGCATGTTGACGAGGTAACGGCGCCGTGTGTCCCTCAGTGCATTTCTCCAAGGTACACAAATCCCAGAAGACTTCGGTAGACGAAGAAGACTCTCGCTTTTAACGAAAGATTTCGCCGCTAAATTCTCCAAAATTCTCCAAATGCACCTACATACGTCCTTTCATTCCTCAGACATCAACAGTTCCGCGATTTCTGTGTATTACTCGCCAGTGTTAAGCCCATGTATTGTGCGTGCATTGTTTCTCATGCGAACGCCTAAACATATACAACATTCCGGTAACATGTTGCGACATGTTAGTCAGAATTTTGAGAACGTTATGTTATCAGTGGCGGCTCCACCGGGGGGGCCGTGCCCCCCTATTGAGAGCCTGGCCCCCAATGCCCCCCCCAGTTGGGACCCTATACTTAATGCTACATACATTAAACAACAAATGGTTGGCCCCCATGATTAGAAGTTGCCACCCCAACGCCCCCCTCACTTTGCTAAATCCTAGAGCCGCCACTGTATGCTATGCCATTATTTACACAGAATTGCCATTATTATCCGGCAATTCTGTGGTTTCTTAACACTGATGCTTTGTGCTTATTAGTTAACCACCTACAAAATGATTTCTTAATTTGAAAGACAATTGCACTGACCCAGCTGTAAAAGATTGTGTGTGAAGAATGGCATGGAGCAGTGGTGTAAAAAATATGAGCTGCTGACAAGGTCGTAGCAACGGGGGGTTATATCGGTATATAGATCCCCAAAATCAGGCTATCTTAAAGTTTTTAATTTTTAAAAAGGATTTTCAACGTTTGTAAAGATTTATACCCTGCCCTCAAATCACAATATACCCCCCCCCCCAATCAAATTCCTGCTATGCCCCTGGCTGCTTGATATTCCAAAGTTTTAATGCTCCTATACCTTTACAGCTACACCTCTATCACCTCTTCGTGCCTGTTATGAGATTGTTTCTATTCTCGTGCTTCCCCCTTTTATTGTAATTTTTTATACCAATTTGCAATATATATCGAACTATGATTTGATATCAAAATATGAAACATATAGATATTTGCAATCAATCATTAGATATTGAATTGTAACAGAAATGGTCTTTTGTTCTGATACTAATAAACTGATTGACTGATGATCAGCGTTATTTAGTACATGTTTACATCACCACCAACATCACACAGGCTGCTTATTTAGTATCAATACTGTAACCTTTTGTCTTCAATATTACTGGTCATGAACAAGTCAAGTCTTTTATAAATTAATTTAATTCAGTCTTTAATCCTGCAACTCTCATCACCCAAAAAAATAGACAATACTGCATTTTTGTGACATGTCTATTCTTGCACAAATATGGAGTGTTTTAGCAATATTTCAACTAATTTATATCAGATATAGATTTCAAATCTGTCTCTGCAAGTTCTCCTTTAACGAGCTCAGAACAATGTCATCAATCAGTGTATTTTGTTCACAAAAAATAATTTTTATAATTTTCTCATCAACTTGAACTTAACACAATAGCTCTGAATGCAAGATCATTTTACATTGATGACAAGAATAAATCAACCACGATAAAGTGATGTTTCTGTGCATGATGTAAGACAAGCAAACAAAAGTAATTATCTGCCTTGATGAAGATACAGTTCTGCAACATTATAATATATCAATTACATTTATGCAAAAAGAACTCAAACAGTCTCCTTTGGATTTTGCCTGTATTTCTTGGGAATTCCAGTTCTTCTATATTCAGACCGCTCTTCTAGGAATTGATTTGTTGCCTGTTCTACAAAATTTGGATCTTTATACCTAAAAATAAAAAGTCATAAATATGAAAGAATGCTACTTTATAGCTGCTTTGAGTCATATAACATGAGGTAAAAAACACACACACATATATGTTTGTATTGTTGAATAGCATTTGCCATTAACATTCCTATTAGAACTATTCACAAAATCTTATAATGTATTTAGCAAAGTTACTTATCACACAAGAACGGGAAGTTAGCTGGGTGGTAACAACACTGGACGACAGAGCAGAAGGTCGCTGGTTCGATACCCACATGAGCCCTAAGGTTGACTCAGCCTTACTTGCTAGAAGGCAGTGGTAAAATAATGAGGAGCAGCGTTAGGCTGCAAGGTAAAACGTGGGTCTAGGGAGAATAATGGCAATCTACCCTCAGCTCATACCACCTACATCGCTGATTGCCTAGAAACCAGAGATAAGCACTGGAACTCGAGTATGGGACCTACCTTTACCGTTACTTATCACACAATATGACGTCATTTCACCATCACCTTAAGCTGGTCTGGTTGTAGTATGCCTAGGTAAATGGTAAAGAGCCCCCATACTCGAACGAGTGTAGAGTCCAGCGCTGGCCTCAGTGTACAAAAGGCAAGCAGCAACGCAGGTGGCTTACGCCATTAATCTTGAGTAATTTGCCATTATTTTCTCTAAATCCGCATTTTACCTTGGCAGCGTAATGCTGCTATCAATTTATAGACGCCTAAATGATCATAGGCATCAACTCCTATTAGGCCTCTAGGCATGAGTGCCCACTTTCTAAGAGGCTACCATAGGGAAGGGGAAGGTACAGGGGTGGGCCCCCAATTTTTTTCATCCGAGTTTATGCCAGTGCCCATTTTCAAAAGCAGACTAAAAAGCCATCTGTTTAGGGAGTCATACCCTCTGTGAAGCACCCTTGTTTTTGGTTATGCTATGCTTACGGCGCTATATAAATAGTCCAGTATACAATACAATACAGCGTAAACAATAAATGTCTTGGTTGGCACCAGCACCACAACTCAATCCCAGGATGGTCACCCATCCAAGTATGAGCTGCACTCGACATTGCTTAACTACAGTGCACTGTGCTCTGATGGCAACCAGTCATGCAATGTTAAGTAGGTCAATTGCAATGTGCTTAAACAGCAATAAACAGCTATTTACCATCTAATAGTACACTCCTGCATAGCAGAGTTTTCTTTTCGGCATTTAAATGGAAGCAGAAGACCATTCAGTTTACCACAGTCATTAAAAGCTACAACAACAACAACAACAACAACAAATTAGCTTCCAAAACAGCAGTACTATTGTTTAGCTCAAACACAGATGCCGATAATGGCGCCACTGCTAATTCGGACAAAATTTGTTCATGTTTATATCGGAAAATTCATAACATCAACCACAGCAGGCAGGATTACTCAAACGCAAGCAGCTTTTAAAGTTAAGTTTATTATTACAGCACCAGGGTTAAATCTAGGCCGTTTCTGAGGGAGGGGGGATTGCCCTTTCCCCCCGGAAATTTCAAATTGCCCCCGAAAATGTTGGCATACTACATCAACTAACAGAAGCCCCCTAGCTGACTTACCCCCGGCCTTGTCAGTTCCCCACCCCTGCAGTCCAGAGTCTAGAATAAACACTGTACAGCACAACTGTGATAAATTGCAGGCTTGCTCTTGACAATCCTTGTGTCTACCTTTAACCTCTTCGTGACACAGCTCCTTGGCTCTTTCCTTCATCAGTTTTGGAATAACCACTTCCCTTTCAACTTTACGAAGTGTCTTATCTGACGGGTCACCTGAAATTACACAATCGTAAGAAGATAATACAATGATTGGAGAAAGTGTTTTACACAAATAAACAATTTGAATTTTATACTTAAGCATTAATTTCAAATGACATTTGCCTCCATGCTAGGCTCGAGCTCCCTCCCTACTTCGACATGATAGGTGAGGGGAGGGGAAAGGTATAAGGGTTGGTTCCCCCAGTTTTTCACCCAAGTTCACAAATTACAATTTCCTATGGGTGGATAAGCAGGCCATCAACTAATCAAAGCCATGGAGGCATTTCGCTCTCTCCCTCACTCTAGACTTCTGCTCCTAGAGACAACCATAGAAACTTTAATTACTGTACTTTTTCCACGAGGTCAATCAGTCTGCTCAGTTGGCCAGCCTGACCTCGTTAATTGTCAGCTTTGATAAACACAAACATTGGGATTTTAGAAAAAGAGATTTTCATAAGGCAAAAGTATTGGTTTGTACCTTTATCATTTGATTTGTTTATGCAGTGATAGATCTTATTATTTCTAACATTCATTGTTAGATCTTAATATTTTGACATATAATCAAAATTTTAGATAGTATTATAGCCGAACATGTACATTTGCCCAAAACAAAATTTTGGCTTTATACGACCCAGAATTGGATATATCAAAATTTGGATATATTGAAGCATTTATCATGGTCCCTTGAGCTTCAATATAGCGGGATTCTACTGTAATTTAATTATGGCACTTCAAAGTCAATTGGTTTGAATTAGAACATTACTGCTCTGCAATTCCAATCTGCACAGGACTAATGAGACGCACAGCATGACTCATACTTTGCCTGCTTGTACAGTCAATTAAATCAGTAATAAGGTCATTGATTCTCGCACATGACAGATCCCACAGAACCACTTTTATTATTTGGGATGTCACATGTCACATGGGATGGCAAGGTGTGTAATCTAAAATACTTTGGGTAATGTGCCAGCTTTTGCTGTGCTTTGACAAGTGGCAATAGGCAATGAAGATACATTTAACTGTCTGCCAAGAGCTTCCACAGTAAATACCTTAAAAACACAGAAATCAAAATGCAAATGACCGATTGGCCACATTGACAAACAACATGAGAGCAATGGACTGAGTATGATGGAATAAGCGCTGGAATAAAAGCCAACACGCAACCTCTATCAGACTAGTTTTACATAACAATATTGAAAATACCCGCATACAATTTAGCTATCGTTGCCTTCGAATAAACCCCACTCCTTCCCCTCATTTTTTCTACAATCGCTCGACCTATTCAATGCTCACAGACACGCAACTTATCGTTAAAATCCCACATTAAATGCCCTCAAACATGTCTACCAATACTAACACGCCATCGGCTCATGCTTCTGCACATTACAAGTGGCGCTAGAGAAGTTGATTGTAATGGACTTGTGACTGATCACCTAATCCAGCAGGACCACCGCCCATGCGATTCGGCAGAACGCTCTTCGTCTCGTTCTGACTTCGACTGCTTTCTTCATTCGCCTCCATCCGATGTATTTTAAATTCCAAATGAATTCTTAAAATTACATTAAATCGCTTAAGCTTCGTTTAACCTTGGAGCGTTACTCTAATGGATCGACTAAAATCGGATAGACTCGCCGTGTTGACGCTAATATAATAGTATTACAGAAATTCACAATCTTCAAACAATGTACAACAGGTTGTTTAGAAAACAAAACACAATGGAAGACCTTGAAACAGTGGCTGAAGTGCTGAAAGTCAGACAGAACGCGCCGGAACTGAGTTCCGGCACCTTTTTGAACAATTAAAATTTTTCCCCATAATTTTCCATATTTGTTCCAATATTGTAAAAGCACCGTGTACTTGTTGCAAAACTGTTAAACTAAAATATAAAAAGCGTTATAGAAATGTAAATGATGGCTACCCAAAGTTCGTTAGGGTTAGGGTTAGGGTTAGGGTTGCGCCAAGAGAGTTCCTGCACCTTTTTTCACAGACTTTCAGCACCGAGTGGCTGTATGGATATGTAAAAAAATCTGCGAGTTATACAAATTCTCTAACAAAACCACATTTTCCTGTGTATCTACGAATGATTATTAAAACGTTTAAATAATTTTCAGCTAGTGTCTTCTCTAGTTTTCTGTACATGGCTTGAAAGAGGACGCCCCCAGCAATTTCATCCTACAAACTAGCATGAACATCGCTAGGTAAAGCTAGAGAATAAGTGCATAAAACATGATATTTTTCTAATAATCAGTGACATTGGTTTGCTGATGTCTGAAATACCAAAACCAGGTAGTGATGAGATATGTGCTAGATAAACCGAAGTCACGCGTTTCCGGCTTCATAACGTGGCTTTCTTTTGCGTTCGCAACTTCGCATCTTCTTCGTGTCCGTCGGGAAGCGTGATTTGTCGCAAAATTATTAAAATTGTCCAGTAGCAGAAACGCTCAGCGCTCTTCGTTAAACATTTCTTAAAAGTCTAAAAACATAGAAAAATCTTGTAACTTTACGTTTCGGTAGGTTTGGAATTTTGGGTTGTTTGTTATTTGCTGTGATATTTATATTATACTTTGCGTCGATATTCAACGCTAATTTCGTGCTAAGCCATGATGTCGGCGCATGTTAAACCCAATCAATCAGTCAGTTAATCAATCAATCAATATCAATTAATCAGTAAACTTCTATGGCGCCACTATCATAATGCCCAGGGAATCAGCCGATGGCGCACCGAATCCAAATAGAATTAGAGCCAGATCAATCCGGAAGATCAATCAGAACAGCGTAATCCGACAGTTTGCCATTATAAATTTCGCCCTGGTTAGAGATACGTAATTCGTATCTTTAGCATAGGGGTTATAGATACGTAATTCGTATCTTTAGCATAGGGGTTATAGATACGTAATTCGTATCTTTAGCATAAGGGTTATAGATACGTAATTCGTATCTTTAGCATAAGGGTTATAGATACGTCATTCGGAACGTATATTTAGACCATATGCTTTAATATCAAATTAGTAATAATTTAAATAAAGGGGGCATGACTACCTCACGGTCTGCGCCCCCTTATAATATGCATGTAATGCTGTTTATCTGTCAAATATTCATATAGTCATCACGCGCGCCGTCTGTCTCTTTTCGGTCAGGTGGCGCACCAGGACAACAACGTTCTAACCCTGCCGGCGTCAGCAGGTGGGCGATGGTGTGTCCCAATGTTTTATCCAGGCCCGTTAGGGGAGATCCTATATGGCGACAACCTGACGTCAACATTGTAGGGGATGGAATATTTTTAATCTTTATAAGTAATACATTTATAACTAAGACCCCAAATAATATAACAACATGTTAGGTATGGGTGAATCATTGTAAAATAAATGCTTAAAAGTGCTTTTTATTAATAAATTTCATTATATGCCTATATGATTTACCAGACCATTATACTGAAGAGAGAGAAAGAGAGGCCTTTTAAGCAGTCAACTGGCGTCTCTTCCAGTGATGGCCCCACAAAATCCACCGCTCTCCGGTCAGTCGACCCCAATACTGTTCCTGTTATTAAGACAGACGACGAAGAAAAGCGACAACAATCGAAATTTTTCAAAGAAATCAGTATTTGTTAAGAAGAGGAGAAACCTGTCAACGGAAATTCTAATCGATCGTCAGTTTCCACTAAACACTCAATCAGACCTAAAACCCACGTGGTGGCGCCAGCTTTTTGTGTTAGGAGAAGGGGCTGGAGTGCCAGATTCTTTACCCCAACCCCACACACACACACACACACACACACACACACAAAGGATTTGCGCGAATCTGGAAGGTTGTCTGAGGGCAGGTTGGGTGGGTGGGTGGGGGCATTTGCCGCCATTTAATGGCGCACGCTATTTTTTTAAAACTTGCCCCCACAAAAATAGAAAATCCCACAATTTGGGGTGGATTAGTTCTCAAGAGTGGTCTACAGTCATGTGCAGTACATTATTATCCAACACTGCTCACGCAACTGTAATTATTATTGTACGTCATAACTGTCTATTCACGCACATTGAAGGCTTGAACACCGTAATCCACAGTCCTCATGGATTTGGTGAAGCCAAGTGATTGGTGGTCTGCCTCGTGGAAATCCATCCTGACATCTTAATGTCTCTGTCTCGGCGGCGCTGCTAGTTGAAGTGCAGCTGAAGCAGGTACTGCTGGTGGGGAGTCTTGTGACGTGCCCCCAAAGAGGAGTCATGGTGTACAATTATTAGGAAAAACTTTCTTTTTGCTCGTCAGCCTTTTACGGGCAGGGGCCCCCAATCATGGACACACACCGGGCCCCCAAACTAACGCTAAGCCAAACTAATTTTGAGTTTATAATTGTATTATTGTATTTTAGAGGCCTAATGAACTATTTTTATATAGCCGTAAGCATTGGGGCGTTACCAGCAACATTAATAAAAATCCTGACAAACAAATATAGGTCGTCGCTTATTTTTCCCTTTACTTAAATTAGTTAGACCTACATAGTCAGTATATGAGGGCAGTTTTCAGTTGCTCCTTAGGCCTAATTCTTTCTTTTCCCTACCTTAGATCCGATTTCGGCGTCCTTCATGGGCGTCCGCAGAAATTTATGAATGGGGTGCAAAACAAGGTCTTGTGGACGAAAGAAACAAGTAATTTTACTTTTTCATAACGCCTCAATTTTTCCATGGGGTGCAATTTCACCCTTGCATCCCCTTCCGGACGCCCATGGCGCCCATCCATCCATCCGCAGAATAATAATACGGTATAAAAATTTTTGGTCGGCCGAGCATGTGACTCTAAGCCAGCCCCGCGCCCTGGCTACTCCACTGGCCGTGAAGCGTAGCATAACCAAAGACACGGCATTTATTAAAGGGTTATGATCAGTGTGATCACCGTGGTGGGTGGGGTGGCACCGTGCTGGGTGGCACCCGTGCTGGGTGGCACCCGTGCAGGGTGGCACCGTGCTGGGGAGACACCTGTGCTGGGTGGCACCCGTGCTGGCTGGCACTCATGGCACCCGTGCTGGCTGGCACCCGTGCTGGCTGGCACCCGTGCTGGCTGGCACCGTGCTGGCTGGCACCCGTGCTGGCTGGCCCCCGTGCTGGCTGGCCCCCGTGCTGGCTGGCCCCCGTGCTGGCTGGCACCGTGCTGGCTGGCACCCGTGCTGGCTGGCACTGCGTGCTGGCTGGCACCGTGCTGGCTGGCACCGTGCTGGCTGGCACCCGTGCTGGGTGGCCCCGTGCTGGCTGGCACCGTGCTGGCTGGCACTCGTGCTGGCTGGCACCGTGCTGGCTGGCACCGTGTGCTGGTTGGCACCGTGCTGGCTGGCACCCGTGCTGGCTGGCAACCATGGCACCCCGTGCTGGCTGGCATGAGCTGGCTGGCACCGTGCTGGCTGGCCCCGTGCTGGCTGGCCCCGTGCTGGCTGGCAACCATGGCACCCGTGCTGGCTCTCACCCGCGGTGGGCTGGCACCGTGCTGGCTGGCACCGTGCTGGCTGGCACCGTGCTGGCTGGCACCGTGCTGGCTGGCACCCGTGCTGGCTGGCACCCGTGCTGGCTGGCACCCGTGCTGGCTGGCACCGTGCTGGCTGGCACTCGTGCTGGCTGGCACCGTGCTGGTTGGCACCGTGCTGGCTGGCACCCGTGCTGGGTGGCCCCGTGCTGGCTGGGCCCCGTGCTGGCTGGCACCCGTGCTGGGTGGCCCCGTGCTGGGTGGCCCGTGTGCTGGGTGGGCCCCGTGCTGGGTGGCCCCGTGCTGGCTGGCACCGTGCTGGCTGGCACCGTGCTGGCTGGCACCGTGCTGGCTAGCACCGTGCTGGCTGGCACCCGTGCTGGCTGGCACCCGTGTTGGCTGGCACCGTGCTGGCTGGCACCGGTGCTGGCTGACACCCGTGCTGGCTGGCACCCGTGCTGGCTGGCAGCTGGCTGGCACTTTCGTGCTGGCTGGCACCGTGCTGGCTGGCACCGTGCTGGCTGGCACCCGTGCTTTCCATGAAAAATTTTCGGCGACCCAAAAATTTATGTCGATATTGCTCATATTGCTGTATTGCTCAAATTACGCTTGTTAGAATCCTCAAGCGCCTCCCCTAACCTTCCCTTACCCTAAGCCTAACCCTAAACCTAACCCACCTTAAAACCATAAAACCCTAAAAACCCTAAAAAGCAAAAACCTAAAACACTAAAACCAAAACCTAAAAACCAAAAACTTTAAAACCCTAAAACCAGCCAGCACGGGTGCCAGCCAGCACGGTGCCAGCCAGCACGGGTGCCAGCCAGCACGGGTGCCAGCCAGCACGGTGCCAGCCATTTTGTTGGTGCCAGCCAGCACGGTGCCAGCCAGCACGTGGTGCCAGCCAGCACGGGTGCCAGCCAGCACGGTGCCAGCCAGCACGGGTGCCAGCCAGCACGGGTGCCAGCCAGCACGGTGCCAGCCAGCACGGTGCCAGCCAGCACGGTGCCAGCCAGCACGGGTGCCAGCCAGCACGGGTGCCAGCCAGCACGGGTGCCAGCCAGCACGGGTGCCAGCCAGCACGGGTGCCAGCCAGCACGGGTGCCAGCCAGCACGGTGCCAGCCAGCACGGGTGCCAGCCAGCACGGGTGCCAGCCAGCACGGTGCCAGCCAGCACGGTGCCAGCCAGCACGGGTGCCAGCCAGCACGGGGCCAGCCAGCACGGGTCCAGCCAGCACACGGTGCCAGCCAGCACGGGTGCCAGCCAGCACGGGTGCCAGCCAGCACGGGTGCCAGCCAGCACGGTGCCAGCCAGCACGGGTGCCAGCCAGCACGGGTGCCACCCAGCACGGGTGCCACCCAGCACGGTGCCACCCAATGGGTGCCAGCCAGCTCGGTGCCACCCAGCACGGGTGCCACCCAGCACGGGTGCCACCCAGCACGGGTGCCACCCAGCACGGGTGCCACCCCACCCACCACGGGTGATCACACTGATCATAACCCTTTAATAAATGCCGTGTCTTTGGTTATACTACGCTTACGGCCAGTGGAGTAGCCAGGGGCGGGGCTGGCTTAGGAGTCATGCTCGGCCGACCAAAAATTTTTATACCGTATTATTATTCTGCGGATGGATGGATGGGCGCCATGGGCGTCCGGAAGGGGATGCAAGGGGTGAAATTGCACCCCATGGAAAAATTGAGGCGTTATGAAAAAGTAAAATTACTTGTTTCTTTCGTCACAAGACCTTGTTTTGCACCCCATTCATAAATTTTCATGGACGCCCATGAAGGACGCCAAATCGGATCTAAGGTAGGGAAAAGAAAGAATTAGGCCTAAGGAGCAACTGAAAACTGCCCTCATATACTGACTATGTAGGTCTAACTAATTTAAGTAAGGGGAAAAATAAGTTTTCTGACCTATATTTGTTTGTCAGGATTTTCGAATGTTCGGCTGGTAACGCCCCAATGCTTACGGCTATATAAAAATAGTTCATTAGGCCTCTAAAATACAATAATACAATTATAAACTCAAAATTAGTTTGGCTTAGCGTTATTTTGGGGGGCCGGTGTGTCCATGATTGGGGCCCTTTACTGTGAAAAAGGCTGACGAGCAAAAAGAAAGTTTTTCCTACTAATTGTACAATTGACTCTTCTTTGGGGCACGTCACAAGACTCCCACCAGCAGTACCTGCCTCAGCTGCACTTCAACTAGCAGCGCCGATCAGACAGAGACATTAAGATCCACGCAGGCAGACCACCAATCACTTGGCTTCACCAAATCCATGAGGACTGTGGATTACCGGTGTTCAAGCCTTCCAATGTGCGCAGAATAGACAGTTATGACGTACAATAATAATTACAGTTGCGTGAGCAGTGTTGGATAATAATGTACTGCACATGACTTTAGACCACTCTTGAGAACTAATCCACCCCCAAATTGTGGGATTTTCTATTTTTTGTGGGGGGCAAGTTTTAAAAAAATAGCGTCGCCACGGGGAGTAAATGGCGGCAAATGCCCCACCCACCCAACCTGCCCTCAGACAACCTTCCAGATTCCAGCAAATCCTTTGTGTGTGTGTGTGTGTGTGTGTGGGGTTGGGGTAAAGAATCTGGCACTCCAGCCCCTTCTCCTAACACAAAATTGGAATGACGCCATCTGCGAGGGTTTTAGGTTTGATTGAGTGTTTAGTGGAAACTGACGATCGATTAGAATTTCCGTTGACAGGTTTCTCCTCTTCTTAATTCTGATTTCTTTGAAAAATTTCGATTGTTGTCGCTTTTCTTCGAATGCGTCTGTCTTAATAACAGGAACAGTATTGGGGTCGACTGACCGGAGAGCGTCTGGCGATGACAAGTGGGGCCATCACTGGAAGAGACGCCAGTTGACTGCTTAAAAGGCCTCTTCTTTCTCTCTTCAGTATAATGGTCTGGTTGAATCATATAGGCATATAATGAAATTTATTAATAAAAAGCACTTTTAAGCATTTATTTTACAATGATTCACCCATACCTAACATATTGTTATATTATTTGGGGTCTTAGTTATAAATGTATTACTTATAAGATTAAAAATATTCCATCCCCTACAATGTTGACGTCAGGTTGTCGCCATATAGGATCTCCCTAACGGGCCTAGATAAAACATTGGGACACACCATCGCCTACCTGCTGACGCGGGAGAGTTAGAATGTTGTTGAAAGTGCGCCGCCTGACCGAAAAGATGATGTGATGACTATATGAATATTTGACAGATAAACAGCATTACATGCATATATATAAGGGGGCACAGACCCGTGAGGTAGTCACGCCCCTTTATTTAAATTATTACCAATTTGATATTAAAGCATATGGTCTAAATATACGTTCGAATGACGTATCTATAACCCTTATGCTAAAGATTTAGATACGGATCTATAACCCTTATGCTAAAGATAACAATTACATTATCTATAACCCTTATGCTAAAGATTGCACGTATCTATAACCCCTATGCTAAAGATACAAATTACGTATCTATAACCTATGCTAAAGATACTGAATTACGTATCTCTAACCAGGGCGTATAAATTTTACAGTATACTTGTTTATCTAGATTATAACGAATAGGCGAAACACTAGTTATATATCTATATTTCTGTTTCTTCTATTGTTTTCTCCATTGTCAGGCTGTCCGCTGATTGTTAGTTGATGAATTTGGATAGTCATTGGCTGATACCCTTGAGTATTAGAACAATTTAAAGTGTATAATTTTATGGGTACCCCTGCATATTAGGCACGTAAATTATTTGTTCATGAATTTCGCATCCTCATTGAGGTGCCCTACCGCCGCAGTTGCTACTCTGGTATCTTTAATTAATGCAGAGGCATCTCCTCCCATGTACATATTTCATGTGTAATGGGTGGGCAGCCTGTGCAAACACTGGCCAGATTGCCAATGGCATATACATGCACAATGTTGTTGGTCATTTACGGAATTTTGTCAATCCTGCGGATAGAGTTCACACTGAAAACGTGGAAAACTTGTGGATGAGAGCAAAGCATAAACTCTGCCAACACATGAGCTATTCCCTTTGTATCTTGACAAGTTTGTATTCAGAAACAAGTTCTGCAGCCAAGACACAATTTGTGACCTTCTTGAACATCATCTGATAGTTTGAATCCACTTTGAAATACATCTAATGACATAATTGATGGATACATGATGGTCTGAGATATTTGCTGCGGTGAAACATTCCTCTTATAATAACTGAACATTGGTTCCTTTAATTTAACATGAAGAAATATTGTATGCACCTAAAATGCAGGATTATCATTTTATGTGGCTTTCGAAATGAATACATGAAGTTGGGAAGAGTATGAACTGTAAGATGACAGCTATAAATCAAAATAAAACAGAATATGAATTTCTTGTGTTAGTTTAATAGACTAGTTGCTTATAGCTAGTACGTTATATGGTATGTTTAAAAATTGAATGTGGACAGCAATTGAACATTTCAGTATTTGTTCACAAGACTAAATCAAAATGAATGCAGCCGGTCCTTCGTATCCAATGTCATCCCTCTATGTGGGCGACCTCCATCCTGATGTGTCTGAAGCCATGCTGTTTGAAAAGTTCTCAACCGCAGGACCTGTTTTAAGCATACGTGTATGCCGTGACATGATGACTCGAAGAAGTTTGGGTTATGCCTATGTCAACTTTCAGCAGCCGGCTGATGGTAAAATTAACTTTATATATATTTTATGGTCTCTATTTCGTAATCACTTAAATTTAAAGGTGACGTTTATTGTTGGAATTTAAGGACTATAACAGTTACTTGTATGGGAATTGGTTTTTAAAAATTGTTGTAGCTATTTCTTGTCATATTAAAGAATAATATTTTGGAATTTTCACTTTATCATATATAGGGGTGGGAAGTTAGCAGAGTGGTAACAACACTGGATGGTGTGGCAGAAGGTCGCGGGTTCGATCCCCACAGGAGCCCTAAGGTCGACCAGGCTTTACTCGCTAGAGGGCAGGGGTAAACTGAGGAGCAGCGTTAAGCTGCAAAGGTAAAAGGTGGGTCTGGGAAAAGTAATGGCAACCTACCCCAGGTTAATAATGGCTTATACTACCTACGTCACTGATTATCAGGCCTGAGATAAGTGCCGGAACCCAACGCTCTGACTCGAGTACAGGACCTACCTTTATATTACTGGTTATCATTTGTTGTTTTTGAGTTTCACATTTTCAAGTTATATGTTGTTTCTGTTGCAGCCGAAAGAGCACTGGACACTATGAACTTTGACACCATTAAAGGTCGGCCATGCCGAATCATGTGGTCTCAGAGAGATCCGTCAATCCGGAAGTCAGGAGTTGGAAATATTTTCATAAAGAATCTGGATAAAACAATTGACAACAAGGCCTTATATGATACGTTCTCTGCCTTTGGAAACATTCTCTCATGCAAAGTATGTAATAAAAATCAGGAAACATTGCAGTGTTTTATATCGTTTATAGTTTCGTCTTAACCCAAATGATCAAATTTAGAGCTGAACAAAATGATGAAATTTACTTCCTAAATGTATGAGTTTGAATGATTGTATGAATTAGTTTGGGTTATTTATGACTAGTATTATTGTGTTTCTTTCAAAGTTGAAATCTTTTACCTTAATTATATCTCTGATTCTCCATGCACAGGGACAGATCCAGAAATTCAGTTTGGAGGGGTCACTTCATATTTCATTTCCCATTCTGCTTAGACTGGCCACTTCCATGTGGATTGATAAATGTTGTTGGATTTTTGAAAGGGAAGAAAACGACTCGTTATTTATTCATGCTTTGATATCTCTTCTTTCGGCTTTTAGCCATGCTGAGATAGATATTAACAAACAAAATATTTGGGGAGTTGGGGGCACATGCCCCACTGTAGATCCACCTCTGTCTGTGCACGTTGTTGTAAAGTCAGTGTGTTTGACTACCTGGTGCTGGTGCTGTGAGTTCCATGAAATTCAGAGGTTTGAACTTGGGAAGGGCTGTGTTCAAATCTTGACTGCTTGGCTGTTAGCTGTGCAGTTTTCTGTGCAGGGGTTGGAATGTTGAGCATTATTTGTTTTGGTTCAGTGTACTAAACTACTTTTGATAGATGGAATACAGCATCTACGACTTAAGTGTGTGGTAAAAACAAGGTTTTTGCTGTGTGTGTGTGTATGTGTGACTGTGTGTGTTAACTAGGGCTGTGTGTTTAATGTGATTATGCAATTGTTTATTTAACAAATTTTTTAGTGTGCTGCATTTTCAGCATTTTTTTAAAAGCTTGTGCAATTTCTGCACAAATATGCTGCAATTTTATCCACGTTTTTGCTATTTTCGTCACATTTATATATATATATATATATATATATCACTTTTTGCTATTTTTCTAATATAGGCATAGATTTACAGAGAACCACAGCACCTGTTTGGATTATCTGGATTACCTTTTTTGGCTCGTCGGCCGTTTTAAACCAAAAAACACTGCAATTTCTGCAAATATGCGAGTTGAAATAGGCGCTTAAACGGAACATTTCCACATTTCCCCGCATATTCAGAACCTCTGAGCACCGCTTATTTCTCTAAAAGTTGGCGCATTAAACGCACAGCCCTAGTTATATTACAGGTTATGCGTAAGGCGTGTAGTTTGCAGTTTTCTCATCTTTTAACAGATTGCTATGGATGAGAATGGCTCGAAAGGTTATGGCTTTGTGCACTTTGAGACTGAAGAAGCTGCAAGAAATTCGATTGAAAAAGTCAACGGAATGCTTTTGAATCAGAAGAAAGTGTGAGTTAAGATAGAACTTGTCTTTTTAGGTTAATAAAAGTGTAGGCAAATTTGAATAGTAATACTTACTTGCTTATTACTTGTTTGATCGAGTCAGTGTGGCTTATGTGAAGTGACTGTGTCTTTCTTAAGCTCAGAGTTCTTCTTATCTGCTTTGTACGCTGTTAGGTTTGTTGGCCGTTTCATGACACGAAGGGAAAGGATTGACATGATGGGAGATAGAGCGAAAAAGTTCACCAATGTGTACGTGAAGAACTTTGGCGATGCTCTTGATGAAGACAAATTGCGGGATCTGTTTACTCCTTTTGGGGCCATTGTCAGCTGTAGGGTGAGGTGCACTTTTATGTAAGACGATATTACTGTGATTATTGCGAGTTTCTCTTGTTGCCTTTTTCTTGATATTACATGCTTTGGCTAGACTGTGCTCATGAGTTTCTGGCACCCTAGACAAGCAAGTCTTTGGCTGTCCCCATTAAATTGAACGCATTTATAGCGCAATTCTAAACTACATGTTGCATCATTGGTGTATATATACTTAGGCATATATACTTGTGTTTGACCATTTTACCTTGCTAGTTACTCATTTATATAATACGCTGCTTCAGTGACCAACGTACCCGGCATTAGATAAATGCAATTTTAAAATGACAAAAAAATGGTAGCACCACCATGGGTAGTTGCCTAGGTTTGTCTAAGCCTCAACCTGCCACAGCTGCCTTGTTTATTACTAAATCCTGGCGTTGCATGGGGGCAAAGGGGCAGTCTTAGTAGAAGAACAGGGTCTTTATGGAGGAGTGCAGGTGCCTTGGTGTTAATTACTGTATTTTGTTGATATGTCGGCAGGTGATGACTGACGAAAATGGAAAAAGTAAGGGCTTTGGCTTTGTGAGCTTTGAGGAACATGAGGCAGCTCAGAAGGTAACTTACAGTGATGACTCTCACCTGTTGTTATTAGATAGGCATGTTTGTGTATGCTTATGAGACAATCAAGACGTTAAAATTGTGTTGGTTATTTGGATTGGTTATATTGTGTCAGAACTAAAATAATTGAATATTTTAAAAAGTATTTTAGTGTAAGTTATGCATAATGCATTTGGGATTTTAGAAATCAGATTTGCAATATAAAGTGAAGGTTGCAACATTGGAGCTTAGCAGTAGAATGAGTTGGCCTGACATATGTTTAGAATGTTAACAAGTTTTAATTATGTGAATTAATATTAAATTCTCTTAATAGGCAGTGGACGAGTTGGATGACTCGGAAATCGGTGGCCATAAAATCTTCGTGGGCAGAGCTCAGAAGAAGGCTGAGAGACACGCTGAGCTAAGGGAACGATTTGAGCGCATAAAACAAGAGAGAATGAACCGCTACCAAGGTGTAAACCTGTATGTCAAGAATCTGGATGACACCATCGATGACGAAGCATTGAGAAAGGAGTTTTCTGCCTATGGAACAATTACAAGTGCTAAGGTATTTTTCATTTTGCTTTGTGCTAATGATAAGTTTAGAAAGCAATTTGATCTTATCATATAATAAACAGTTACTTTCATTTACTGTTTTTCCGTGAATAAATACACTGTAGTTGTTGGATTGTGGCTTTTTTAGTTTCTGCTTTGACATTAAGACAGTGGCATGCCAAGAGTGGTGGACGCCCAGGGCCAAATTTAATTTGGATGCCCCGCTCCAAAAATGGTCGCCAAGACGATTTGGATGCCCATGTTTGGTGGGAATGCCTGGGACCAAATCTGCTACTGTTCATTTGCTTGCTTTAACCCTTTGAACCCTGTTTTCCCTAGTGATTAGGCTATATATGCCTATCTGGCAGGCTTCTGCTGTGTTCAAAGCTCAACTGCAAACACAATTTATTGTTTTCTATGTAAAAGTTCATTCTAAAATTTTTGTACTAGGTGCCTAGCTTAATTTAATTAACTCTTTACCATCCACATATTTGTAATGTAATGTAAACTGGATGCTTATTTGAGACATGGCCAGTAAAGGGGTTAATTAAGGTTTTCTGATTCATATATGCTTTCCATTGAGCATTTATGTATCATTATCAAATTTCAGGATAGAATTTGTCAGTGAATTGCCAAATTCTGACATATCATAATAAAACAGGATTTAAATTTCAATCATTCATATGCATTATCTATGCTTGAGGCTTGCCATAGTGTTTGTTGAATTAAATGGACAGGTCTGACAATAAATACTAGTGTTTCTTTGCTGTGACAAAACTTTTGCATAACATAATTTGATTATTTTATTAAATGTGCTAAATTAAGAAGTAGAAGTTGTTTTGATGATGAATTAAACTAAATTGACAGTCTCATTGAAAAACAGAGTTGATTGTGATGATTACATGTGGAACAATGTTTAGAATTCCTTGAAGCTAGTTATAAAATGGGATTATGCTGTGAGCAGAATTTATCTCTATGCTGGCTGTTGTTTATTGCCATGTTGTCGATTTATAAATTTGGTAAATATAAGGCATATAAATGCAATATAGACCCGTTGGTTCGTTGAAACGTCACTTTGAAGTTGTGAAACTGCATGTGATCTTTCGATTGCAGGTAATGTACGAAAATGGCCGCTCCAAAGGATTCGGATTTGTCTGCTTCAGTTTGCCAGAGGAAGCAACAAAGGCTGTAACTGAAATGAACGGACGAATCCTCGTTTCAAAGCCTCTGTATGTCGCCCTGGCTCAGCGCAAGGACGAACGCAAAGCCCACCTTAACGCCCAGTACATCCAAAGAGTTTCTGGCCTTCGTTTGCCAGTAAGAAGTCATTTTCTCACACAAAAAAATCCTATCATCGTCATTATTGCTGGAATGTTTCATCACAGGAAAATGTTGAACTGAATAGATTTTTAGTCATTGTTTCAGTCGAATATTGCTGCATTTGTTATCCCGTTTCTCCGCTGACTGTTTGTGGACGTGTTATTTTCTGTTTTTCTTTGAAGCAAACTGCACCGGTTGGCCAGATGTATCCGCAGAATGCAAATTACTTTATGCCGGGAGGGGCTCAGCGGTTCTACCCACCCACTGGTATGCCTCCTGTGCGCCCAAATCCAAGATGGGTACAGCCGCAGATGAGAGCAGCTGGTCAGCAGCAAGGTGTGTATAATAACGATCCCAATGAGTAATAGACTTTATGTTGGTATGAATTCATACAAAATGAACATTTATTGCTTCTTAAAAATGAATCTTATCACTATGAATCAGTTTTTGAAATCAATGCAATTGAATTTCTATTCATTGTTCTGTTTTTAGGTTTTTAGTTATTGTGAAACTATAAATTTCAATAAATTTTCACATGATGATGGCAATGATGACGATGATTATGGCTATGTTATGTTATTATGGCTTGCTAAGTTACTGCACTATGCAAATTGTCATAAAGAATAGAATAGAATAGAATAGAATAGATTAATGTAGTAGAATGTCATCTTATGGTATAATAAGTTTTGTTTCACGGTGTTATTATGATTAGTGATGGAAATTAGTTTTATTATTTAGAAGTTTTCTGATGTGATCTAATGTTGGTAATGGTTAGTGTGGTAAGTGAAGACAACAGATTGAAACTGAATAGAAAGGGCACCTACTGCCTCCGGTGTATTTCTATATTTTAAAATTCTTCCTTGATTATTGCCGGAGATAAAAATTGATCTTCATCTGATTGATGCCAAAATTTAGGTATCATTCCTGGAATGCCAGGAGCTCAACAGATCCGACAGAATAGACCATTGGCTCCCCAGCAACAGGTGCGCCCAGCACCTCTTTCTAGACCAATAACAGGTGCTCCGGCAGTCCCAGTGGCCCAGCAACATGCCATGATGCCAGCCACAATGATGACACCAATGTCTGCAATGTCACAAGTGCGTGCACAGGCGCTGCCATACAAGATGCGCAGCCCGGCTCAAGCTGTTTCAGGACAGACCATCATCCAGGTAGGTTAAATATAGAAAGTATCATTGTGAATGCCGTCTATAAGGTACCTGTATGACTTATGTAGCGTGACATTGATTTTGCTTCTAAGTTCATATTCGATATGTTACATATCTTGGTATTTTGAATTTTTTCTTTGTTATGTGTGTTATTTATGTGTATGTATCGTGGTCAATTATTGTAGCAAATGCCGCCTACACAGACCGGAGTGCGTGTTGGAGACCAGGCTCCTCTGACTGCTAGCATGCTGGCCGAGGCTCCTCCTCAGGAACAGAAACAGATGCTCGGGGAGCGTCTCTTCCCTCTCATCCAGGGAATGTATCCAGATCTTGCTGGAAAGATAACCGGAATGCTGCTTGAAATTGACAACTCTGAACTGCTGCACATGCTGGAATCGCGTGATTCATTGAAGGCCAAGGTAAATAAACCTCAGTGCCTAAGCTTTGTCGTCGTTGTTTATTGTAATATTCATTGTAGAAATTCTGAATGGTTCTGCTACAATAGCAGTTTGACTATTTTTTATCTTTGTAATGAATAAAATCGGTGTGAAGTCTGTATTTTCTAAAAGTTTCTGTCTTTGATCGTCTTTTCTCCCTTTCTTTGATTCTAGATTTCAGCTATTTGTTATCAGTTTCTACTTCAAGTTTCAGTTGTTTCATTTGTTCATTCATGCATCTTCTGTCATTCGAAAGGAGTAAGTAAGTAAGTAAACATGAAATTTCTATAACTTGTGTGATCTTTGTCATTCAATTAGGTCGAGGAGGCTGTTGCTGTGCTTCAGGCCCATCAGGCAAAGGAAGCTGCATCAGTGACCCACAAGGAGTGAACCGATCTCAGGCGCTCCAGCGTGCTGCTACTGGACACAAAAAAACTACACGCTTCTCTCTAAATGGCCAACATTGAGTAATTTGGCAGACAGTCATCGTGGTGCATGATCATTAATGCTAAGTTAGATTTCCTTTGGTGTGTTCTTTTTCGCCGTGTTAAGCTATTTGCATATTAAAAATAAACACTTTTTGCTAAGTAAAGTAAATTAGGGCTATTGTCTATATTGCTGGTTCTTTTGGTCAAACGTTTTTTTATAACAGGTGTGTTTCACTGGAATGTTTCTGCCAAATTGGAAGATGTTGGCAAACGTTTAAAAATCTTAAAAAATCGCAACAAGAAAAAAAACAAAGAAAGTTTGTATTGACTTTATCTTGAGCTGTAAATTGCTGTCATTGTGTACTGAAGTTTATATTGATATATGTCTATTATTTTGACTCTGGTGAGGAATAGTTCACGATCAGTTATGGGTGTCCTTATTCCGTTGTTTTATTCTACAGCTGCTGTCGGTAAGTTTAGGGGTATGGCTCTCAGGTGCAGAATAATGTTCAACTTGTTTATGCTTAATTTGTTTTATGGCAATTCTAAAAATCCTTGGTGAAAAGCCCTTCTATATGGGGTGTACCATTCTGTGTGTGTGTTTTGTGTTTGTTTGTGTGTGTGTGTGTGTGTGTGTGTGTGTGTGTGTGTGTGTCAGTTAAGCCTACCAGTACTCAGTGGCGGCTCTAGGATTTGGCAAGTGGGGGCCGTTGGGGGCCACTTTAATCATGGGGCCAACCATGTGTTGTTTAATGTATGTAGCATTAAGTATAGGGTCCCAACTGGGGGCCACTGGGGGCCAGGCAGTCAATAGGGGGCACGGGCCCCTCCCCTGGCCCCGGTGGAGCCGCCACTGCCAGTACTTACAGGTTTGCATTCCAAATTTAGGGCTTTGACAGGGCAAATATGATTTGTAGCAGCCATGTTATTCTTACAGACTTATAACAGGCAAGAAACAATTGGTCAACAGTTTTGCTATAGTGCTTCGGATCACTTGAACAACTAAATGTCGGAGAGTTTTGGATTTTGTGACATTTGCTGATTAATTAAGAAAAATGTGGAGATAGTCTTGGATATTTGTTGTCTATCCTGATGTTCATGTTTAAGAGCTGCTTTTTGTGATTTTTATGTTGGCTGTTTCATTTATTCATTATATTTATAATGGGTATGTTACAGAAAGTCTTTGTAATAAGTGATATATTGATGTGTCTCAAATTAGTAGAATTTGCATAATTTAAGGCATATTGCAGGCTAGTCACTGGATCATTAATTAATATTGCCTAACTATACGTAATTATGCTATTTGTTTTAGATATCATTGCAATATTACTTTGTGCTTAAATCATATCTTGTTTTCATGGTAAAATTAATCTATTGCATTAATGTGAACACATAGCATTTTATGTTTAAACAGATACTTTCATTAAATTACTGCTTTTTCCTTGAACAAATACACTGTAGTTGTTGAACTGTGTTTTTTTGTTTCTGCTTTGACATTAAGATGATTAAGAGATGGCATTTCTGCCTCATTTGAGTATATGACTTCATAGTTTCTTTTAAAACATTTGTATTGTGGCACCTATTTCATATTATAATTTGAGACTGTGATATTGTGAACTTGTGCGCCTTTTATGATGCCGTTATCTTTTTGATGACACGCGTTCTCCACGCGTTCTGTCAATTGCATCAGAACTGCAAAAGACAGAATCATGCAGAGAACCTTGCATAGCCTCCAACCCTCAGCAATGAGGATCGACGACCATACCATATCTTTTTGTTGTGATGGTCAATTAAGCAGCATCAATAAGCTGAGGAACATTTCACTCATTAAGCTGGTGACCATTTTTTGTTGGTCATCCATTCCGAGTTAATGACTTTGTGCATCAGCCTTTCCGTAAGTTAGGGGCTCCTCTGGATCTGCAGTCACAGACTAAGGCATACCCCAGTTTTATTTGGTTAGAACCACCCATGCTTGTAAGGGGGATGCATCCCACTCCCAGTGTTTATTCTAGGCCTTTTCTGGGAGGGGGAATTTCCCACCAAAGTTTGAATTCCCCCCCCCCAAAAAAAATTTTTTGACATCTTGGCAAGTAGTATGACCTCTCCAATGTCTGTTCCCAACAAATTTTGTAGCCCCCCCCCAATGTCTAGGTAGCTAGAATAGCCACTGCCCCACTCAACAAATGGAATACTGGACTATGTCCACTGCATTTTGTGACTAGTCTACGTGTCGTTATTTCGTTATGGGGTGACGCACGAGCTGTCTACACTGAGCTAAGAGCCTAAGACGAACGGGACAATTTTAAGAGCAGCGCTATAGGCCTATTTAGAAAAGATTCAAGATAGCGGCCTTGGTTGTTGGTCATGGCAAAGGTCAAGTAAAGCGGCTGCCTCACTTAAGGATTTAGTCGGCGGAATTTGTCGTTGATTTTGTCGGCAAACAAATCGACCGACGTTTAGTCTTGTCTGGAAGCAAAAAATAAGCCACGCCTACAAACGCTCATGTAGCTCACATTTTAAGGATGACTGATGATGAATTTTTCGCTTTATTATGTGGTTTAATGTTGACGGTTATTGCATCCGCACATGCATTATCGGGAAGTTTCCTAATTATTACTGACATAAAGTTACATGTCCATGTGAATTCTTGTCCAACCACTATTTCTTAACGTTTCATGTAATTTTATATTTTTTCTTCATGAAGAATATTTATGTCAAATTCACATTTCGACATTTTTCTTGTAATCTTGAAAACTCGCCGATTTCGCACGTAAATTCTCCGACAATGTGTGTCGTTGTTATTGTCAGTTGGCGCGCTGACCTTTGGACTAAAACCTGATTGGCTGAAAAGTCAAAATGTCCGCCGACAAATCCCGGCAGATTGTGTATTCACATTATCCGGGGCTTTGTCGGCGGACGTTTGCTCCCCGCCCCGAACGTCCCGCGAACAAGTCTAGCCAGTCGGGCACCTGCCATTTGAAGCCGGCTTATCATTCAAGCAGATTTGCCCGCCGATAAGTTGGTCGACAAATTCCGCCGACTAAATCCTTAAGTGAGGCAGCCGCTTAACGCGCAAAGCATTGTAGGTAACGCAGCACTAACGCTGCTGCTAATGCACTCGTGGCGGAAACGCAACAAGACCCGAGAGTGCCGAGACCGTCATAGACTAATGTCGACCTGATCGCTAGTAAGACCATTCACGATGAGAGAAAACGACTACTCTCCAGATCTCAACACGCTAAATTTAGAAGACTACGAAAGAGTCGTCGAAAAGAAAGCGAAACAGGTAGGTTTGATAAAATCGATAGGGACAAACATGTGTTGTTGACTCGCTATGCGAACATCGTAAGATCCGCATCTTCGTAGTATCCTCCCCCCCTAGGCAGGTTTTGTATTCCAATTTCGCCATTCATTCCTGTTCATAGCTTTCTCCTTTAAGTCTTTATAGTCCTTTTCCATCATCCAGTCAAGTAGCATCTCTCGTGGTCTTCCTTTGGTCTTTCCCCTCTTTTCTCCCTCTCATTATATGTCCCATCCATAGGCGGATTTAGAGTTTAATATTTGGGTAGGCTAGCATGGGGGTCTGCGGGTGCCATCCAGCACGCGACAGACCTGGTGTTGATGGAAAACACATTTTTTTTGTTTTGGTGGGATTAGTTGGGTAGGCTTAAGCCTACCCTAGCCTTTAATAAAATCCGCCTATGGTCCCATCCAGGTCTTTTGTCTTTTTCTTATTGTGTTGATCATCTCTTTCATTTCCTCCACCTGTTTCAGCACTTCCTCGTTTGTCTTATGTTCTGTCCAGCTGATCTCCATTTTCTCCATATCCACATTTCAAAGGCCTCTAGTCTTGTTATTTCCTCTTTTCTTAGAGTCCATGTTAAGATCAATCAATCAATCAATTTTTATTTCTCAAGATTATACAGGTTAAACATACAAAATTAAATCATTTCTTACTATATAACAAAAAGAACATCATAATATGTAAAAAATATATAATTCATTTGAGAATTAGTTGATGGCGTCATACACCAAGGGTATAAAACCCGTAATAGATCCACTTAATGGAGCTAGACAAAATAAAATATAGAATAGAATCCCTTCCAATTGTTCTCTGTCAATCTGAATGACAAACGACATGAATTGCTGTAATGTTTCTCCTAATTCTTGGTGATTTTTTACGGGATTCGTTTGGCCAGAATTACTTGTTAGACTTTGGAGTCCGTCTCAAATGGTCTTATCATTCAGAATCTCACAGCTACTTTTGCCAACACTTCAAATATGTTTGCACAATAGTATATGGGATGGTGTAAATGCAAATCGAGGAATATTTAGGTGCTATTATGTTCACAGTATAATAGAGAAAAAGGAAAACAAAATTTCACCCCGGGGTACCTGGGTATTTTTATCTCGTGAAGTTAAGTTGCCAATTATTTGAGATAGTTGCTTGTTACAATTTCTGTTTTCTTGTTGTTACAGTATATATCTTCTGGTAGCTCTAGTCCCACTGTTTCATGGAATCATCCACACTTCGAAGATCTTTCCACTATTCCTGATTTCTTGATGCAGACATTACGGTTCTACGGAGCCACCTGCTTTTTTTCCTGACCTCAGTTACTTGCATGACTGCTCATCTTTGCTCAACAACACCAACTCTTCTCTGCACCTGAACCAAGATCCACCAGCATTGCCTTCTGTGACTCAGAATTCGGAAAATTTCTTTCCCTTGCCCATCTTTGCACAATCAAGGTCACTCAGCACGTCGCCGGAACTTCGTACGCCGGGAGAAAGTGGCACTGACACAGCGCCAAAGGGATCAAATCCAAAGACAGTCAGAGAAAAACTGCTGCGTCATAAACGACCTTCTCACATCAACGCTGAACATCGAAGGCGCAGTAAAATACAGGTGAAATCTCTACTCAATATAGAAGGTGCTCAACTATTTGGTTTTACGTAAAACTCAATATAAACAGTTTCATTGTTTGAGTTTTTGACCTGTTCACAGTGTTGATGTAAGGAGTGAGTGTGTGTGTGTGTGTGTGTGTGTGTGTGTGTGTATTGTTAGGTTATTTTGATTCATGTTTCAACTTGTCTTTATGCAGATGTTTAATCTGTCAGTCTACTAATGCCTAGGTTGAGACATGCTTGCATGAATGTATACAAGGTTAAAAGCTCTGACAATGAGAATTTCAGTTGATTGGTTATCTTTAAATTTCTTATGAGTTTGTTTTGTTTTTCATGGAGACCAAATAGTTGCTACTGTTTACTCACATCATTTGATTATAATTTAGTAGCACTATGAGAATTTGCACCATACCACATTATTGAAATTACTTCAGTGTACACATAATATAGAATTTTAGCAAGCCTTCAAAGAATTTCATCTTCTCTCTTTTTGCTAAAAGAGTTGTGTGCATAGTAATTTCTTTGAATCATCTGTTGTAGATGCTAATTCATATAGCTTTGACACTTTGAAGGACTTTTAGACTTTGAATACTGTTATTGGCAAAAGTTACCATTATGTCAGATCTGTGGCATTGTTGAGCTTATTTTTTTGCAATTTATTATGTTTTATTGATAAATTTTCCATGTGCTGCTGCATGTTTTTGTTTGAGGGGTTCTAGCATTACCGGTATACCTATTTTAGTTGCACAGGAGTTGACCATATTTGCCTGCAGTTGTTTAAACTGGCTGCGCTATTTTTGCACCAGCATTGTCTTGAGGAGTTAAAGAGCATCGTGCCAAACACGGCAGACGTCAACGTCAGCAGTGCAAGTGGAAGTACCGGTGGAAAAAATCGAAAGCATCACTGTTGGTCAGAAGTAAGTATGAAGTTTTGGGCTGGGTGAAGAAACTACTGTAGGGCTTTTCAAAGGTTTGGTTTAGAAAGCTGTTATTTTAATGCATTACATATATTTTGATTTGTGTTCAGGTACTGTGTTACTGATTCATTTCGGGTAGGTGGTGCTTGTTTGGTTTCAGCTATTTAGCATGACATGACCATGACTCGAGATTCACATGACAAGACACCACAAAGCTTTTTGGCATGAGTCTGTACTTGTATTCAATAATATTTGCATCAGGGAATCTTCTTCTATGATTTAAAAGCTTGAATGCACTTTCATCTACACTGTAATTGCTTGTTCCTGATGCCATGGTTGATAAAGCATGCCCATGTCATTTTCATGGTAGTCATTAATGATTATTTTAGGAGATCCCTGTAATATGCTATCATCATCATCATCATCATCATCATCATCATCATCATCATCATCATCATCATCATCATCATCATCATCACACTCTATAGTCCATAAGGACCATCAAAGTCAATGCTGGGAAGTGCTCACCCATGGTGCTTTACTTTCATTGGCCTCTATCGCAGTTTGGATGTACTGTATTTAATCAAAATTTCCTAGAATTTGACATTGTTGAACATTCATGCTATTACTTCCAAGCTTTTTTTTACAGTTGTGCATCAAAATCCTCATCAAGTACCATTAATCAATAAAATGACACGACGTACAGTATCTGTATTTGTCCTTTTTATTTGATCTCTGTACTTATGAATCTTTGATGGCCACAATTACTATAATTGTCATGCTATATGCTGGTATTTGAAACTGGATGTCTTCTGTGCAGTGTGATACCAGAAAGAAGCATACTTCTGCCCGGCATTGATCGATTGATGCTTGCATTTGTTACAGAGAAAACTTGGTGGCTTCCATTTGTCCTTTTTCCCTTCTGTCTTGAGAGGAGATTCCAAGTTTTTGTTGAGACTGACAAGAGGAGGCGTGTGTGTGTGTGTGCGCGCGTGTGTGTGTGACTTCCATGCTTTCCATCAACACGACGGACCTGACAAGGACTGGACGGACGTCTGATGTGATTACTATGACATTTAATGCTTTTTCAGCGGCGGGATACTGTCGCCAATTAAAGGCAGACTGTAGGGAACTGCAAAAGGAGGCTGATGCATTGCGTTTCGAGTTACAGTCTCTATCGGCTGAAATCAAGTAAGTTGCCAAAAAGCAACTCTCCTTAACGGTATCGTATTGGCATGGAATTGTCAGTATGATAGATTAGTTCTTTCTCTAAACCTTCCTTCCCTGTATGTCCCCGGTCTGGTTGTTTGTGTCGTTCTAACCACACGTCTGGTTTAAACGGCATTATCAAATGGACAGGCCTTGTTTGTTCATTGGTGTTGTTGTTGTTGTTGCTCTCTTTTTGTGCTGTAATTTTCATTCTTGATTTCTATAAAAACCCTTACCTTTTCAGCTCTTACCACATGGAGCTGCCAGCCGATGGTATTCAAGGTCAAGTAACTACCGCTGTTTCCACCACGCAGATGTTTAACAACTACATCCACGCTCGAACAGCAACCAATTGGAAGTTCTGGATTGTATCCTTTTTTTGAACAGAACGGTTTCAGCAGTGTTTGGTCTTTGCTTTAGTGCTATTAAGTGATAATTCTGTCAAAATGACACTAATTTAATAATTATTTTATTTGCACGCATAATGTTATTGTTCCTAGAAGATTTTCTGAACGTGATATGCAAAATTTACAAGTGCATGTTATGTAATCATTGTGAGTAATCAATTGAATGTATTTTAATGATTGTAATCAATCCCTCCTCCCCTTCTCCTACTCCTAGTCCTCCTCCTTTTCCTTGTCCTCCTTGTCTTAGGATTGCTAGTTATTTGTTTATTGAAGTATCAATAAATTCTACTGAGAAGATATGAACACGAAAGGAATTTCAATCGTAGAAGGAAGATGATTAACAGAGGATAGAACTTCTTGGAAACATTTTGTGTCTAGCTATTGCTGTTAAAGAGTTGGCAGAGTGCAAATTGATAATGCCACCAATTCCTCAATCTATTTAATATTCATCTCATGTCACTCCCCTACGTTCTCTAAATACAACCATCTCTAAATATTTGCAACCGTGCTTTTTCATATGCTGCATCAGAACTTTGGAACTCAATTCCAGCATTCCTCTGCTGTCTATACCATGGCCAAACAACAAGTTCTTAGTCACAATTTCCTTCACTTCTTGCAACATCTATCTCCAGTTTTACTATCTTAATTTAAAGCATTTTTCTTCAAGGAATTTTTTTCTCTCAAGTCGTAACATCCAAACCATGATGGCCTTTTGGATAAAATGACTGTCTGACTGACCCACACCTTTCGGTTACATGGCTATTTCAAATTCAGACTTGGTGCCTAAGAATAAGCAGCTACTGTGCTACTACTAATTTTGAAATGCTATATAAATTCACAAGATTTTACTTACTAGGATCACATTTTGCATCTGTTGTGAGGCAAGATGTTCTGTTTACACAAGATTTATGCCTAATATTTTGTGTACTGCCATATTTCTTTTGATTCGATGCTTCATATTAAGACTGAAATGTGTTAGTTTTCCTGACATTCTTGATTCAGTTTGGTCTTTTCATTCGCCCTTTGTTTGAAAGTTACGACAGTGCCATTGTTACGACAAATAGAGATGAATTTTGTCAGTCTTTACTGACATGGCTAAAAGACCACTGCAATCTTCTGACACTGCGTAAAGGTAAGTTGCCATATTAGGTGTACTCTTGTAAGCAGTAAACGCAACTTTGTTTACTTTATCTTTGCATGGTTTGGTAGATTGTAATGCAAATCATGATATATGTAATGTATGGAAGTATTGCCGTAATATGTCATATTTAAAGTTCACTCATTTGATTCAATCATTTGTTTCTTTGTGTTCTGTGGGTCAGGTTGTCGTTCGACTATCGGTTTTGTAAATCGTGGATGCGTGTGTCTGTGTCAAGTGTTATTAATTTCTATGCAGATTTTTTGTTCTTTCTGTAAAACAATTAGAGCTTGTGGTTGCAATCTGGTGTGCCGTCGGCTGATGCTTCTATGCATTATGAAGTGGCACTATAGAAGCTTAATATTAGATTGGATTAACTTGCTTTCATGTGGAGATGATGTAGAAGTATGTCAAGTTGATAATTCTGCTGTCATTGATTGCTCTGTGCTGGCTAATAGTTACTTACTTACTGTTTATTATTTTTAGCAATCCACGGTGCAGTATTTTATGTCGGCCGCCAGACTTCTGTAATCAGTTCCCCGGAGAACCTTCCTAAAGAAGCATTAGAAGCGGCATTCAAAGACTTTAGCGCTACTAGTGATGGCATGACAACAACACCGGCAACAGCACCAACGCTGGCAACAGCACCGATAAAAGACAACGGACTTTATCGTTGTGCTTATTTCAGATAGCATATGACTGTGGTCGCGAATGCAGAAGTAGGACTTAAAACTGATTTTTATGCTGGTGTGAATGACTGTCATGGAGATAGAAAACCTGTGTTCCATGGTTGTATTTGTATGGAACCTACTAAGCACACACTTAAAGTCTGTGAAATGGTCGTTGCTAGATTCGATACATAAAAGTATGTCTGTCTCATTATTGCCTTTTTACGGGGTGCATTCATCATAGAAAATCTGTAGACTAGTTGCTGGATATTTTTGTATTGTTGCACTGTACGGTGTATATATAGTGTGTGTGTGTGTGTGTTTGTGTGTGTGTGTGTGTGTGTGTGTGTGTGTGTGTGTGTGTGTGTGTGTGTGTGTGTGTGTGTGTGTGTGTGTGTGTGTATAAGTGAATAAACATGGACACTATAACATACCTGAAAATCTGTTTGCTTTCAGAAATTTGTTGATTGTGCCAAAATATACCATTTCTTGTCATCTGCTCAACTTCCAGCAATTGATTTTAAACATAATCTGAATCACTTGAGAATACTATATTCAGTACAACTTTCATCTTTCAGATACAAGACATTGTAAAGCTGAAGAGCCATATTCTTTCCCTTCCTCTCTCTCAACCTCACTGATCCAGTCCTGCCGGGGATGGTGTGTAGGGCCTGCGGCCGAAGGGGACCCCGGCCTCAGATATTTAAGGGGTCCCGTTTTTATAGCAAGGTATTTTAATTTGAAGTAAAGTTTAATATATTATTACTGTGGCAAATCAATAATAGGGCCACAATATTGAACATTTGCAGGGGCCCCCAAAAGTCACACGATGACTCAGCCCTGCTCAAAATACCCACCCTTGGCTATTTGTCCCTCTCAAGGAATGGGTCACTCCTATGAAACTCTATTCCATCTGAAATTAGGATGATTAATTGTTGGGTCACTTTAAAGCACATATTTGAAGGGCCATCTCTTCAGAAAGCAAACTTCAAAATGTGGCTATGAATGAGGATGGAAAGACCAAGTGGACAGACATGAAATCAAACAATGAGGTATTACAGATGGCAGGAGAACAAAGATTGCTAATTAACACCAAAAGAAGACAGAGGAACTGGAGTGGACATGCACTGAGAGGAGAAGCATTGTTTAGAACAATAATAGATGGAAGTATATCGGGTAGAAAGACAAAAGGAAGACCAAGAAGGATGGTATTGGACTGGATGTTGAAAACAGATGCACAGCATTACAAAACCTATGCTGAAATCAAAGAAGAGGCAAGATGCAGAGAGGAATGGAAACAACGGAGCCTGAACCTGTCCCAGGACAGAGAACATGATGATGAATTACATTTTATTTCACAAAGTATTTGAATGATGTCAGTTATACTTTAGACTGAATATGTTTGTTATCCTGAAATTCTTGATTCAGTTGGTCTTTTAATGGATGATTGGAAATCATGCTACAATTTCATTTATGAAACTCTTAAAATTTCTTTCAGTAGAAAAATTGTTATTCAACTAGTTCTTTCTTGCAAAGTCTGGTAACCCCACTATTATGTTCAACAGACAACACCCAGACCAAAGACTGAGAATGAATATAGATTTTTACCTGACATCTGTTGCTCCTGCATGTGCTACTTTCTTTAGTGCAGATATTATTGACATTTACTTGATAATGGTAACAATTATCAGCCTGCTTTGCACACTTGGCATCGACTGCTTTAGAATACCGTACATACCTTGGGTAAAGAAATTCTGGATTCCAATTTGGAATAAAATGATTGAAGTTACTCAGCACAGTCTCAAAGGTGCCAAACCAAACTGCAATTTATTGGATTTACACAGCCCTAAGTCAAAAGATGTGCCCTATAATGTCATAATATTATAACTTCATTACTCATCATTGCTCATCATTATTATTGGATATATCGACCTTTGCATAGCTGACCATTCACCTTTTAAGGCCCAGACCAATGGTCCAGACTGATTTTGTTCAGTGGCGGCTCTAGGATTTGGCAAGTGGGGGGCCGTTGGGGTGGCAACTTTTAATCATGAGGGGCCAACCATTTGTTGTTTAATGTATGCAACATTAAGTATAGGGTCCCAACTGGGGGCCAGACACTCAATAGGGGGCACGGGCCCTCTGGCCCCCCGGTGAAGCCGCCACTGATTTTGTTCATCGAGAGTGGAGATTCGTATCCTGCCATCTGGCTTTGCATTCAAATGGCGTCACTGACGTTGCAAAGTCTCTAGACGTATTTCTAATCGTCGGTGGAAGGAAAACAAAACATTGCAATGGGGATTTGTGTGTGTGTTCGACCGTAGACCGTAGGGCAGAAGAGACGATGGTGATCGAGAGCCTCTTCTGATTTCGCATTCATTGCACAGAGAGCGAAATGAATTGGTTCAGGAGCACTAAGGATACACCGAAGCTTGAGAATGCGATCGGCGAAACGCTGCACTGCGATCATTTCCAGATCGCCAAGGTCCGTCTCACTTTATCTACATGTCTATAGTAGTAAAATTTTTATAAGGCATATCTTACAGTTATATAGCGCCGGAATGCTCACGAACCGCCTCCTGCACAAAATAGATTAGTTTTTCCACCACCGGCGGACATGCGAATTCTGTGCTTGTTGTTTTTCATTGTGTCCCAGGCTTTGGGGTTCTTTGTCAACATCACTTCGTATAACTAGCATCTTATCTTCTTTACCGATAGATCCGGTCGTCTTCTAAATGGTCTTAGCCATTCCACCATAGTTTGCTCACCTCTGATCTGAACTGACCAGTCCAGCTTGACCAGGCTGTAATTGAGTTTTGATATTGTGTGACATCAGCTGATGCCTTGGCATTATGGTGACACCATAGATGTAGATTGATTGATTGATTGATTGATTGATTATTATTGGGACATTTCACTGTGTTAATATTGATAATGATATATTTAAAACTAGAATATATTTATGATATATGTGTGTATATATATATCGTAATATATTATTATCTATATAATGTATTAATTTTTCCGTTGTCATTTTTGCATTTTCCAGTCTGTTATTCACCATCTACATAGCCTTCATAAGCTTCTTAAATATTAAAAATTATATTAATCCTATAGATGTAGGATTAATTAATCATCAGATATTTGAGAGAAATTCAAGGAATAATTTGTTTCATAGCTAATTCAGGCAGAAAGGACTTTTCATTTAATTGTAAGCCATGTATGGTAATGTGAATAATGTCTGTATACTAATTTACAGAGCTAGATTAAAAAGCATAGATTTTGAATGCCACCTATTGACTACTGAACTCACTAGTTAAAAGCTTCGTATTATACTGTGCTTTGATAGAAAAATCAACTAGTTACAGTGTATCAGTCTAAAAACACTGCACACCAGTGGACACCGACATCAGTATTTATAATAATTACTGGTATTCACTTATGTGCTTTAATCAATTTGCACACCTACTGGTCACTTTTAATATATTGAAAAAGATTACGAATATTATAATGTTATAAATTTTTTCAGGAAAAATTCCAGTATTGGATTAGGATTTATGTGAAGTGTTTAGTAGTAAGTAGTGTCTTAGAATAGTTAACCTTTGCCAGCTTTGTCCAGAAAAATGAAAGGTTTCAGCTAATATTTTTTTATTTGCTAAAGTAGCAGTAATATTATGCATTTTAGTATTTGATGTAATTTTTACAGGGACTTAGAAATAATTATGTTTTTGTAACTAGCTGAATACCATATGACAAGAACAGTTTATCATGGGAGATATGAATATTGAAAATAACAAAGATTCTGCTTATCTGATTGTCACATTAAATGATTTATGACAAAGTAAAGAATGCAACTGCTGTGAATGTTTTGCTTAGAGCATATGCAGTTTGCTAGCACTGATAGAAGGTTTCTCTTCAGGAACAGAAACTACAAAAATGTTTATGACCCAGATATGTGTACGTGTGTTTGTGCAGATTGTATGTCATGGCTTTCCCCATCGACCTACAGCGCTGGCTTTTGATCCAGTGCAGAATCTTCTTGCGATTGGTACTAAATCTGGCTCCATTCGAATGTATCCTTCTCGATATTTCTTCAGCTTTGTAATGAATCGTGAGCATTTATTTCATGTATCTGTGCTTTTGCACGTATTGGCCAACTTGGTGTTGTACGACTGGTTGTTGTCATCATTTGGTGAGACTTTCGACAGGTTGACTGATGAGCAATGCAGCTGGAAACCTTTGAAGCCTTAGCTGGAAGCCAAAAACACCAGTTCATTCCTGAGTGGCACAATGCAAGCTGAAACTGCTTTAGGCTAGCGACTTGTCAGCATCACTATAGCACTGTGCAATCAATGCATCAATTAAGCAGAATATTGGTAGTTACTGTAGACTTTCTTTGAAATATGTCCTTAATAAATTGTCAAAGAATTGGTCGCCCTGGAGTTGATCGGCGCATACAGCATGACACTGGTGTTGCCATTGTGCAGATTTTGTTTCTTATTAATGAGGTTGGTTATGACATATATGTTCTATTGTTAAATAATGGTAATGATGATGATGTTATGACAACACTGATTATGAAAATGTTATGGCCCTTTACTAGATGCTATGCGTTTCTTGAGACTTTAGCAGACGATTATGGAAAATCAACTGAAAAATTACTTTATTATCCCCCACTGATGAGATATTTAATTGAAACAAAAACTAAATATTGAAATCACCAGAATTCCAAAGCTTTCAAATGAACACACATGTATACAGATTCTTGCAGCATCATACATTATATGTGATCCTTTTTGTGAGGGCTACTCAAACCACAGACCACGGTCGGGACCATGGATGCTTCCTGAATGGACCTCACTGTTGTCCGAAAGTTTCATATTTATTGAATTTTTACTAAAGAATTTCATACTTTTAACTCAAATGATTTATATTGCTGCAAATTGTATGGAAGATATTCATCTTGCTTAAGACTTCAGGCAATGTTCTGATTAATTAACCTCCTTAGCGTTAATCCAGTACGTGATACGGGCAAGATATCAGTTTCAGAGTAACTAAATTTATGTTGACAAAAGCAGGAAATATTTGGCACTGGCAGTGACGTAGACATTTGGGAGCACCTTGATAAAAATGTCCATTTTAGGCAAAAGAGAATAACACTGGCAAAATTCTGAATGCCAAGCACTTTTGATATACAAGAGATAGTGCCGTAATTTTTGAAAAATCTTGATTACTAGGTCCTCTTCACTTGCCTGTCAAAAGTTCTAGCATTCACACATCTGCCAATACCATTCTTGGTAGGTTAATATATAAGCAGTAAGGGCAAATCACAAATGTTGAAAAGTGCTCAAAGGAGTGAATATATTCTTATGAAATTTTGCACTTATGACATAGATTGATGTATCTTTATATCACTAAAATTTCGTTTGAATCGGTAAAGGCTAAGCCATTGGTTAGGGTTAGGGTTAGGGTTAATATATAAGCAGTAAGGGCAAATCGCAAATGTTGAAAAGTGCTCAAAGGAGTGAATATATTCTTATGAAATTTTGCACTTATGACACAGATTGGTGTATCTTTATGTCTGTAAAATTTCGTTTGAATCGGTGCAGGCTAAGCCACTGGCTAGGGTTAGGGTTAGGGTTAATATATAAGCAGTAAGGGCAAATCGCAAACGTTGAAAAGTGCTCAAAGGAGTGAATATATTCTTATGAAATTTTGCACTTATGACATAGATTGGTGTATGTTTATGTCTGTAAAATTTTGTTTGAATCGGTAAAGGCTAAGCCATTGGCTAGGGTTAGGGTTAGGGTTAATATATAAGCAGTAAGGGCAAATCGCAAACGTTGAAAAGTGCTCAAAGGAGTGAATATATTCTTATGAAATTTTGCACTTATGACATAGATTGGTGTATGTTTATGTCTGTAAAATTTCGTTTGAATCCGTAAAGGCTAAGCCATTGGCTAGGGTTAGGGTTAATATGTAAGCAGTAAGGGCAAATCGCAAACGTTGAAAAGTGCTCAAAGGAGTGAATATATTCTTATGAAATTTTGCACTAATGACATAGATTGATGTATCTTTATGTCTGTAAAATTTTGTTTGAATCCGTAAAGGCTAAGCCATTGGCTAGGGTTAGGGTTAGGCCTAATATTGTAATAACGTCGTTTCGCCTCAAAATTATATAATCTAACGCTTTTGGTACGTCATTTTCACAATTATTCTAACGCCAAGGAGGTTAATGTTAAACTTGAACATTTGCTATAAGAAAATCCAATCCCTGGGACATATGTGAAAATATGTAAATTTTACAGAAACCTACGACTTTTGAATAATATAGCACTTTTTGATTGTATTTCATTGTACATATGGAGCACTGTGCCATATGAGAATATTTTTCGATAGGGAGCCTTGATTTCAGTCTCAACTGATGATGTGCTGTGCCTGTGGAGTTTGCGTCAGAGGGAGCCCACAATAATTCATGCTCTCAAGTTTCAAAAGGAAAGGTGAGGTTACCCAAGATACTGGAAATAGGCAATTTTGGAAATTGTTTGCTGAAGCAGTGCTGTGATATTGTTTTTTCATCACAAGTTTTTTTGTCTTTTGTCTTCTTTCTAAACTATGAATTTTTGTTGAGTTGCAGTATAATAATAATGTTTCATAAGTTTCCGCTCTGCTCTTAATACTGCACCTGTAGTAGCATGTGCTGGATATTTAAAGATCTATGAGAGATAAGAGATAAAACATAACTATTTTCATGGGCCAACTAAATTCAGCACGCAGGCCAAAGTTTTGACAGCCCAGTTTAGAAAATTAATATTTCTTTCCCATCAATAATGCACTCTATTCTGGTGTATAATTGCAGTCAGATCAAATAGCTATCAATTCAATTATATATATATATATATATATATATATATATATATATATATATATATATATATATATTTATATATAAATTACAAATGCATTATTAATATTGGCTGTGGCTGTATAAGATATCTTGCAGTTGAATTGCCCCAAACAGTGAAGTTGCAGCAATGTGGCCCAGATGTCAGGGGCCACCAAGTAAAATTGAGCCATTGGTCATAGGGCTCAGTGTTTTGCCACCAAGTTTCACTACAGTAGATATTATGAAAACAGTATATATGCTACTAAAGTTTGCATATGGCATATTGCAACATTGGCATAAACTTGGATGAAAAAGTGGGGGCCCAACCCATATATCTGCCTCTTTCCCTTTGGTAGCATCTCAGAATTGGGTGGGTGGGGGCTCGAGCCTAGAGGCCTAATAGAAGTTACATGTAAGTGCAGAAAAGCACCATTGTGTGCACTATTTATGAAAAGCGGTTACAAGTAACAAATTAGGTTTTCATCCTGGATCAGTGAGGACAGAATTAAACTTGTCTGCCGACAATTTGACTATTTTATCCCAAATTGGGAAAATTCCCTGGTTACATGTTCATGAATTTTAATTACACATAGAGAGTGATGCCATTTATGTTCAGCTGTTGCTCTGGCTGCAGCCTTTAGGCATACTAATAGCATGTGTGAAATGTCTACATTATAATAATTGTAAACTTGTAAACAAAAAAAGTTCAAAGTAACAGATTGAGCTTTCATCCTGGAGCAGTTATGGTAGCATGAAACATACCAGCAGACAGGGGACTATTGCTTGTCATTGTCTTTGTCATTGTGCATATATGTGCCCTGGTCCATTTCATAAATTACTTCTGTTATTAAAACATTCAATGGAATACCGGATTTATCTTTAAGTCCTGAAATGCAGCTTCCTACTAAGTGAAGTTCTTTAAATACTGTCATTTTTGGTTTATTACTTTACTATCATGCAATATATAGAACCTGCATTCAAGTTGATTTTGTGGTTCATACATCTAAGCACTCTGAGCCATGTTTATTTTAATATTTTCTTGTTCGTTAATATTTGTTTCATTTCCATGAAGGCAGATTTTGCCATACCTATTCTTGTTATGATGTCTTTATCACTTCTTCCATCACTTGTAATAATGCTTCCCAAATATTTGAAATAAGTTACTTGTTTTATTTCTCTTCCGTTTAATAAGATCTTGCATTTCGTTTATTATTATAACAACATTATATATTAAAATAATACTAATTGTTATTACAATGCTACAATGCGGATAACTATGCTATCATGCCTGCATCAGCTGACAGTTGTTATTTATCAGCACAATTCACCAATTTGGAAGATAAATGGAATGGATAAACCAAATTATTAAATTATTGTCATTAATAGTTTGAAGTTTATATTCATCATCAATAATGTTAGTATTGGAAGAGGTTATTATTATTATTATTATTATTATTATTATTATTATTGTTATTGTTGTTATTATTATTGTTATTATTATTATTATTGTTGTTGTTATTATTATTATTATTATTATTATTATTATTGTTGTTGTTATTATTATTATTATTATTGTTGTTGTTGTTATTATTATTATTATTATTATTGTTGTTGTTGTTGTTATTATTATTATTATTATTATTATTATTATTATTATTATTATTATTATTATTATTATTATTATTATTATTGCAGTTATCTTAAATGTTCCACTTTCAAGTCGACCAGCAGCTCATTATGTGTATTTTTAAAATTTACTACTGTATTTATTCTAAAGTTAGGACATTATTCATTATGTGTTTCTTTACAGAATTACTTTTTGTCATCTGCCCTTTCAAAGCAAATGGCTTTATATAGGAACAAAGAATGGAAATGTCCATATCTTGAACCTAGAGTCATTTTTGCTTTCGGGATATGTCATTCACTGGAACAAAACCATAGAACTGTAAGTACCGGTAATTGTGTTCAGACATTCATGAAGGTGTTTTAATACAGAAGGTTGTTGTCATTTGAAAATGCATAGTTTTAGAGTGCATCGTTCTCTTGTACTAGATGTAACTAGTATTTAAAAATTTAATTTGATTATTTAGGATGTATTTTGTTGAACAGAATACGAAGAACTCAACCAGGTCCTGTGGTGCATCTGAGTGCTAATCAATCGGACCCTAACAAGGTTAATATTGGCCTGTCTAGAGTATCTGTTTTCAGATTTGTTGCTGTGCCTGAGAAGAATGACAAGCAGGCCCGTCTAGAGAAATTCCGGGTTCCCTGGGCAGAGCAGTCACAGGCCCCTAAAAAGTTTGGGAGTTTATATTTTTTAGAAAGTTTGACCTCAAAAAAGTTCTAAGGTTTCAAAAAATATAGAAAAATTATACAGATCAAGTGTGAAAAAGTGGCGATGGCCTCTTTTTTGTTTTTGCTTGTCAGACTTTTCAGGACGTTAAAGTACAAGCAATGCCTTCGACGCCCCCACCTTCCCCCCATCCTCCTTCAGTGTCTTCATAATAATAATAGTATTGCATGAGATAACATTTTGCAGACCCACCCGGGCCCCCTTCAGATCGCCCGAGTCCCTGAGCTTATGCCCCTCTGGCCCTCCTCTCGACAGGCCTGACGACAAATGCAATGTTGTGGTCAGAATTAAGATGTTCAATAATAGCACTACATAGGACAGATACTTTGGCAATGTTTGCAGCTGTTACCTAATGACACATGTATACTGTTAAGATTGGTTTCAATGTGAGATGCACGTATATAACCTGCACTTGCTTATAATGCAGAGAAAGTATGAGATTTCTATAGCCTTATGGTCTGCGTGTAGTTTTCAGGATATTATGTTTTGAGCATAACATTTCTATAAATCATTGCATGACAGGCCAGTGAATCTAGTATTCTGGCAGTGCTGATTCTGCATACTAGGTCTGTTCTTATAGCTGCAGAATTATAATGGAAAAAATACATAGAGACAGTTTGACAGATTTTGTCATGTGTGTGTGTTTTTTTATCAGCAAAGCGTTATTTTGACTGACTGATGACATTCGTGTTTCTACTTATCAGTTTAACGTAATTTTCACTGTAGCTATTTTGTAATGTAACACAGCATAACATAAATGAATTTTAATGATAGGCTTTGCCATATCTCAGCTATACTAAACATTGATGTTTACCAAATTTACACGTCTCTGATGCAAATTGTGTTAGACATGTATTATATATGTACCCGTGAAAGTTTATGTAGCTATCAGTATTACTTTCTTAAATGTTTTTTATTTTGGCATAAATTTGAATTTGAATGGGGCCCTGAACCTGTCCCAAAACAGAGGACATGATGATGGAATTTGAATAATAAGATTGACTAGCTATTAATTAGTTGTTAATTGTGTTGGAACACTATGAATATTTGAACAATTTTTTATTTTAGTTGCTGATTGGCTACGAAACTGGTTTGTTAACACTTTGGGATTTGAGAAGCCGGTTGGCAGAGTGTCATTATAACTGCAAAGACGTGAGTTTTGAGTTTTTACTGGAAATCAAAATGCTTTATTCTCAGTTGGGTTGGGGCAGTTTAAAGGCATCTCAGATATAAATTTGATATTGACCTTTACCTGTAATATTTATAAAAATATTTTGGAGCATTGCTGTTGGTCATCCATTGCTGTTTTCATTTGAAACTAGAAAGTGGTTGTGTGGGAACAGGTTCTTCAGTGTAGAGTTGTGTAGTCACGTGAACAGCATGACAGTTGTTCAATCACCATCTGGATATGAACCTTGAACCTCACGAATTGCTGTTCACATGCTAAATTATCCACACATGCCAACTTTTTCAATGGAATTAGGATGCTCACAGCTAATAATTATTGTTATTAAATAATATGAAAATATATGAACTGATACAGCTGTCTTCTGCATAAAGTTCATTAGAGATGTATACTAAAAATAATAATTTATCAGTGGGCTGCTCAAGGTTTGGTTTATTGATGTGCATTTCAGCAAGGTAAGTTGTGCTTTCTAAAATAGGTTTGGTATTTATTTTTGTTTGGTTTAGACTATAAAATCTGTCAGTTGGCATCATGAAGGCAGACGGTTCATCTGTAGTCATGGCGATGGCAGTCTCACAACGTGGGACTTGAAGTCATTTCAACAACCTGTCAGCAACTTTTTCCCACATGTTGGCAAGAATAACCAAACGTTTTGATTTAGTCAAATCTCAAAGCTATTGTTTCCTCTTTCTTTGGTCTTTCTCAATCGTTATTGTCATTCTTTTTGGATGAAGGAATTTATTTATGTTCTTGATATTATAATTTGCATTTTTGTTTTCAGTTTTTGCAAACGAGTATGGTAGCCTTTACATGTGATATATATAGAATGCCAATTTCTATTTATAGGTAAACTTGGAAGGAGCGGTAAGCCAGAAACATGCCAAGCAATTAATAAAGTTGAATTATGCACAAACAGAAGCAGGTAAAACTTTGTTATTTTGAGTCAGTTTGTAATGTTTTGATTTGCAGAATGATTAACAGAAGACTTTAGTCAATAAATATTTCATTATTATTAAATTAATTTCATGATTTAGCTTCTTTATTAGATTGGCTCCTGATATTTTTCAAGAAATTAAACTTGCTCTAGATTGGAATTTGATCTTCTATTAGTTCTGCATATAATCTAACTATTCATAAAATTATGTAAATTCATCATTGTGTATATTTGTAGAATTTTGGCTTATCTGATGTGACTGAGTTTGTTTAATTACTTCATTTAACCCCTTAACTGGGCAACTATTTGTAACTCAATGTAAAATGGACGAGCGTTACTCGGGGCGCCCAGTTAATGGGTTAATCCAACCAACTACAATACTTTTGCTTATGTTTGAGAACTATTAAGAAGCCTAATATCTGATCTGGTAGGTGTACTGGTTTGAATGCACATTCAAATTAGGAATGATAGTATCATATATTAGGCCATCTATCATATTAAAATCGTTATCTGTATGGGTTACCCAACGTTCTGATTGGTTGACTATTGGTAGACGGTTTAGACCGTTTTTAATCGCGATGCGTTCGTGGGCGAAGGCGTTGACTATTGGTAGACGGTTTAGACCGTTTTATCGCGTCGTTGGTGGACGATGTTCAAGACGACGTTGCTATTGGTAACAATTGTTCGTAGAACCGGTTTAGTCGAGTCAGTGCAGCATCAGAGGGCTGGGCGTGCGACAGCGTTGCTATTGGTAACAATTGTTCAGCAATTTTCATTTGAGCATACGTGTACAGCGTCACAAATGGTACAGTTGGTGATTTTAAATGCAGAGCTTGGCAGGTGGCGATCATTGAAATGTTGTTCAGCATGAATTCAGTGATTGGGTATTAGGTATAGGTATTGGATTAGTATTATCCTGCACTTGGCGAGCCTCTTTCTAGTATAAGAAGTAAAACATATCAAATTATATATTTTTTGTGGGTGATATGAAAACATTTTATTTTTAGCGATCCATTTACAGTCTTCAGTGGTGGAATGCCTGTGGAAAAGACTGGTCAAACAGCAACGCTGACTATCATGCATGGGTCAAGCATCACAGTTCGTGAGATGGCGTCTAAGATCATCGACTTTGTTGTTCTCTGCTCAACTCCTTGGAACAATGGTTGGTGTAGTTGTAATGTTCATAACTTTAACTGCATTCACATTTTTGTTCTTTGTTTGTTTGTTATTAATTGTCCATTCAACTGAGATTTGCTGTTTTGCATTGTCAATTATTTTTCCAGTATGTTTATGTAATGCATAGGATTATTGTCAGTACTAGGAATGGGCCTGAGCTGGGTCTGGGGATGTATCAGGTGCTGGATCCATACAGTTTGGATGCAGAACTGCTATAAATACAGCGTGCTCATTGAGTGCCTTGTTGAAAGTTTGTGGCTAATTTATGTATGCATAAAATCATATATTATGACCTCCAACTGGAAAGTTTGCCTGTCTTTCATATAATTTTTTCATTTCCTTATTCTTAGTGTAGAACAGTTTTTGTGTTGCTTTGTATAGGGCTCTTGAGATAGGAGAATTGTAAATGGATTATGCAAATTTCAATTGAGTTACATTACTTTTGATTGCTATTCAAATTGAAGACTTGACATACCTTATTTAATTATATGTTTGGATATAGTAATATCAACGGAGTTGAATCGACTGATTTGAGATGGTGTTTTGTTTTGTAGATTTTCAGAATCCATATGCAGTTGTTGTTCTTTTGCAGCACAACTTCATTGTGATTGACCTGACATCTCCAAGGTAAGTAAGTACTTTATGTCCCGATTAAAATGAATTTTAGCTCTGTAATTCATTAGTTCAAGTCTGAAAATGAAAAAAATTATTGCATAAGATTTACGACTGAATATAAATTAGGGCTTGCAGTCGTTTATTTACTAATCTGTAATCTGTGGCCGCGTCGAGAGCATGAAGCTGTCTACCTCCATCTGTACAACTCTCTCCATCGCTCAACACCTTCAAAGAGAAACTTAAAATCTGGCTATTCTGCAGGAGCTACTTGTGATTCCTTGTGTTTTTGTAATGTGTTCATGCAGTTCTTATAGGACGAGTTTACCACATTAATCAGTACATTTAATAATAATAATAATAATAATAATAATAATAATAATAATAATAATAATAATCATCATCATCATCATCATTCAAGTAATTTGCTTATAATTCCATACTTTATACTTGTTATTGTTGTTTGAAGTTATCCTTGCTTTGACAACCCTTGTCCAACGAACATTCACGAGTCGCCGGTGACAACCTGTTGTTATTACTTCAATTGTCCCGCTGATTTGACTCCAGCATTTTACTCAGTTGGCTGCAGACAAAAGAAGACCACATTCAGTTGCAAGGTGAAAACATGTTTATTGGTGTGGTCTAGAGCAGACTGGACAAAAGATCTAGATGTTAATGAAATTGTACATGATTCTAAGCTTGCATTTCTGTTAACAATTGCCAGCCATGAATCTGAGTTAGTTTATATAGGCAGATGTATTTTCATGGCAGTCTTTTACGAAGCAGTTTCTGTAGTTCTGTTAAATTTTTTGTTCATTTTGGTTTGAGACATCTGTCCATCTGTATGCATGCATTTTAGATAAGGAACTGTTTGATTCGTGATGGTTTTTTAACATCTAAATAAATTGTAGTATTTAATGTTGCTTAGTAAAGTTCTGCAGAAGCAAATAATTAGGTTGCCTAATCTTTTAAACCCTATGAATAATTCACAATCATCATCATCATCATCATTCTTCTCCATGGACGCAACGCAATTGCATTTAGATACCAATGGGTATTGTGCCATTGAATAATTTAATTTCTGTAAATGTTCAAATTCCAAAGGACCACATTATGCCTTTATTGTGATGTGATATGACTATAGACAATATTTTTGAAAGGAAAGGTCTTGCTTTTGCTCTGAAAGTGTTAATCATTGTCATGGTTCATGACATTTGGGTGCTCTTCAGATTTTCCTAGTTACAGTTATTAATTTTTACTTCTGTATAGGAATGGCCAATAAAGGGTGGTGAGCAGTGTTCTGTTGCAGCCAGCTATGACGAGATCATCATTACTGGGTATGTTGATTCATAGGATCAATGTTGGTCAATGAGACCATTTGTTTTAGAATATTTTGGAGAATAACTGATACTTGCATTGCAGTAAAGCATCATTACAACAGCTACTACTACAGCTACTACTACTACTACTACTACTACTACTACTACTACTACTACTACTACTACTACTACTACTACCACCACCACCACCAACACTACTGCTACTGCAGATGTAACTAGCCTTACACTTGTTATCACAACTCGAATGCTACTACTACTACTACTACTACTACTACTACTACTACTACTACTACTACTACTACTACTACTACTACTACTACTACTACTGCTACTGCTACCACTACTGCTACCTCTATCAATAATACTACCACTTGTACTCTCACTACTACTATCACCACTGCTACTACTACTGCCACTACTACCACCACTAATATTAACGCTAAGTTTATGAATTTTTCATTGGTCATTGATGTATTACTGCTCTGATATTAGTAGCATAATAATTCTTTATATAGTGCCACAAACAAATGCCTGCAGCATAATTGCAGTATTATTAGCTTGCCAGTAATGAGACTTGTTGTTTTGTACGAGTATTGCTTGTTCGACACCAACAATGCATTGTAGTCATTATCATTTGGCTTTTGCAGACAAAAAATTTTGTTCTTCTGATAATTTTTGTCATGTCCTTACTTGGAACAATAAACCTATAGACAGGGGCAGTGAATATTTACCAAATGTTAACCCTGTTTATATTACCATTTATTTTCTTTCGGCTCATTCATATATTGATGTACAGATAATTGTGCATCAGTTTCACTTGACCTGTGGTGCATCTGTGGAATGATTTGTGTTGACTATTTAACATAAGAGGTTCATAGCAGAGATCTTATGACTTGCCTTTTGTATGCAGGAAAAAATTGTTTGATTATAAGATTAGTTTGGTTTAGAAGTGCTTGTGTTTTGCTTAGGCATGCTGATGGTTCTGTCAAATTTTGGAATGCTCCTGGAGGTGAAGTTAAATTGCAGTTTTTACTTTGAGTAATTACATTTAAATTTAAATTTAGCCTTTGTCGGTTTCATTCGGCGATGTGCTCAATTTTATTTCAACGTGAAAATGTAGGCTTTGCGATGTTTGCTATTTCATAGTTGAGCCTTTAAATACAATAATTTGTTTTGGTCACTTTATGTGTATGTTGCTTTTAATATTTAGCAGTGTGGTTGTGATTTGTGTCGTCAGTTACGTTGCAAGACCTGTATGAACTGAAGACGGCCAAAATGTTTGATGAGACTCAATGTAACTGTGGCCCGGATGACGGTGATTTTCCATTTGCCGTTCATATTATTCGCTTATGCGTTGAGAGTCGCCTGCTTTGTATTGCTGGAACGAACTGGGTGTCTCTCTTCAGATTCAGCAAACAGGAGGCAACAGTAGAATGCACCGTGAGTGTTCTTATAGTTAACACGTTGACCGCCAGGTACGAAGGTAACTCGTACTATATTTATATACGGCAGGCACCGGATACGAGTTATCTCGTATTCTACGTAATGACGATTGTGCGATCTTTGGCGTATGAATAATGTTTGTAGTGGCAGTCAACGTGTTAATGAGCTTTTTTGAGCTGTTTGGAACTGATCAGTTGGCCTTAGGATTATTTTATCTTGGCTAATTAGAACTAACGTTTGCCACTAAAACTTGTATAACGTTAGTTTAGTAGTATGCATTTTTACCGATAACGATTGAATGTGCTAAACTTCTTTATGTTTAGTTGATAGTATTTCGAATTAATTAATTGCCCTCTGTTGAGTCTAAGTAATGGGATCTTTAATCTGCACCATACCATTTTAAATCATTAGCTGAGAATATAATTTTTGTACTGTTCATTATTGCAAGCTTATGAGATGATAGCAAAAAAATGGACGATGCTAAGAGTAAGTTCAATAGGTAAAGGAGTGTCACACGTCAGCGTGTGGTTGAATATCGGTTGCCTTGAAGTTGTTTTTCTTAAATTTTGAGCGAATTGGCAACCGAGGCGCATTTGTAATAACTGCGCATAGTAAATGAATTTTATGTTATATGTTATGTAAATGTGTGTGTATTCAAAATGTATTTCTTTACAGCCAATAGTGGTTACATTAACTTATGATATCTCTAATGGATCGGGAACGCCAGGCGTCAACTGCTCCAGTCTTCCATTGCCACATTTCTACGCACCCAGTTTGCAGGCATGGAATAGAGTTTCAATCTTTTACATATAACAGAATTTTAATTCATCTCCGTCCGTATTTTATTGTGCTTCAACATCACGTTTGAAATTTATACCGAAGAAGTTTACTTTTGAATTTCAGATCTATTAGTCTGCTAAACTAACATCATCTTGAATTATTGAACATCAGTGCAGTTGATTTGTTGTAGTTGCATGATCAGTGATTACTGATTTGACTATGTTTATTTGTGTACTTTTTAAGCATCCTCCTTGTGTTAAGCTTCAACCAGGACCTTGCAAATGGTCTTCTGGATATCAGCCGTACATTTCTTGCAGCTTGACTTGGGTCGGTGGCAAACCACCAAGTCCTATTGCTAGCGTATCCATCAATTCAAAATTTGGACTGTGAGTTGACTGTTTTGTTTAACCTCCTTATTTCTTGCTTACACTTAGGCACTGTTAGGCTAGACTTCTCGGTCGCGAGTTTTGTTTTTCTTCATCCGAGCGGACTTCAACTTCAACATCGCCATCTTCTGTCTACCATTGACATGTCAGCGTTGTCAAAGCGCTTTTGATTTTGGTACTTAGCCATGTTACAGCGCTATAAAAATTGTCTTTAGTAATAATAATAATAATAATAATAATAATAATAATAATAATAATAATAATAATAATAATAATAATAATAATAATATAAGCTGTGTGGATCCACCTCTCGTTAGTGTAATGACTCTAAATCTATCATTAATTCCTTTATCTTGCAAAAGTTAAATATTTTTAGTCTTCTGCTGTACGCCTGGCTATACCATAGTGTCCTCCTCAGTGTTGCTGAGGACTACAAATTGTCTGCAGTGAATGTCTTGGAATCTAGAATATCTGAACTAATCACTTGGATTGTTGGACAAGCATGCCCTTGACAATTCTATATCAAAATTGCAATTCAGGATGTGGTGCATGTTTAATGTTGATATGTTGAAGCAGGCCCTGAAGCAGTTGTGGCAGTGAGTAATATAAGTTGTCTTGATACTTTCTTACTTCCATACTTTTTGAAAAATGGGCATTTCAGAATCAGTATCCTCTTCAATTATATTAACTTTTGGATAATGCAGAATGCTGTAAATTTCTTACAGTGTTACATAGCCCAAAGTGTTGAGTAATGTTATGAAATTGATTAGTTTCCTTACCTACTTACTTTATTACTATACTTATAATATAATGTTATGTTTATTTGTATCTATGTTTATTTGTTGTAAGAAATTCAAGCATTCATTAATTATATTAGCTCATTAGTAAGTGAATAATATGTGGAACTATGTAATGGAAAATCTATGTAGCACCCCTTATGTGTAATACTCAGAAGGCACTGTAGCACTGTACAATGATAGTGACCAAAATTGATGCTATAATAGTTATAACGGAATTTGCAAATGCAAATGCTATTTGTACATACTTGTATCCATGTATTAATCCTTTGGCCCCGTCGATTTGCATAACAGATAGGTTAGGAAACTGGAATGCTGTTTTTTCGGGTCTATAGGGTTAAGTACAGTATTGTGCATAGGGTTAAGTACAGTATTGTGCAACTATGCCATTGTAAGTCTGCAAAATTCTATAAAATGCCATATTGTAATAAACACAGGTGTGACCTGTTTAACAAGATGGAACCTGTGTTATTAAAATGGGTTAAATTCTTCACTATGACCATGAAGACATTTATGGTAATTCACCATCAAGAATGTATTTACATAGATTTGTAGACATATATAGTGTAAATATGTGCATTGTTTTTGCTATAGTCTGGTATTTGGCAGTGATGATGGTTTGGTTATACTTGATATTCTTCAAAAGTCTTGCCTGCTAAGCATCGGTACTCCTTATCTCTATGGTAGGACTGCCTTTCATGGCTTCATTTATTTATTGCATAATGCAACTTGTCTGAGTTTTGGGCTCCTCCCATGTTATCTTGTTTTGTCACATTGTGAGAAGGCAGTGTCATGTCATGGTCTTGACTGCCCTCTCCTTATGTATTGTATAATTAATATGTAATCCTGATAGCCATACCAGATGTGCAATGGTGTTCTTTTTATAGATTTAATCACATGTGAGCATTCAGATTCTGTTAAATTTGTAAGAATTACTTCATGCATTTTAGTTATATCAAAACATGTGGCATTTTTATCTGGATGTTGTATATACTATGAGTATTATGACCTAAGACTAAGAGGGTATATTTTGATATTTCTGCTTATAAAAACTAGACTGGTGGCATTCTAGTTAAAGTTCTGCAGGGCTTTTGCCTCAGGTGGGGATTTTGGGCCATTTTGGTAATAATTGTAATTGTCATGGCATTCAGTCACATTCAATTGATAGAATATTACAGATATTGACATTGCTGATTGATTATACATATAGAAATTGACTGATGATAACACTACAACTTTTATTTCGTGTAAACAGTAGCTATTAGATATAATTAATTCTTGCTTTAAAAACTCTTATAATTTTACTACCAGTTGACTTTGTCAAAATGCAAACAACCATTTTATGTGTTAGATATTTTGGTAGTTAATTGCCAAGTGAATCATATATGTGTGTATATATATGAGTTTAAATTTAGAGAAAATATTATTTTGCCTCAAATAAGAATTCCTCCTAAATTCAGTAAAATGCACTTTTTATAAAATTCTTAGGAACCTTCTTCTTTGAATCAGTTACCTGAACATATCAAATTATTTTAATTATCTGCCTTTGAATATAATTTAAGGGCAAAAGTTACTTAGCAATGCCTGCTAGCTTTATGCAGTGTTGTCTTGATCATGCAATAATAACCTTCCTTAAGATGTTTGCTTCCAGATACTGTGGTGCTGGTTGGTTACTTTCTGTTTATATTTTCCCTGGCAGGGAAAATGTTATCAGTAGATAAATGATGATGATGATGATGATGATGATGATGATGATGATGATGATGATGATGATGATGATGATGATGATGATGATGATGATGATGATGATTATAGAAGTTGGTTATATGTACCAAGTAAGATCTGCGTTTTATTTGAACTAACTCCATGTTGACTAATACTGTGAAGATGTGACTTTAAGAGATTTGCACATTTGATTTTTGGTTTATTTGTCAATAACTGAGTCTTGTGTTCAGTCTTTGATTTAATCAAATATCAGGTTGAAATCTTTGGCAGTTTTAGGTTCGATGGATTCTTATTCAAGGTCATTCCTATCTCCAAAACTTAAGCCATCATCTCGATCTCAAGGGTCTGAAGGTTCACCTTCTGGCATGACTCCAGACGATGCCAAATCCCCTGACTTTGAACAAGTATGCACAACTTTATGCACTGCGATGGCTTAACTAGCTCTTTTGTATGATATACACAAGCATTGATTGACTCAGAAGAACCAAATCAATGATTGTTGCTGCCTGTCCAAAGTTTAGCGATGAAAATGAAAAGAGAGTAATTCTTGTTATGAAGGATGCTGTTGAATACCTGCAATATTGGGTCTCAGAAGATATTCTCATTCCTGACAAATATGGTTCTTAATATCTTAGCTGAAGTAAATTTACAGCATCCAATATTTGCCTTGTCCTGTCATAATATGGCACATCATTATTTATATGCTGCACAATAATTTCAATAACTGTCAACTTGTAACCGAATTATGGTGTAAATCTGTTTTCTGCTAGACATTTATTGGGATCTCACCAGTTTTTTTAACAATTTTTAACAATTGGAAATCAAATATCCTTGGTGTTGACATATTTTGCAGTAATGTATTTAAAATAATTAATGAGCTTCCTTTATGGACATTTCTTATTTTTACATTTAATTGCAATTGCTCTGTTGATGGTGCCAAAAATTTTGTAGTCTGTACAGTGTAGCTAACTGAATTAATTAGTTAAGAGATAATTCATCTTGGTTTGTTCAGGTGATTCAGTACAAGATAGATATGGAAGTCTTCAAAAGATTTGTTTATATGGAAAATATCCTTAGTTTCAGAAAATTTTGTAACATTGAATGATTTGATGGGTCTGTCTGTTGTATAGATTCCTTTATTCTTTAGCAGGGTGGCATTGTTGCACTTGTAAGTAAATATGGCATTTTGGTTATCCCTTTCGCTAAATGGTGTTTGTGTAATCTATGCCATGTGCTTATTCTATTGCTTCAACATAGCAGTTTTTACATTTGAAAATGCTTGCATTTTTTATAGTCTGGGATGATTCTTGCTTCTCCAGTTCAGCCTAAAAGTGCTCCATGTGATGCTTTTTACTCAGAATTTAAATTTTCTGAGCATCATTCTTTGATGCCTAGAAAATCACTCGACTCGTGTGCAGAGAATTTATGCATTGACAAAGCACAAACTGTTACAAAGCTGTCCCCTGTAGGACACGTTCTTTTTGACGAACCGTGTAGTAAAACAAAATCGACACGTGCTATTTGCTCCATACAAGAGGAACACTGCAGCGACAATGAAGGATTGGCTCGTTTTAGCAATGGGGAAAATGAACTAACAACTAGTGACGATCCTTTTACATGTTCACCAACAACTGTTCTTCCTGTTTTACGGCGTCACTCAGCGCCTGTTGGACCTGGAAGATATGCAAAAGATCCCAATTGAATGCCATCTTAAATTATCTGGACAGAATGTTATTGAAACTGAAAGTCTGAATACATCAGCGTTACCTGATTCTAACAGCGGCTTTCCATTTGAGAAGCCATTGCCAAATGTGAAAGGAGTGTCTCTGAATGTATCATTGCCGGTCGATGGAAGTTGTGCCGTGGTTCCTCAGACTGCTCCTGCTCTGTCGAAGGCCGACGGTATGCGTTTCGTCGGACGGATGAACCGCAGACTGAAGAGCTGCTTGAAGTTTTCCTCTGGCTTGCACAGCGATGACAAGAGCTGTGCCGAGCATCCCGAAAGACACGGGGGCTTGGGAGGCTCGTCTGTGCCGTCTCGAACGCGCAGGACGAAGCCGCGTGACTTAGAAGTGATTGACCTGACTTCGGATGATTTGCAGGCCACTCCTTCTGTCCATAAGCTGGCCCATCATGAATTTTCAGTGCGCGGTATGTTCTGAAGATCTCTTTGTTTTTGCTCTGACTTTACTTTTTGCTTTTCTCAGCGTTTTCCGATTTCATGTGCCTGCCAGCCATCTGTTTTCAAAATGATCCACTGTTTTATTTTGTAAGCATGTGCCAGCGGATGTACAAGGTGGCACAAAAAAACCGGACTAGTCACATTTAGGTTTGCATTTAATATAGTCCGATTTTTTTGTGCCACCCTGTAGATGATGGTCATAGTTGAGCTTATTGCTCTAGGCTGTTTGGCTTTTTAGCTGCTTGTTGTATTTCTCCTATCGAGTTGAATCGCTTATTTCAGGTTGAAACATCTTATGCTTCTGAGAACAGATAGTTCTGCAGATAAATTCACTGGATTTAGTTTCTTTTTGTTTTGTTTTCTCAGGTAAACTATTCTCTGGAGTTCTCTGAGCTGCATAAAAATTTTCTTACTGCAGATGAGTGAGGTTGATCTAAGTAATTATTTTTTAGGAATTTGAAACAGAAAGATTTTCAAGCTCTTTGTTAATCAGTGGTTATACATCAGTGGTTTTCACACAGGCTTACTTAACCTCCTAAACCACTTAAAATCACATTATTATTATTATTATTATTATTATTATTATTATTATTATTATTATTATTATTATTATTATTATTATGCTTGAGTAAAATATGTTAATTGATGTGCTACAGTGGAAATCCTTTGATGCAGGTTTATCTGCTTATGATATTCGTTGGTTCTATGTATTTGTGCAATGTCTGTTCCGTTCTGTTCTTTAGCCATCCTCGATGCGAGGTTGGGCTACACTATGCATTACATCTCTCCATGTCTGTTGTTCTTCTGTTTTCAGAATCATGTTTTGAAAAGAGAGCCCAGTCCATGTTGTTATGTTATCTAGCCAGACTGTTTTTCGTCTTCTGCGTGATTGTCCCCTGATAATGTTCCTTGAATTAGTTCTTTTTTTAGACAGGAGCCTTGTTTTCTCATGGCGTGTCCAAAATAACATACTTTGCCTTTGCAATGTCTAAAGAGATGTTTTCATGTGTAATTTTGTTAAAAATTAGTTTCAAGTTTCTAAACTTATCAGATGTTTAATCAAAATATTTCTAAATATTGTACAACTCATTTCTGATACTTATTGTCTACCTCAAAACTGTAGAATAACACTGAACCATGGGCCCTCTGGCTATATCTTACTTGGCTACCCCTGGCTATAAGCCTTGTGGGCCATTGTTGCTATGCAACAGTTTTGGGTCATTCCATCACATGATATCTTGTACAGCCATATGAATAATGCAATGACTTTCATGATTGTGTCGCCCAATTAGAAAAAAACAGTAATTATTAACTAGCTGATATTTATGTCTGTATTAGACATCAGAATAGGGTGCACAGTTGACATGGATTGACTATTACCTCTCTGGACCATCCTCTTGTAGGCCTACAGACCATTCCACCACATGATGCCTATTACCTTTCTATTACCATGCTAAAATGTGCAGCTAAAAATTGAGAGTTAAGCAGAGGGGGTTCGTTAGACTAGGGGCTTTTGGCTTCTATTCACGTGGACCCTATTGCTACTGTATTGTAACACCACTGCCTCAATTGCATGCTCATTAGAGTGTTAGCTCTCTAAAATGGAGATGTTATGTTGGCCCAGGTCAACACCTGAGTGGTCAGAGATTTTATTTCTCTGGCAGTTGTATGTTTGCTGACACTGAGTGGAGGTGATAAGGGTCTGTGTAATGATTTTAACGTTTTGCTGTGCTTTGGTATGTTAGCTGCATGGGCGCCCACAGAAATTTTTTCAGGAGGGGGCAAAACATAATGGTCATGGCTATGCCACATAAATTTTTCCAAGAGGACGCAAAACACACCTTAACACAATCGTCACGGTTAATATTCTAGCAAGGTTTTCAAATTTCAATGGGAAATATTGGCATTTTTATTTTCCAGGAGGGGCAAGAGCCCTCTCTTGCCCCAATGTGTGGGCGCCCATGGTTAGCTGCAATAATCAGTGTAGCTGGTGGTAGTAGCTGTTTACCAAGATGGGCTGCTTTAACAAATACTTGACAAAGCAGGCACACACCATTACCAAAACTCCTATAACCAGCTGTATACAGGAACCTATGATACGACTGCAAAGGATTGAGTAACACAGGAAGGTGCTGTAGAAAAAGCCAATTTGTAGGTGTTAAGCTTTTGTTAGTGCTATATAAAGTTATGTGAATTTTACATATTTGTTGAGCAGGAAATCCAACTGTTTTCTTATTTTTCAAGTATCCGTAATTTTGTAGGTGCTACGAAGGAGAAAATCAGCAATTTGAGTTTGTGTTTTCTTTGACACGCAGTCTGTTTAGCTGCCAGGGAAGTGAGGTGTTCTAGTACAACAGTTTTTGGATTTTTTTTGGTGTTGTATTGAATGATTGCATGTCAGTGTGTTTTTGTGTGGTCTTGGGTGCTCCTGTATGCAATTCACTGCGTATGAAATGATCTATTTCCTGGTGCCAAAGTTTTTCTCTCACCATTTCGACCGATTATCTTGATTAATTTCACTTGTATAAATCGATTTCCTTTCTTATTTCGAGCCGTTTGCATTTTGGATTGATTGTCCTCTGTTTCAGTGTACCCTGAATTTACATGAATAATTATGAATTATATATGTTTTATTTATAATTTGTTGTGTTCAAGGATGTAGCATCAATCAAATATGTGAGAGTTGCTTTGACAATATTTTTAATAGAATGTACATTTCATTGATCGAATATTTTATTCTTAAACTTACTTGTAGGATTTTATTAAGCTTACTTAAGTTTCTGTGGTTCCATGAAGATATTTTCTAAATTATCTGTACCATTGGTTTTTCAAAGGTGTAAACAGCATTTTGCATTTTGGAATTATTATGCTTATACAAATTTTTAGAAAAAGTTTGCCAGTCCTATAAATTTTAATTAAAAGTTTATGCACCTTTTAAAATTGAATGTCATGCTGTTTAAGCTTTGGTTTTATTTGGTTAGATTAAGTTTGTTTGTTTGTTATGATTAATGGCTGCATAGAATTTGTTCAGTAGAATTTTGATCTTATCTAGTGCTTAGTTATTATAGTTTAGAAATCTAGTGAAGTATTTCATGTGGTTATTATGTACAGTTATGTTGCTTAAAGAAGTACATATATTATTTAATGATTTAAAATTAACTTACAGTTCTTCTAATGCCTTGTCATCCATCGATAATATTGGCTTTGCTGAAGCAGTTGCCCAGATGCCTGTTTAATTAAGTAGAAGCTTTGGTAATTCTCAAGGAAAATGTGGCAGTTAGATTATGCTTATTCCATTTTTGCTTTAAGGCAGAGACTACACGTGTTTGTAATCAGGGACTTTAAGATGTTATGCCTTTTTGGATAAATATTTTTATTCTTTACTCAGTTTATTGCTTCACAGTAATGGATTGATGGACCTTTTTCTGATGAATTTTTTGTAGATAGGACGGATAGCTTCATATTTTCATTGACACAGAGTTCTTGCTTATCGAGCCTTGATAAAACAGTAACAGAAGCTATTCAGTGCCTCATCCTTGGAGAATTTTCTATTCATAAGTCAGGTAAAATAGCAGATTGTGTTAATACCTTTGCTAAATGTTTTCCCAATCCATGTCGATATCATAAAGAATAGAGTGACGTTTAATTGGTTACTATTGTATTTATGTATGTTTGTTTTGTATAGAGATTTGTAGGCCTTTTAAAGGTCATTATCATGGATAATATTTACTATAAGACTTGATAGGTTACTGAAATGTAAAGTTGTTCTATGACAGCCTTTCTAATTCAGTATGTGGCTTTGTGCCATATCAGTTTGTTGTGTTTATTGGTATAAGTGATCCACAGATGGAGCACTCTTAAACTTATTATATGTTGTTTCAGTGAATAAATTTTTATTTGACCTTTTATTTTGTGATGCTATGCATGTCTGACAGATTGCGGCACAGGCCCATGTCTTTTGGCAGGAACTAGTCTTGGCTCTGTTCTAGTTCTTTCTATAAATCTTCCACCAGATGGCTCAGCAAGGCAGACAGATCCTGTTTCTGTCTTGCAAACTGGTAATTTAGTACTTTTCTTATTCAGACATTTATTTGATATGATATGTTTATATGTTTATGATAGTAGTCTGTAATTTTTATTTATTTTGTCAATTGTTTATATTTTTCTAGTAATTAATTAATTAATTATTGAGTTTTAAATGGTCTTGTTGCTAACATTGCAAAAGTAGAACCTGTCATTTTGCATGCATGTGTATTTAGCATTAACTTTGACATCTAAAGTAATCTCAGCACAATATATTTAAGCATCATAGTTGAAGCAACACATTAGAGTTTTTTAATGTATACAACTAATTTTGAGCATAATACACATTTTTGTTTTAAGTAAATCATTCAGGTTTAAAGTTTTATAATATCCCCAAATTTGACGTAAAGGAAAATATATGTGGATTAGATATTCAAGCATTCTCTGCATTTGGAATTTGGTGCATAGTGTGTAAAAATGCAGTATAAAGTTTAATATGTTATGATTTTTTAAAAATTCCTACTTTCCAAGTAAAGTATCCCCTTTGGTTTAAATTGTAATTTATTAACATTCTGCCATAGGAACTGTGTATCGACTTAAAGGCGCCATCTTGACCATAGCATTTGTGAATGCTAATGGTGTCCTGATACGAAGTTGTGCAGAACCTTGGAGAGACCCTAATCAAGACGAAAGTGCAAAAGGGTGCTCTAGTAAGAATCTAATTCTTACAGTGTCAGTGATACAGACAATCACTAGTGATTTATCCGCTTTTCTTTCTGATGATGTTGTGTATGAAATCGAATAGGACAGACAGTGATATCCCTATATGCATTTTCCTTGTAAATATTTAAGAACATGGTGGTAAAGGAATATGGCATGAAACTTTGTTATGATAAGCAGCTTGACTGGTTAGTAAGATTTGAAAGTTTCATATTATCCCCAAATATCAACCATCAAGGAAAATGTGTGTGGACCAGATATTCTAGCATTTAGTATAAGTACTTGTTTTTATTAAATGCAGTACTAGTGCCACTAGCTGCATTACTATTCTATTTAATGTTTTTGAATAGGATAGTAGTTCCTGCTTGATATACAGTGTTTTATTTTGCAATCTCTCTCAATGGCTGCAAGACTTTGTACTTAATAAAGACTTCATTGGTTTGGTTATATCCAGTGGAATTCTTGTTGATGCTAAGCTATTGACTGCTTGTTGAAGTGACTGATAAAGAAGACATGTCTAATATTTTTGGGTTTTGAATTGTCTGCTCTACAGCAGACTGTTGCTTCAAACTGATTTTATGTGATTGATTCAGATTAGTTGATCACTGTTGAGCAGGTCAGCAGATGACATCAAAATTGGAAGGAAGCTCGCCTTTATCGTCAGTGAAAGGTGTGAACGACCAGCAGTTTGCTGTTCTTTGTTCTGAAAGACAAACAAGGGTAAGGTTTAACTGAGCACTGCAAAAGGCGTACCACTCTGTCTCATGTGCAATATTATGCATCTTGTTATTCGTTAGTAATACTGTATTTTCGTGACTATTGGATTTTGCTGTTTTTCACAGCAAACAGCTCCGATGGCTGTATGCCCGACATATTTGTCACATGTTGCACTCAAGTGCAGGTGTGTATTACTTGTGTGAAGTTTTGCAAATTAACCGTGATTGAAAAATTATAGCGCTTTGTTTAGAATATGCAGGTGTAATTTCAAATATAAATACAGTGGATCCCACTTAATCGCATACCGCTTAATTGCATAAATCGCATAGCAACACATAAAAACCCGAATCAGTGTTTTGTGCGTACAATTATCAGGCGTCCCGGCTATTCGCATAGCCCAGTTAATCACATAAGCAAGGCACCTATGCAATTAAGCGGGTTTCACTGTATAACAACAGAAGCACTAATACGTGCTGCAGAGACCCATTTAGAATCTAGCCACATATTTATAATGCTTGTGTGTATTTTGGTCACTAAAGCATGAGTTTTGATACCAAGTTTATGTTATAAAAATTTGTATATCACGATTCAGAAAATTAACTTGTCTCAGTGATGTTTTGCCTCAGTGAAACTGAAATGTTAGCTTGGGGTACTATGCAAACATGGAGAGACTTTGCACTATTTTTTCCTGACCTACCATGGTGTTATTTTCACCACTTGTAGCTAACATTAACAAGACTGGAGTGCTATATAATGCTGTAAATATGTTTACCCAAAAATTAAAAGGCATGTCCATCCTGGATGGTATCGCTTTGCATTTGCATTTGCAAAATGTATATTTGGGAGCTCTTCTGAGTAATTTTTAAGAAGACATATTGCATAAATATTATGCTGCAATACATTAATTTGTAAAAGGGAAAAATACAGTAAAACTAGGTTTTAGCAATAATAGATGTACAGTTTGTACAGTTTATTTCAATTTCAAACACACACACACACACAAAACTAAACACAAACCACAAATAAGATATTCTTTATACATCATTAAATCATAAACAGCAAAACTTTGCTGAAAATGTTAAGGCATACATGTATAAGTGAAAATTGTCAGGTAGTTGGATAACATTCACAAATAAGTTATTTATCAGCGTTATGTTATTTGTTGTTCAAGGTGATTGCTCTGCCGTCCCAGACATGCGTTGCAAAGGTCAAGGTCACCAGCGATTCAGCTGTTGTCAAAGCCGATGTTGTGCAGATGAGAGGTTCGCAGAAAACTTCTCTTTCTTGCAGTTAGAAATCATATTCGGATGATTAATATAATTGGCAAAACACTTCCTGCTTCGTGTGTGTTTGCATTTGAAGACTGCTATGAGATCTTCCTGTACGGTAACTCTTCTCATAAGTTTCAATCAGGTTTTATTCGTTCTTGTGTTTAGGTAGCAGTTGTCTGGTTTGCTATCACCAGAATGGTCGAATAGCCATATTCACTCTGCCGAGCTTAAAGCCTCTTCTAGATGTCGACCTTGTCTCTTCACCAAATGTCAGGTAAAAGTATCAGTTCAATATATCATGTATCTGTTGTAATAGTGACATATGTGGCCTAATTTGAAAAAAAAGTTTTTGCTGCCTAGAACATTAAATTTGTGAATCACTTTTAGAAATTAAATAAGTTGAATATGGTGTGAACGTCATTACCCTGTAGTCTATTTGCCATGCTTATTAAAAAAGTATACTTATATGCAGGTTTGTGGAATGATCAGTATTGTTCTCTGTATTATTTGTGGTTATGCATTATCTCTGAGTTCAGGGAACCTTTTGGTATACAGTGGTCTGAAGTAAAATCTAAAGTGGGAAATTGAAAACTGTGCAGTTGTGAAAGTTCCATAGAATCTCTTTTTGCTTTTAGCGCTATGAAGAATGAACAGTTTGTAAAATCTATAGAAATTTCACTGAGCACTAAAGATGTTAGGATATTGGGAATTATATTTATCAGGTTTTAACAAATATTCAATGTGACTTTGCAGGTGTAGGTTTTTTGTGAACTATGCTCTGGCACATTTTTACAGCTTCTGTGATCAAATTGCTAGACTGGGATCGACATTGTTATATCATTGATCAAAATAAAAATGTGCAGTATATAATGTCCCAGATTAATGGCATAGACCAACTATATCACTAATTGCCTAGACTGGAGATTAAGTAAAACTAGAGCCAGTAGCTGCTTATTCAACTTAATCTTTCTTGAAATAGCAGCCTCAAGGTCAGTGCATCTATGAGGGACCTACCCCAACACTCAACCTCCTATTTTACCTGTGTGTTTGTGCTGGCATTGAAAGAAATTTATAGTTTTATCAAATTTTTAAACTTAATTTTGTAATTTTTTAATGTTAACAGAGTTGCACAGACGCTGTGCTTTGGTAGCAACTGCAACGTTCTGTACTTCTGTTCACCAAGTGAACTCCAAAAGTTGACACTGTCTGCTGAGATGTGGTTTGTATATGGTCAATATATCAAGTTTTATAGTATTAAGACAGTTTTTTAGATCCTGGATATTCATTTTACATTCAGTTTCTTTAAGGGGTTAAGATTAAGGCTTTTCCCTGATCCCCATTCTGTACAGAAAATGTATTGGTGCATGTTGTCTTAGCAGAGCTTTTGTCAATGTTTTTTATGAATGGCTGGATGGAATAAATGACAAATTGAAGGACAGCAAATGCAAAATGCACTAAAAAACTATGCTATTTATTTAAATAAATAAAGTGTTGAAACAGTGATTGTAGTCTTTACATCTTTTGTCTATTCAATTTATGCATGTATATAGCTGGTAATGTGTTGTTTATATATTTTTAGCCCATAAAACACCATAAAATGGACTTTGGAGTTGGCTTTTTTTGTTAAATAGCAAATTCAAATATGCTTGTTATTATTATTATTATTATTATTATTATTATTATTATTATTATTATTATTATTATTATTATTATTTGTGAACTAAAAATTTGGTAACAGCATTAAGCTTAAAGGGTAAAACGCAGGTCTAGAGAAAGCAGTGGCAAACTACTATAGATCATTGGCATATGGCATAAGCTAAGTGCATCACTACTTGCCTAATACATGGAGATCAGTGCTGGACCCAACGCTTGCTTGAGTGTGGGACTAACTTTGCCTTTTTAAAAATTTGAGGAAAATTTCAAATGCCTAGGCCATCTACTTTTGTGGTACATTTCAAAGCCGATTGGTATTTTGTAAACTGTGTTGCTATCGGAATTTGTTGGCGACTCTTCGCTGCTTTGAACATGATAGAATTTTTTACATAATTTGTTTCAGTGAGTATGTGACTGATTTGCACGGAGAATTATTCGTCCCGCGTGATATGCCAGAACCTCCGAAATCAGGCTTTTTCCAGAATCTCTTCAGCACGAGTTCAACTGCTCTTGACAGAGAGGATCTCTGTAAATAATCAAATCAGACTTTGATCATCTATTCAAATGCAGTAATTTGTGCAGTACTATTTTAATTATGTTGCTGTTTGCTAGTAAGTTGCACTGGATCATCATTAGACTTGTCCTCTAGCATTCATTCTTATATTTGTTGTTTTGTCTCATCTTAGTGTGCTGTTTAAGCATCTTGAAACTGTAACTGAGTAGTTGGCATATCTGAAATTGTGCGACAACTAAGAATGTTGAAGACATTAGGGCGTTAATATTCGGATGCTTATGTACTGATTTTCTATAACCTTGTTTTCTCCCACCTTTTAATCTTGCCTCCTAGCAGTTATCATTCCGAACGCCATACTAATTTAGCGCTGTGGATTGCAGTATAAAATTCCATTCTTTAAAATGTACATGCATATATGGTTTGTGTCCATTTGGTTGTTTAGTCGGTGAAAGAAGTGGAAGGCCGCCCAAAGGAATGGCAGTTTACACGTCTGGAATTTCGCAGATTCTGGGCGCTGCCACGGTGACTTGCTCAGAAATCGATCGGGCAAAGAATGTGAGTCGAGTTGGAAATTTTTTTGCATGTACTTCCAATATATATGATGATTTTACTGATTAGTAATGAACTTTCATTTTGTATTGGAACAATTTTCCTTTTGCCATTAATTTCTGTGCTTTTATGCGATGATTAGTTCTGTAAGAAATGTAGTAAATGGCTTTGTTACAGGCTGCAATTGAAAGAGGCGAAAAACTGGGAGAGCTTGACGAAAAGACGGCACAGATGATGCTTGATGCAGAACTTTTTACCCAGAGAACTAATCAGATAAAGAATAAGTACAAAGATCGCAAGTGGTACCAGTTTTAGTCATCTTTTAGATCAGCAGAATGAGCCTTAGCTGTGCTAGTATAAAATGTCATTTCTAGTTGGCCTAATTTCTTTATTTGTTTGATTTTTATGTTCTGCGAGACAGTTATTGTCGATAGTGTTCTGATTTGTTTGGCAGTTCATCCTTATTATTTACAAATGCTACCGTATCATCTGTTCATAAATGAACCAGATTTTTGAACGACAGTCAGCATCAATACTGCAGGTTTGCAGTTAGTTCTTCATATTAGATAGACATTTAGTTAAGCATGTCAATACTCATTTAAAGTATATGATCTTACTCAGAAATTCTTGTTTATTGAAGTTACTCAGATATACCATGGTATATCTATTATTATTATTACAGACTTAAAATAGTTTTTCATTTGATCTTCTTTTACGTGTATTGACAGCTTATATGTTCAGAACATGTCAGTGTAGTTTTAGCTGCTCTATTGTGTCACATTTTGGCCGGTTTATTTTATTAGAAGTGTTACTGTGGATTTGAGTTTTGGTTAAGTTTTATTTACTATTCAATAATTATTGTCATTGCCAAATGGCTTAAGGTTCCGTGAGCCCATTTCAGAAGAAGTTAGTAGATGGCTGAAAACAAGAATCATTTGGTACTATTATTGAATGATTACTGGCTTGCTATTATCTATGATACTATTGTGTAACAATTTTAAGTTATGATTTGATAACAAACTGTTTGGCTAATAACTTGATTGCAAAGTGTTGAATATGTTTTTAGGCAGAATGCAGTAGCATGCAGTTAGAGATATTACATTATATTTCACTTTTGTACCAGAATGACGCAACTACAATTATTTTTTGAGTACCGTAATCTGGTATGTTTTCAGTGCATTTCAATTCCAGTGACCTTGTCTGCTTTAATTGAAGATCTTGTCTTTGTTGATTGATGCGATTTCCGATCACCTTAATAACGGAGCTAATCCACCCGCTCAACTCCATCACAGGGCCTATTCATGTTCCACAGACACTCACTTCAATATTTCAGCAATGACGCTTTCCATCGATTGGTCCTATCCTCTGAAATGCACTTGATGCGGTGCGTACGCATTCTTTCAACCCCAAAACTTCACGACACTTTTCCTGATTTGCTTAAAACCTACTTATTTCCAATCAAAGTGATCATAGTGGGAGTGCTTCTGAGTGCTCGTCCAGAAAATGCGGCATATAAATGCTTTTTTACATTACATGCATACTCATATTTGTTGTATATAAATTATGCATTGTTCGCTTTTTGGTTTCATAAAAAACATTTAATTTTTAAGATATTTAGTTGCTTGTATTTTTTATTATATTGTTAATATGTTTGACCATTATATTTTAAAGCAGACCTCTGTGTGTGTGTGTGTGTCTTGCGTGAGAGGGGCTTAATGTTATTGCTTTCCTTTTGTGAGGTTTTAGTATGGACCATTTTAAGTTATTTCTATAGTTTTTCAGATAATTTGTAGATAGTTTTGTGATTTATCAGTATTATTGTTAAAAATTTAGCATTGTGTAGTAGTAATGTTGAAATCTGCATTATTTCGTTTTGCAAACATTCAGCTGCACAGTGAATATTACAATGCTCTTTCCTAACAACAATTCTTATTATTGATGTTTAGTCATAATTATATTAACTACAAAATGTTATGCTTGTAGTAAAGTTCAAAAGAATAATTATTAGCTATTGTGATGGTTTAGTTTTGATTGCTCTGTTTTCATGTTTTCGTATTATTGCATTCGATTAAGAGCTATTGCTGTTGCTAATGGGCTGTGACATATGTGCAGTATGTGATTCATTAGAAATTTCTTATAACATTCCTTGTGAGTCTGTAAAAAAGTTTGTTGTACCCGAGATACGTTTATGTCCAATACAATCCAATGCGGTAGCACATCGCATAGGATCGTACATTGCCTTATGTTATAGCCAAGTATACGCTATAACTAAGTCTGTTATACCGAAGTTCTACTGTATATTTTATTATTATACCAAGTTTTACACATATATTGGTATTTGTGCCTGTTGTTTTTTTTAATAGCAAAAATTCACAAAATTTTAAAATTTAGCTATAAGATTTATTTATTAAAATAAGGACTAGTAACTATCAGACCATATCTAGATTATTTAATATTAATTTTGAGATCTAGTGGAGTTCATTTTGAAAACTATTGGGAGTTCAGATAATGTACGGTATGTACCATAGAGACTTATGATTTTTATTTTACCAAATAAGATTTACCATAACCATTTTAGAAAATTTGTGTCTAGTGTTTCTAACTTTCTACCATTATCTTTCCAGGTTTTTTGAGTGATGATTGAGACTTTAATCCCAGTTAGCAATTCTTGCCATTAACACCCAGACATAGAGCACCAACCAAGGTAAAATAAGAGGACATCTTGTGTTCTGTTACTTTTGTAATGTAATGCCACAGTGCTGCTTGAGATTATGTTAATTTAATTGTGTCATTATTCTGTCCTATGTTCAGGACATCAGGCATGGCTGAAAGTCATTGTGTGACAGCTTTACAGCTAACTGCAGTTTTTGATATTGTGGTATTTTGCTAAGTGAACTTTTTGTAGTTTTATGACTTGATTTTATACTTTAGAGCTTCACGATGCATTTCTGTTTTGCTTAAAGACTTAGTCTGAAGCTGTTGTATATTGGGTTTACTTATTTAAAATTATTTTTGTAAGTTTATTTTAATTCTGTGCAATATTAATTTACAGCTAATTTACATTACCAGTCCAATATTGTATGGCAGTTTTCACGCACTCAACGATGTTCTTTAGTCTCCATAAAATCAGTAGTCGTTTATATGCACTGGACGTCATGCGGAATTCATATTGATTGTGTGATATGCCTTTTGTGTTGGTTCATGTTGATTCATTGTTTTGTGCTTTTTATTTGTTTACTAAATACATGTGAAATCTCGTCTACATGCAAAGATGCGAGTGATGACACTGCACGATACACCAAGAACCATTCAGAAATGTGGGGGGGAGATTGGTAGGTAGAATATTGATTGGAGCGTAATCAATATGCCAAGGACTGCTTTGATGACGTTTTTTTGCATGTAGTCTTTTTTACTCAAATACGTCGATATACCCCCTTATTTCGGAATCCTGGCTATGCCAATGGTGCTCTGAGTGGGTGAAATGTATACTGGTGACTTTACTGTAATTACAGAAGCTTGTTTGCACTGTTTGTCATGCAGCTATGTCAGACGATCAGCACAGACGCATTACTGAATTTAGGCAGATATCCTTGTATTAGGCTTCAAGTTATGTTACAAAAATGCTCATTATGTGCAGTTTTTCTACAGAGAAACAAGGACTTTGACAATTTTTGTTCACGGTTTTTGATATTGCTTTCAAATGATATATATATATTTGAGATACAGTATACAAGGCAATCTTGTTCTGCATTGCATTGTTCTGTACGTCAGTCATTGATCTGTACAACAATAGCTAATTGTTCCATTTATGATCTGTTAGTTTAATGGTTTTTATGGTATGAATTAGTTGTTCTTGAAAGTTATACTTTAAGGGTAAATTAAGTTTCTGTAAAAACCTTTTCTGCACACCATGTCAAAGTGTGTTGATAAATTGCTATGTTGTTCTATACTGAAGTTGAATTTGAGTATAATATTATAATTGCTAAATAATTACATATTTATTTAATTCTTTCAATAGACTTTGGTGTGTAACTTTGTAAATTGTAAGTCACATGTAATTAACATTGCAATAGCATAATACTAGACTTCTCAGAATTTTTCATAGAGGGATCTCTTTTTCAAAGTATATGAAATTGCTAAGCAAATCTTTTTTGAGATTTTATATGTGTTCATTATCGTGCCAGTGTTACCCACATCTATCCATAATGAAAGATGAATAAATATTTACAGATGAAATACTTTGGCATTGCAATGAGGTTCTATTAACTGTGAATGGGTATAAAATAACCAGCATTGTGATATTCTTAATTGTCTACTTTTTTTACTCAGAGAATTGAAGAAATAAGAAACCCAAAATGGATTTTCAAATACAAACCAGAGGGGAGAAGATCCGAAGGAAGACTGAAAAGATAACTTATATTTTGGATTGAACACTCAATGTAGAAGCACTTTTATTGTGGAATCATTGATGTATATCATCTGTAGGCCTAAGTTGGTATCAATTGTAAAGGTGTATGATAAGGATTTTAAAATGGCTGGAGCTCTTCCCTCCCAGGCACTGTTTGGCAATCTGTGTAGAGTAAAAGATGTCCCTTAGACAAGCCAATTCTGTTGGCTTTCTTACATTCGATAAGGCTTTTGTTCATCAGCTCTCATAAGAATCTAAGGTTTCTCCAAAATGAGCATTTTGGCCTGTTAACAAATTGGTCGAACTACATACAACTTGCAAAAAAATCACTTTCCTTGTCAGTAGGTCTATTGTCAACATTCATTTTTGTGAAATATCAGAGATATGGTGCATGATCGTATCGCGCCATATTCAGTGGATGTCACTGTTGCTGATACAAAGAGCTGATCACAGCTAAATGCTTTTTGATATTTACAGAATGTGTGTTTTGCAACTGAAGGTGCTATAGAAGTGCATAATTATAAATATAGCGCACAAGTACTCTTATCAAACTCATTGAAATAAACAAACAAGCGAATAACACCAATTGCAATAAGAATATTATAATAATAGTTATAAATTGAAATACTACAATGCTTTTTAATTTATTATGAAAAAACTTTTAAAACCTAATAGTATTTGTTATAGAGCTTATTTAAATTACAAATTAAACAATTGTTTATAGCTATGAAATATTCCAGATCTTGATGCGATTGTCTTGAGCGATATAAAATCAAGGAAAAATTTGGATTTTTTTTGTTTTTTTCCTTTTCGATTGAGATTTAATTTTTTTATTATTTGAATAGCGATTTCAATGTATTTTACGCTCCTATTGCTCTTTATTCCACTAAATCTATGTAAACATTCGTAATCTACCGACGACGGCCGAATTTCTCTTAAAGGTAAGGCCTATACCAATACTATGGAGTACTACAAGGATCTGTCCTTGGACCCGTTTTGTTCAGTCTCTACACTACCCAACTTTCATCCTTAATTTACTCTCTTAATTTGAATCACCAACTTTATGCGGATGACACTCAATTATTTATTTCCTTTGCACCGTCTTCATTTAAAAGATCAGTCACTGGACTCGAATCAGCATTTTCGTTAATCTCATCATGGATGTTAGCTAATTTCCTTGCTCTCAATCCTTCCAAAACAGAATTTCTTTTAATTAGACTCCACAACAACTGAAAAAATGGAAAATCCCACACTGACTTCGGCCACAGGCATAATAATCCTTGTTCCAACTCCGAAAAATCTGGGAGTTACTTTTGACTCTTCCCTAAATTTCGAAACTCAAAGCATTTCTCTTCAAAGAAATCATTTCCTCCATAGCTGTAACAACCAAACCACAATGACCCTTTGGATTAAATGACCCTGCATGAATGATTCCACCATTGGCTATAGCTACTTCACACTAAGATTAAGTGCCTAGGAATAAGGAGCTTCTGTAGAAATTCACCACATTTTACTTACTTTACTTGAGGCTAAGATTTTTTAGCGACTCGCATGGGAGCATTTTAAAGTTCTTCTACAATCATAATTTCAAAAGCTAGGAAAATTACTACATGTCAGAGTTTATTATGTGTGATATATTTTGTTAGATTACTGTGTCAATACGTAATTTTATGTTTTTTATCTCTAAAATATTTTTGAAGATTGATTAATGGATCCTGAGATGTGTTCAACAAACGACGAAGATTCTGCCTTCACAAACGAAGACAGCGAGGACAGCAATCCCGTCGACCACGAGCAAGTTCCCGATTCCATGTCGGACCTGCACGGCGAGCACGAACGGAACGACCTCTGCCTCGTGCGTCACGGCGACGACTCGTTCGCAGTCACCGGCGACAGTCTCTGCGGCGAGCATCATCGCTTTCAGTTTGTCACGACCTCGGGCGATCTGCTCTCTACTTCTGCGGTTCCGGTTGCCACAAACCAAGGCCAGATAAAGACGACGCACATCGTCATTCACAATCAGACGCTGAGTAGTTCCGGCATTTCCGATGAATCTCCTCAAACTCCGCTGCCGCCACCGACGCCGGCGACGCCGTGGGGCAGAGAACACGGGTTTCGGTATCAGTGGGACTCGTCAGCGTTTGAAAGTATAATTCCGGTGCGCTGTAAAAACTCTAATGGTGAACTGCACAAATCAAAGTTTGGTTCAGGTTGGTTTTATTTCAGTTAATACTTATATTATCTTTGATATGCTTAACCCCTTTACCGTGTATCCCGAGTATATTCGTCCAATTTACATAGAGTTACAGTTTGATACACCGTAAAGGGGTTAATCAATGCAATGAAGTCTTTCTTGACTATGACACTGCTAGTCTGTTTTACACCGTTGCATCTGTGTTATATCAAGGATTTGTACCACATTTAGCACTTTTTTCCCTGTCTAGTGTGCTAATTTTCAGTGCTTTGATTACTTCAGTTCTCTCCTCTCTGGCATACCGAAATACACAGATACAAATGCTGAATGAATTAAGAACTCTCTATCTAGAGCATTAGAAAGGCAGCCAAATGTGAATGCATAGCTTCAAAATTCTACAATTCTGTCTGCCAACTGTTATAGTTTTATTGTTTTATTGTTTTGATTGTTTGGCCGCAAGAGTCCGGGCAGTTGGTCTCAATTTTAAGGACCATTGTGGACCAGAATTTGGTCACAAAAAGACATGCTTACAAGATATGTTTTCATTTAAATATTAATATTTACGACAGTCAAATAACAATTTATATAAATAACCAAATTCTTCACTATACATATATAATTATATATATATAATTATTGTTGTACTAGTGATAGGACCATCCAATTGCACTAGCATTATTTCTTGGTGTCTGTTGCTGAGATCTGGGAGCATTACTAACTTCTATAGCAAATGGTTTGTCAGACACTGTACTTTTAGCTTTGACTGGTGGGGTCTATGCACTTTGTCCTCATTTTCCTGGTGTCTATTCAGAGCTGTTATGCAAGCAAGGAGGATTTGTCAGGACAATATGAAAGGAATTGAAGAAGCCTTCAAGAAATCTGAGAATTTTCATGAATTGAAGCAATTGAGTTTGAGATAATTTGGCATGGATATTATTAAAATAGAGGCAGATTGACTAAAATAGGCAGAATAATCATTTGTCAGCCGTCATCATGATGTTGTTTTCTGTTATTTGAAAGCTAAATTTTTCTCTTAAGTTATGTGCTAATTACTTGACATGACATCTTTATTTCTTTCTCCATAATTTCTCGACACTTTCCATACAAGATAAACATAACATATATATGTATAAAAACCTATATACTTGTCTAATAATAGCATAGTATCTACTCAGAGGAAGGTAGATAAAGAAATAAGAAATGGTTACTGAAGGGATCATGAATCCCGCATGAAAGCAACCAGTACTTAATGATAACAGACATTCATTAATCAAGAAATTGATTTAATAATGATTGTGTTAACTATCGACTGAGATCTGTTTTAAGGTGGACGTGGACGGTGCATTAAGATGGACGATGTCTGGTATACCCCAAGTGAATTCGAAGCAGTATGTGGACGCTCAAGCAGCAAGGATTGGAAGCGCAGTGTCCATTATGGAGGGCGAACACTGCAGTGCCTCATTGAAGATGGCCTCCTAATGCCGCACGCTACGTCGTGCACTTGTGCCGCTTGCTGTGACGACAAAGCTGTGGTAAGAAGAATCGCTCGAATCTCTGTTTTAAGAAGAATCTCGTTTTATTAGCGTTTCTTTATTTCTTTTTTTGAAATTTTTATTACGTTTTTCGATCTTTTTCAGACCGGTCCGGTCAGATTGTTCGTTCCGTACAAAAGAAGAAAGCGGGATAGTGTCGGTGATGCATTTCAGAAGAAGCCGGTCCCTGGAACAGTAACACCTCCTAAATCTTTGGTTGCAACGCAACTGGCAGGCAGAGAAGGTACGGAGACCGACTGAAAGTCTCATTCTCAGAAAGTTATTGACCACAGGAGTTTACAAATTGTGATTTGCATGTGCTTAGGGAAGAAATTGTCTTTAAAAGTATGATTAATGCTTTTTTTACATTTGACAGGGTTAGGTCATATGCTGGCTTTCAGGGGGTAACCCTATTTGAACTTTAATTGATTTCAGATCAGACATTATGTTACTGTACTTTTATCTATGCTGTTTGAATGTCTGTATTAAACTGCAAGATCGCCAGGGATCCTTGTTTCTATGTTGTTTCTATGTTGTTTTTATGTTGTTTTCCTCAGTTATTCTGACCTCTTTGGCTAGTGGTCTTACTCAAGCCATCCAGGTGACAAAGAGTGAAAATGCAGAATTTGCACAAAGTCTCTCCACTAATGACTTGAATAATATTAACAACAGAGGTTAGTGTCTAATGGCAGCATTTTCTTTGTCTTTTCATTTTATTTGCTGTTTCTTAATCTGTGTTTCAATTAAATGCTTCTATTAAATAATTGAGTCTTAAATGTCAATGGGAATTTTGTTTTAATAACTGCCACCTTGAATTTTTTGAAATAAAAATAAATAAACGGGTTGGCCTGATGAGCTAGTAACATGAACTGCTGCAGTACTGACAGATTAAAACCTGCTGGGTGTTAATCATGACCCGTTAAGCAGATGTAACAAGGGGCAATGTGTCTGATTCTACGAATATTGTAGTGCACAGAATTGTATACTGCACCAGTGTCTTTTCCAAATGATGCATTAATTATTGTCAGAGACAATGCCAAGATTGAAAGCAGGCTCAGATATTGAATCATCAGATTCACCAAAACAAAAAGGACTTAGTTATGATGGTGTCTTGAGCAACATAAATTCAGTTGTAACTAGATTGAGGGGTAGAACTGCATAAAACTGCCAACCATAGTAGCAATGAACTGATCTAATTAGACATTGAATAAAAACAGCTTAAATCTGAAAGTTTATTGAAATTGATGAGAATCTGCTTTTCATCAATATAATGATGATGATGATGATGATGACAACGACTAATTCTATGTTTTTAAGGAGTTCTACATGACAGCAAGTGGTTGAAATGACATATTTTAAGTAGAAATGAATATTGTTTTTGAGATAAGCTATTCCAGAATAGAGTGATAGCCCAATTAAGGACATTGAATCATTATCCAACTGAAATTATGTGCTTCATTTAAGGACTAGTCATTGTTTACTCATAAGTATATCTGTATTATTATTATTATTATTATTATTATTATTATTATTATTATAAATGTCAATTTGTATAGCGCTATGTGCCTGGCAAAGGCCATAGTCAAGAGCGCTTTACAGAAGCCTCTGATACGAAATGCTAAAAAGATGCGTCTTGTATTATTTCTTTGGATGTTTTCTCCAGCTTCCGAATCAAATCTGAATTCTGCTACTCAGTCTGCAGCAAAAAGCGATCAAGGTTCATCTGTTCCGTTAATTATAACGCCAGATTGTACTGAACCGAACATCTGGAGTCACTTGGAAGAGGTTTGCATTTGTCTGAATTAGTTACCGAGTCATTTATAACAGCTAAATGAATTATTTTCAAACACCAGTCTTGAGTATCATCTGTTTTAATATTAATTTATAATAAGATGTGTGTTTGTTGCAAGCCATTTTCACTCTTATAAGTTTTGTCCAAGTAATTACCTCTTAACATTAGTATAAACTTTCTTGTAGCACTGAGTTCTTTATTTTATATGGTTCTTATTAGGAAAATGCTAAAAATCTAATGAAAATCCAATGGTGGCTACTAGTTTAACATATTTTCAATTATTTGGTCTTCATTGTGTCTTCCTAAAGCTTCCCTTAAGATGGTATGATGTGGCATAGTTACTTTATGAAAATGCCAAAGCAGCAGGGATAATTTTACACCCCCCCTAAACCTCCCTCCCTCAACTTGAGGTTGACACCCTCCTGCAAAAATTTGGTAATGTGACAATGGTATGCATACAAAATGCATACTAATTAGCTCTGGACACTCCCTCCCAGTTTGAGGTCCAGACCCCCCTCCCCCCAATTCACAGTCCTAGAAATATCCCTGTTAAGCAGTTAGTGATGTAGGTGTCGTTATATTTTTGACAGATGTCCACGAGTATTCTGCAACAAGCACAACTTCTTAAACAAATGGTCGAACAGGCAAAACAGCAGAGTTTGGCAGAGAAAGAATTTGCTTTGGAGCAGCAGAAACTGCAACTCGAAAAAGAAAAGCAGGAGGTATACATTAACCCCTTAACTGGGGGGGATCCCGGATATATCCGTCCATTTTACATTGAGTTACAGTTAAATACACAGTTAAGGGGTTAATGGCACTGTGCATTAAAAGCACTGTCTATTTATGAGCTGTACATGGGAGATAAATTTCTGTAGGGACTCTCAAAGGTGAATTGCATTGCATATTATGCAGACAACTGAGCAATATTACTTGGAGTGAGAAATTGTGTGATTGAGTGAGCTTTGAGCAGTTTATTTTGTCAGACTGTTTTGAGGTGTTTGCTTCTTGCTTTGGGGTGTATATCAAAAACTAAAAAATTTGAAAAATGCACTTTGGGGGACAAGAAGTAAGTCCACATTAGCCATGTCCAAAGTAACATCTCGAGTCTTGGATGGTCAAAATTCTACGGTCTGTGTTAAGTGCCGGTCCGTGTTATCCGATGTTATCCGTGTTGTTGGTGTTTCATCGCATTTGAATTTGCTATCTTCATGTTTGATTTTTAGACAATAAATGCAGTCCGTATCGAAGCACAGATGCAGCTGACACGCGCCGTCATGGATGAACGGACACTCAAGGACATTGCAATCCAACAGGCTCTTGCACAGGCCCGAACTGAACTCCAAGAGAAGTTCTGTCCCGTCGTTGTCTGTGATGATAAATCTGGATTTACTGTTGCTTGGGCAACGACTCACGACGAAAGTAACACTGTCATAGAAGATTTAATTGACGATGATACGGACAGGGAAAGATCAGACGAGGGTCGCAGCGAATGACGATTTGTAAATTTCTTTAATATGAAATGTAGTTGCAAGAATCGCAGTGTGTGGTATTTATATGAGGGGGGGTTCCTGGTTACTGCTTACTGACTCCCCACACTGTTCCACTCTGCATGGCAAGGGGGAAGTTCCATGTCATTAATTTAGTTAACTAATTTATTTATTATTTGGCATAATGAAACAATTTAAAAATCAAATACCTCCCTGAAGAACTATGAAATTTTTTGTCTTGCATTCATTTGTGAGGGGGTGATTTTTCACAGTGAATTTTCGGTGCGCTTATTAAAGTACTGTATAGTGATATGTATTTGTGTATCACATGTGGTACTGTGTTAGTCACATGAATGATTCTGATAACACCATTTACAGTGTAAGTCAAAATTTAAAGTGCCTTACCTTGATACATTCACACAAACAGTCAGACATGCCTAACAGACATGCAACTTACACTATATTTTAATTTTGAATTCTATTAAATTTTGCTAGGGTTTTCTAGCACTTGTTTTAATTTGAAAGTCCTGCAAATTTTGTAATATTTTTTGGTTTTCTACTGCATTCTCAACCTCATTTGATATCAACCTTGTTTAAATTATGTTACTCGATCAATAGCTATTTTACAGCTGCTGTGGTCCACTGACTATGTCAAAATCTTCAGGTCAAGTTTAAACATGTCATGTGTCATTTGCCAGTCCTTGTCAAATTATTAATTCTGGTTGGTCATTGTCATAATGATCCTTTGGAACGCAACCATAACTGACCATGAACATAGATTTGACCACCAACTGACACTCAGTTCATTATCAGGCCTATAAGACTCTGCAGATGTTCTTTGTTAGTCTTTGATTTTTAGTTCTGTTCCTTTGTTGTCCCAGAACAAAAGTACAAATTGATGGAAATTCTGGGCCTACAGAGTAGGTCAGTCATTACAACTTGAACTTATGCATATTTGAGCTTGAACTTATGCATATTTAGAGATCATGCCTAATCGAGTTTGACTACAATAGGCAGTTTCAAATATGATCACATATCACAATATTTCAGGAAGTATTGAACAGAACAAGCATAACAGAAACAGGTTTGCAGAGGCTTACCTAAAGTATTTCAAAGGCGCCTATGGCAAGAGGGTCATAAAAATTTAATTAGGCTAAGAAGTCTTTAATTGACAAATCATGACATTTAACTGACGTGAGATTAAAACTACAAACGCCCTGTTCTTGTTTTTACTAATACAAACCGGTCTGTGGTTTCCTTGATGCAGGGATATTTCTAGGATTGTGAATTTTGGGGGGTGTCGACCTCAAATTGAGGTGGGGTGTCCGGAGCTAATTAGTATGCATTTCGTATGCATAGGCCTACCATTGTCACATTACCAAATTTTGGGGGGTGTCGACCTCAAATTGGAGGGGTGTTAGGGGTGTAAAAATATCTCTGGCTCGAAGTCAGTTTTCTCAGTTTCTTTTCTTCATACGCTGAGTACACACAGTTATTGGCGCCACCCTTCGAGCGGCATGCAGGGCATCTACCCTGCCTGTCAGACCCTGGGTAAGCCACTGCATATTTGCACTGCGCTGTTGTTTTGATAGCGTCTGAGCCTGAGAGTCTGTGAGACGCAGTTCGATGACAGAATAGGACGTTGAATCCCTCCGTAATTCATCGTCCCCGGCACATAGTTGTCGTTGGAGATCGGAAGAAGCAGCGATGGCCGATCTGCCGAACTACGATCAGCCTACGGTCGACGGCGTCGAAAGAGTTAAGATCATCTGTTTGGGAGACAGCGCAGTAGGAAAATCCAAGTAAGTCGATCAATTTAATTACCGGGTTAAACAACGATTGCCAAATTTTGTGCGCGACGGTCGTAGCAGCCTACAAGGGATTGACTGAGGATGATAAAAAGCAGGCTGGAGAAGAAGCTAATTTGTAGGTATTGACTCTATCAAGCACGAAAGCGCTATAGAAATTAGGTTGATTGCATTACTGTACAGTGGAGAGTATTGTGCGAATACATGAGTATAATTCTGAAGACACATGACCATCATCATCATCATTACCCAATTAATCCCACCAAAACAAAAAAAATGTTTTTCCATCAACACCAGGTCTGTCTAAGCCTCTTTTGTTAGCCATTGACATAGAGAGAAGAAAATTTTCTAATGTGTAGCAATTTCTGCCTATTTCAGTAGAGAGTGCTAGCCCTCTGGACCACCCAACTCAAAGATTTAGTCTATCTTCCCAAGAAATCAAAAGTTATATGCCTATAAAAGAATACGTTCTATATGTGTTGCCCAAACAGTTATAGGCAAAAAATGGCCATTGACATAGAAGAAAATTTTCTACTACATAGCAATTTCTGCCTATTTCAGTAGAGGGTGCTAACCCTCTGGACCACCCAACTCAAAGATTTAGTTGCTCCTCTCAAGAAATCAAAAGTTATAGTCCTATAAAAGAATACGTTCTATATGTGTTGTCCATACAGACCCTGCATGTTAGCCTACCTAAATCTTGGACTCTAAATCCGCCTATGCACAAGACCCATTAATTAAACTCTTGCCCATGACCATGGGTCATTTGCAATTATATATGTTGACTTTGTCAAAGACTTTAAGGCATATGACAACTAATGTAAGGTTGAACATTAAAGCACTTGGCTACCATGCAATAGAATGTGACAGAAAAAAACCAGTCAAATATTTGACCAACACAACCATAAGGCCTGATCATGAGTAACTTCACTGCTATTACCAGAGAGTAGGTGTAGACATCGCATTGCAAATATTTATTTGTCAATGAACTTGAACTTAGAATATCATGATATGCTGCATGATTCATCCTCAGTCTTAAAAATATGACAGTGAGGAGAACCCAGGAGAGGCTGCAACAGGATATCATCCTAACAGACCCTGAAGAGCTGTATGTCATCTTTGTATTATAGTTCTCCCTTTATAGGCCGATGAAGGGGTCAACCTGGAACCAAGTCAACAGAAATTATGGGTCAAGTGGGTCATCAAATATTGATGACCCATTTATTTGACCCATGACTCATTGACCCATTGCAGTGGCATAGCCAGGGTTCTGGAATGGGGGTGGTGCATTGATATTTTCGGTTGGAAGATTCTTAGATGGAGAAAAACAAAAGGTCGTCAAGGAATTCTTTGCACTCTCACGCATTCTCTTCGCACACTTCCATTGATTGTGGTTCCTTTTTGAAGTGAAATACTGCGTTTCTCAGATAGTGGCAGAATGTTTAATTGAGTTTTTAATATGATTGTATCATTGTATGTATTTGTAGGCTTGTTGAGCGATTTCTTATGGATGGATAGTATCTTTTTGCATTTTAAAGTTGAACAGTTAAGTATGGCAGGACTGTATAAATACAGTATTCTGGTTATGAACCAAGCCCAAAGTCATGTTGAAAAGAAATATGCTAAATTTAAATAGCAGTTTTAAAGGATTAAGGACCTAATAGTGCAATACATGGATATGTATGCATATCTGTCTCTGTCTCATGGTTTTATACCAGTTGCATGTATCATAATTCTACGCCAATTGTAGCAGCAATGAAAGTGGTGGCATTTTGCTCCATTATTTATCCATAGAAAGTAAATTCAATGCATTCTGTAGTTTGAATATTCTTTTCAGTGTTTTGAGAACAGTGCTTATTCACTTGTTATCAGAATTGTTTGTACAGTTATTCTATTCCAAATTTGCTGATTTGCTAAGTAGAAGTTCCAGCGATATTAGATCATGTGGTTAGCCGCTTGTAACTTTTGTAGCACAGTTTTATGAGTTTCTGTTGCCATCATATTTATTTAGTCCTTAGAGCAATAGCTATTATTTGTTTAAAATGAGTATCAGCAGAATATTTTAAAGTATATTTAAAAATTGCACAATTTCGACAATACATTTCATTTCAGTTACACTACCTTCATATGTCCAAGCCAGGCTGCATCTTGATGTTATGAGTTGATGCTATTTATCATAATTACAAATAAATTGATGCTTGTAACAGATTTTTCCATCTGTTAAATATTGATGGTCTGTTAATAGAAGGAATGAAGAATGAAGTTTGTATATGATTTTTGTCCAGATGTTATATTGAAATTTGTGGAGCATCAATGCAAGTTGTAGAAGGTTTTAGTCTTTATTACCTGATCTGGTTTTTTATATGATATTTTCTGGAGTATTTTGTTGACATTTTAGACGAATGTGTTATTTAAATGTCTAATCATAAAATTTCCAAGTTTTCAGTACCAGTTTTCCTTAATGTCCAACTACAGTCAGCCTCAACAGCTGTCTACCTATGCCTTGACTTTGTTCAAGTACAAAACAAGTATCAACAATAAAGAAGTTCATGTTGGTATGTTGATTTGAAGTTCTAATAGCACAGGGTGATGGGAGTGGGTCTCCTGACAAGAAAAGCTGAAATATTTGGGTGGGGTTCCAGCAGCAAAAGCTGTACATGTTTTTTCTCAAACTAACAGTATTGTGAAAATCTGCCTTATACCATAAGATGTTTCGTTTTCTTCTGTCTTGAGTATTGGTTCAAATATATTATCTGCTTTGAACGTTTTGTGGGAATTCAGAAGACAAGACTTTGACTGGTTGCCAATGGAGTCATCATGATATAACCACCACCTCATCATAATATAACCATTTGGCTTGTATAGGTAGTGGTACTAAATTAAATGGCGAGTGAGTTGTTTGATTGGAAACTTTAGAATATATTTTTACTGTTAGATTTTTGGGACACCGCTGGTCAGGAAAGATTCTCGAATATGCATCCTTCATATTACCACCAAGCTCATGCTTGTATATTAGTAAGTTCTGCTGAGCTGTAAATTATGTTTATTTGTCATAGACTTGTTAGAAATATTGATGCATGCAGTTAGTGATTACTTAAATTAATTAAATTAATTAAAGGAAATTAATTAAAGGAAATTATGACTATAACAGTGTTTCGTGATTTTGCTTCAATCCTTTCAACAGCTTATCTAAAGAAGTTACTGTAGCAAGAATTGTCTTGTTATGTTATGAAATTGTCATTATGTTTTAACGCGCTCTTGTCGTTTTTGTCTTAGGTATTTGATGTAACTCGGAAAATCACGTACAAAAATCTTCCAAATTGGCACAAGGAGCTTCAAGACTATAGACCAGAAATTCCATGTCTTTGTGTGGCAAACAAAATCGATGGTAGTATTTTATTTGCTATTTATATTTTAAAAGCATTGTATCCAATGGTCATAGCCATTGTTTAACTTTTGTTTGCTAGTTTCTCACTTAATTCAACGCAGAAATTGCTTTGATTTATCGGTTTGGATTTTATTTTACTTATGAATTCTGTTATTATTATTATTATTATTATTATTATTATTATTATTATTATTATTAGCTGGACAATTTATATAGTGCAATAAACATGGCAAAAATGGCCAAAGACAAGAGCGATTTACATTACTACATATACCCAATGGTGAATAGGTAATAAGTCTTAAGATTATGTAGAAAAATTCCAAGAGAGTCAGAATTTGTAACATATATTATTACTATACAAGTAAGTATAAGACTATACAAATTTCTTTTCGGTAATCACATTGAGGATTATCAGCTGTTATTATTTCTCTTAATGATTATTTGATCTTTGTTTTTAGCTGATAATTCTGTTACAAAAAAGAGTTTCAATTTTGTGCAAAAGCACAGAATGCCATTCTACTTTGTCTCTGCATCAGATGGAAGTAATGTTGTAAAGGTAACGTCCACCAATAACATGCTGCCTTTCGTTGACGTGAATGCTAAATGCAGATTTTAGAAAATTTCACAGCATTCTGATTTAATACTATTGCTTCAGTTTCAACATTGAACTCGAACGAGCGTAGGGTCCGGTGCTGGTCGTGCAATGCTAAGTAGGCTTTTGACCAATTTAATAAATGATTTAATGAATATCTTTATCTGAAGGCTACAGATGTAATGTTGGTAAAACATTTTGCTTTAATTAGATTTGGCTAAACTTGTTTAACCCCTTTACCAGTAACTCCGAATATATCCGTCATTTTACATTGAGTTACAGTTAAATACACAGTAAAGGGGTTAAAGTAAATATTTCTTGCTACACTGTTTCACTAGTTTTCTGTTTTCAAGTTAAGCAACTTGATAATATGACAGAATTTGAACAGGTTTGCTAAACACCAATTTTTATATTCCTGTTCTTTGATTGCTCCAGTGTTTTCGAGATGCCATCACTGCTGCGGTAGAATACAAGAATAACTCTACAGACTTTATGGATGAAATTATGAAGGAGCTTGAAGTAAGTGTCTTGGAACTGATTTAATTCGTGTTTGGAGCTATTATGTCTACCTCCATCTGTGCAACTCTCTCCATCGCTCAACACCTTCAAAGAGAAACTTAAAACCTGGCTATTCCGCAGGAGCTACTTGTGATTCCTTGTGCAATTCTTGTGTGATTCTTTGTAATGTGTTCTTATAGGACGAGTTACCACAATAATCTGTATGTTGTAATAATAATAATAATAATAATAATAATAATAATAATAATAATAATAATGATAAATTCCTTTTGGCGTTGAAATTTAATGCAGCTGTTAATTTTGAGTTCAGTTTGACGTGTGTTTTGTTAATTTTCCAGACTATGGAACTGGCATCCGAAGAAAACTCTGAAGAAAACGAAGTCACTTCCAGCTGAAGCACACAGTTTTTCTAAACAGTTTACTTAACTGGCAAGTTAGGCCATACAGATGTCGTGCAGAAACTGTGTCGCAACTACCTTTGATATATTCAGGACCTATCTGATTTTCATTTTGATGATTTTACCAACAGGATCTGTTCTATAATTAGCATATTTTCAGAGTAGATTTTTCTTGCACAGTGTTTTAGGTTTGATTTTTTGACACCACCTGTTTGTGTATTTAAAGGCCATGGTTTGGCAGTTTAACTTTGAACCAGCTTTAGACAAAGTTTGGTCACATGTGCATTGATGTTGCCACTAGTGCCTAATGGTCAGCTCTCCCTTAAGATGAGCATTCAACCTGAGTAGCACCCATTATCAGTGTGGACAGTGTATATGGTCTGCATAGCTGTTTAGGCTGATGACTAGTTCTCTATGGTCAAAGTGCTATATAAATTGAGGATCGGGTGACCGGTATTGATATTTTTTGTCTGTAATTGTTGTTATGCAATTATTGAGATTAAGTTCAACACTTCTCTGTCTTGTTCTTGTGCAGATCTAATCTGACATCTTTTAAGTCACATAAATTCATTCATTTTAAGATTTTTATTTTAATAATTTCTGTGCCTTTTTCTCATTTATATTCATTATTTCATTTGGGAAACTGATTATGAAGTTACTTTATTAATTTGCCAGTTTACATTATTTAGCAGACTTGCTTAGAGTTGCAATCTCTGCTATTGCTTTTGTTGTAGGTACCAGCATTAGTTGAATACCGTAAATTCTCAAATAAACCCCCCCGTCTTCTATAAAAAGAAATGACTTTTACCCCTAGCGTATATTCGAGATGTGGCTTATGCTGTGGTTGCCATATTTCATGTGTTTGTATGTGTGTATATAGCACATCATTGTTATCGGTTTATGGTCACAGAATAGTACTTTATTTCAAGATTCCAAACGTATTTGTTAGTCTGAAGGCATAATCGCTGTATTAGAGACTTTTAGAAAAATTGTATTAGGTATGTATTAGAGACCCAGCTTATATTTGAGACCTGGCTTCTAGTAAATAAATGGCTTTATTTATAGCTTTATTTATGGCTTTATTTATAAATGGCTTTATTTACCCCCACCTGTGTTGGAGACCCGGCTTGTATTGGAGGATTTGCGGTAATCAAAAGGCAGAATTAATAGAAATAGTTGTAGTCCACCACGTTGTCAGCTTTGCCTTCAGTGTTGTTTTGTTAGACCTCCCAATTAAAGAATTACCTATCCAGTTAGAGTTATCCATTTATGTCTTATTAAAATGATTGTTCTTGCAAAGTTGCAAGCAAACTGATTTTAGCATTTTAAGGGATGTATCTTTTATTGATATTTTAGCAGGTTGGATTACAAGCGATAAAAATATGCTTGTAAACAGTGAAGATTGCTTTCAAGTCTGTTTAGCATCTAGTTAGTTTAAAAATGTCCAATTTACGCAATAGAGAATACCACAGGCAAACTTCTGAATGTCAAGCACTTTTGATATACAAGAGATAGTGCCCTAATTTTAAAAAACTTGGTTACTAGGGCCTCTTCCCTTGCCTGTCAAAAGTGCTAGCCATCCACAGGTCTGCCAATACCATTATCTGTAGTTTTAAAATGTCCAATTTAAGCAATAAAAATGTCCAATTTAAGCAATAGATAATGCCACAGGCAAAATTCTGATTGTCAAGCACTTTTGATATACAAGAGATAGTGCCCTAACTTTTCAAAAAAATTAATTACTAGGTGCTCTTCACTTGCCTGTCAAAAGTGCTAGCCATCCACAGGTTTGCCAATACCATTCTCTGTAGTTTAAAAATGTCCAATTTAAGCAATAGATAATACCACAGGCAAAATTCTGAATGTTAAGCACTTTTGATATACAAGAGATAGTGCCCTAAGTTTTCAAAAATCTTGATTGCTAGGTGCTCTTCGCTTGCCTCTCATAAGGGCTAGCCACTTACACGTCTGCCAATACCATTCTCTGTAGTTTACAGAGGCGGATCTAGGGTAGGGCAGAGGGGTTCACATGTTCCCCTGGCGCCGAGGTGAGGGGAAGAAACACGTGCGAGGACCTTTTTTGCCCATCAGCACTATATGAAGAGAGAGTTCAGGGGCACCGAAAACGATGTGAGGACCTTTTTTGCTTGTCAGTTGTTAGGGGCGCCAACGTACACTTTGTCCCCGGGCGCCGAATACCCTAGATCCGCCTCTGATCTAATATGCTTTGTTACCGGTTGGTTACAATGTCGTAATAGTAGAACATTTTTCTGCTAAAAATCTGTGTGTTTTGCATACTGATATCAGAACTTTTACTTGATTTTTATTAAAATGCCAAAAAGTTTAGTTTAACATTTAAATTCCTCATATTGTTCCAGACACAGTTATGGCAGTCGATATTGTGTGCTGCTGACATTTCTATACTGAAAATTTCAAACAAATCAGTAAATCAAGTTTGAATTTTGCCAATTCATCTTGTATTGTAACATATCCCTTCACTATTTTTGTAAATAATCTTCATATTAATATCTTATTGATTGATTGTAACATCGATGAAAGAAACCAGCAATGTTTCAGACAAAACAAGGCCAAAGTAATTAATATATTTGTGTTTCATTAGGCCTATTATAGTATTTATTTCGGTCAGCAGCTCACATGTTAAATTTCTCTTTATTCTGCATCATTCTCTTGACATTTTTAGATTTTGTCTCAGAGGCTGTCCAATAATTGCATCAACTAAATACACTGTAGGAGATAGGGGTTTTGAAAAAGTTTGACACTTGTTGACAGGGGAGGGAGTGTCAAGATAAATTGATAGCGAGGTTAAAGTTGATAAATTGGTAGATTGACAGTGTCACGTCAATGAAAAGTCTAGAGAAGCAACTTGCTGCATGAACAAATAAGATGACTGCCTGGTTGATCCTTTAAAGAAAACACATTTCTTTGGTATTTAGACAAATCTGGACATTTACATATTTTCAAGAAATAAACCTAACAATTAGGAGTTCATTGAGCGATTGGTTACTCACAATATCTTATACACAATCAAAATGACCTGGTACGAAGTGGCGGCTCTAGGATTTGGCAAGTGGGGGCGTTGGGGCAACTGCTAATCATGGGAGGGGCAACCATTTGTTGTTTAATGTATGTAGCATTAAGTATAGGGTCCCAACTGGGGGGGCCAGGCTCTCAATGGGGGGGGCACGGGCCCCCCTGGGCCCCGGTGGAGCCGCCACTGCTGGTACGTGGTATGCAGGACAAACGTAGTGCTGGCAGTGCTACTCAGAACTAGATAAACACAATAATTAAACTTAACGTCAAAAGCAAAATAACTGAAACGCACACACAACGGAGTAAGCATATCACCATGGGCGCCCACAGAAATTTTTCCAGGAGGGGCAAAACACACATTTTAACACGATGATCGCGGTTAATATTTTAGCAAGGTTTTCAAATTTCAATGTGAAATGTTGGTATATGCATTTTCCAGGCGGTGGGGGGGGGGGGGTCAGTGCCCCCTCTTGCCCTACTGTGCGGGCGTTCATGCATGTCACCGAGAAGTCGTCTTTTCACGCGACTTCTGATAAGCTTATAACCGAATGCGTCGATCGAACTCCCGTTCAGTCACTTCCGATGAACGCTGTCAAGACGTGTCTACGACTATAGATGCAAAATATCATCAAGACCAGTGGACAATGATCGGGTGATGTGGATCATAGATCCATAATCAGTGGCGGCTCCACCGGGAGGATGAGTGGGGATGCATCCCCCACCGGACTTCCGGACTCTTTCGCTTATGAAACCCCTTTTTTGGGTAAAAGTCTAGTAAAACTACGGGAAAAATTGTGGATGACTTTTTTTGCTTCTCAACCTATTATTCGGGGTAGACCAAAAAGTGTAGTAAAATTAGGTGAAAAATTCCCTGTTGTCAGCCTTTTCCGGCAAAGTTTATTGATTTTTTTCGTTCTCTTTTCATCCCCCTCACCAACTTCCTATGAATTCATTTCGCACCACCCTTCCCACACCCACCCACCAAGAAATCCTGGAACCGCCACTGTCCATAATAGTCAAGTCCGTCAAGGTCAAGACGATGGAATAGGAGGAGGAGGAGGAGGAGGAGGAGGAGGAGGAGGAGAAGGAGGAGGATGAGGAGGATCGTCAGAAGAGGTGGTCGATGATGTAGAGAGAACTGATTCCACACTGGCGGAACTTCAGATGGTCGATGAACTCACGGGCGCGGTTCAGGTCGGCCAGGGCCTCACCCAGTTCGCACAGCAGAACGTATGAGAAGCCGTTGCGGTCGGCCTCTGCGCCGGCGCTGTTCATGACCTTGTGGAACGTGACCCTTTCCAGCTTCAACGACGAAGGAATGTTCTCGACGATGTAGTCGGCTCCGCTCCAGTAGCTCCACGTCTTGTCCAGATTATCGAGGTTGCCCGACGTCATGAACGCGCTGAGGATGTACGCGGTGTTCGGGTTAGACGGCCTCTTTGGCAGGAGCGGCGTCTGTCGATCGACGAAAGTGTGCAGCTCTCGATAGCCGCCTGAAAACAGGATCCCGCATTTTGTCGGAACAGGCGATCGCAGAAATAAAACGGGTTTCGGAATAAGAGCACATTAAAAGTCTTGACGAGCAAAAACCATCGTTGTGCCAAATGCTTTCACATTTCATCCATTCTCCTCGATATCATGATGCTACCTAGTTCCCGCCCCAACTACTCAGCCGTTTTGCGCAAAATTCCACGAATAGGGAGTCGCAATCACCGTCAGAGAGAACAATAATTGCCAATTCTTCTCAAATTTTTTAAAATTACGAAGGTCGCGCCTTTTTTATATGCTCGCCGGTCCCCCTGGTGTCAAAAACCTGGCCACGACACTGGCTTAATGAACTCATCACGAAAACCTTGTTGGCGAGACGAGTAGAAGACAGATAATTAACCCCTTAACTGGGGATCCCGGATATATCCGTCCATTTTGCATTGAGTTACAGTTAAATAACTTAAATACACGGTTAAGGGGTTAAGCAATGGTGATGGGTTAACACAGCGACTGACCTCGGTTCTTCAGTATTTCGATAAACTCCTTATCCAAGTGACTGGTCGGCCTCTGCCTTCCGTCGTTATGCTGCGATTGAGTGTCACCTACTCCACCTCCACCTCCACCGCCGCTGCCACCGACTTCGATCCCGGCTTCGAGTCCGACGTCAGCGTCTGCTCCTCTTCCGAACTTAGGTTTTGAACTGGGCGACGATTTAGCAGCGAGGTTCTTGTAGACAACATAGTGTACGTACGGATAACGCGCTGAAGAAGACCAGATCAACACGAAGACCTTATCTTATAGGCCTGCTCATCAACCAGTGTTTTATCCAGACCCCAGGCCTTTGGGGGAGGGGTAATTGGCTTGGCTGAAGGGGAGGATACATACAGCTGTAGTTCAATGCAAAAATTAGTCTCATTGCCGATTTTGTGTGAGAGGGGCGGGGAGGGGGAGTTTGAGGGATCTCCCCTATTATAGGTCTGGATAAAACACTGCTCGTCAACTCAATTTAGTTGAAGTAGACCTACCTGTTGGAGCAGTCTTTAGTGTTTAGTGTTTCAACAGAATGAACGAAGATCATATTCGAGCGAAAAACTGAATTGACCAATTGACCACAGAACAGATATTAACTGAAGTACTCCAAACCCTCTTGTTCAGCGTTGGAGTTGCCGGAGGGTGTTTGAACACCCCCAGCTAACTTTTCAACCCTCTCAAAATCGCATATTGAGCACATGCAGTATCTGTCATTCATTGAATTTCAGCCCTCAACCCCCCTCCCCCGCTCAAATTTAACAACTCCAACACTGCTCTTGTTACTATTGGAATATAGGCCTAGCGGACAACGAAATTTGGAATGGAATGATGATGGCGATTTTTAACAGAGAAGAAATCCTACTAGACCATTTAAAATCCAGTTATAATTATTAGCCTATTTATTACTCTTATTATTATTGTTGTTGTTATTATTATTATTATTATTATTATTATTATTATTATTATTATTATTATTATTATTATTATTATTATTATTATTATTATTATTATTATTATTATTAGGTATCACTACCAGTCTACCACCACCGCCATCATCATTATTATTCTTATAAAAGTCGATTTGTCGTTGTTCTCGAAATCAGAGGATCTGATTTTTGGACGTCTTACGTTTGCAGTCGACGCTGCGCAGTAGGACCCCTTCGAGGAAGTTCTCGCTTCCCTGCATCGCCCGGATCGCCTCCCAGTAGGGGTCGTAGAAGGGACTGTCGCGCTTCGGGCTGTTCACGTCGCCCGGCATCACCTTCTGAGGATTGTCCGTGAAGAAGTCGAAGATGATCTCGAGGTCCGTGTGAACTTCGGACGCAGCAGCAGCAACTCCAGATGAGCTCCTGCTCTTCTCCATTATACTGCGACGAGGAACTAATAATAGGCCTAATAATAATAATAATAATAATAATAATAATAATAATAATAATAATAATAATAATAATAATAATAATAATAATAATAATAATAATAATAATAATAATAATACGTTCTGTCTCCAACGTTCTGTCTGGATTGACGCCTGTGCCAATAGGGACCTAGGCCTATTGATTGTTCTTGCGTAATTTGATGCAATGAAGATGGTGACAAACGAAAATGTTGGCTGTCGGAAAATGTCTTCAATTCGCTGAAATTTTTACATATCTATAGACTATAGGGCCTACGTCCACTGTTCAATAGACTTTCAATTGGCTCATACTTTGGCAGGCCAGTAGATGGGCTATAATGCTATATTGCCGCCGTAACTTCTTCCATTGCGTCAGGATCGCAACCTCTTAGGCAAGTCTCTCTAGTTCGATTCGTCAACTTAATATAAACCTATTTGTAAATATGACGGTGGACGATTTGACCTTCTGCACAGGCGCCTGATGACAACTGGGCATACAATCTTAGACAGAGTCTGAATTAACTCCGGACAAAACCGTTAGAAGTTATGCTTACCATATCGTCACTCTGCTACATGGCGTTGTTTGCACGCGTCGAATAAGAGGGAAAAACTAACGGAAATTTTTCATGTACATTGCTTCAATTGCTTGTTATTAAAGACGATGGCGTCGACACAGTGTACAACACAGCGTGTGGCTTATTGACACTCTACCTGGTCGGTCTGAGGCCGCCGTCCTTTCTCTCGGCCGCCGAGGGGGGAGGGCTACAGCCTCTGCTTTCCTCTGACCCTCAGTCCACCGCCGGCAGGCATCGCTTTTCTCCAGGCGAATAAAGACAGCAACAGAATCAGCTGCAACGACGCAGATTATGACGACTACGACAACAGCAACAACAACAATAACAACGACTACGATGACCGAGGAATAAATAGCCTACAATTATTATTTGAAGGATCTCTCGTACAGAGATAGCTCTGGTTCTGTTGAACGAGCAGCGAAATTACAATGCAACGGTGCGTGTTTGTCCGTCGCCGGCCGGTCGGTCGACGGAGGGTAGGCAGGCGCCGTCTGCGGCGGCGGCGGCGGAGGCTGTGAAAATGCTGGAAGCGGCGCCGACAGAATGCACACACACACATCGATCGCCAGTAGTCCATAATTATCATAGGCGGAGATTGGAATGCGTCCCTTTGCTTGCGTGTCCTCTGCCCTCGCGCGGTGCTAGAGCCGATCGGAAATGGCTTCGCAGCTCGAAGTCCAGGTCCACTGGTCCAGGTCGATAGAGAGAGGGTCAGACAGTTTGACGAATTCACATTTTCCTTTTAGACATAACAGCTGGTTTAAGCGTGCCTCCTTGTTTCATGACCGTCTTTTTCGTTTGTCGGCTTCAGAAATGCGGCAAACTTTAATCAAGGAAATTGAAAATTATCGAAAAGCAAAGCTTTTCCTCATATTTGGTTTTCAATAATTATTCGTAAACTGTAGGCCTATAGTTAAAGAGTATTGGGAATTGAAAATATCAGGATAAATTGTCACAGACTACAATAAATGGTCCTCCAGCTGTTAGACCAATTAGGCTCCACCTTTGGCCCGTTGTCTGTTGCCTAATCTGCAAAATGTCTAACTATTATAGGCCTAAGCAGCCAGACAGACAGTGCTACAGACAGACAGGGGGAATTTTAAAACTTGAGGGGAGGGGAAATCTCCCCAGAGAAGGCCTAGAATAAACACTGCTTACAGTTGATAGAAAGCTATAACATGACGAGAGTTTGTTATTTTTTGGCCATCTCTTACGAACGCATCAATATGTGATGAGGTGCTTCTGTTTTTCCGTTTGTTTCTCTCGTGTAGGCCTATTAATTCAATTTTTTCGAAGAACGGAGACGAAATTTCTCGACGACAAATCATACATGTTTAATCGCTTATTCAGAGAATCAAGGAAAGTCATCTCATCATCGAAATTATTCACAGTTCCAACCTTCGGGGACCGCTAACGACACCGCCAAAGGAACAGTCGACCTGACTGTCTTTCGAATTAGCAACAGATGACGGAATTTCATCGACACTTACATCTATCGTCACTAATAAACGCCATCGCCTGTATAGCGCAGGAATCGGGCGTAGCGACGTGGGGGGGGGGTAAATCGGTATATATGCCCCCCCAAATCAGTCTAGGCCTACCTTAAAGTTTTGTATGTGATTTACATGTGGTTATAGGCCTATGTGGTTAAACACAGTGGTTTATATGGTTTATGTGGTTTATAGTTAAGATTTATACCCACCCAAAATATTTATACCCTCCCAAATCAAATTCCTGGCTACGCCCCTGCGGCGCAGGATCTAGACCCATGCGTGCCACTTTATGTGCCAATGCGTCGGCACATTTGGCAAAGTGTAATGCGCAGTTGCGCACCGTGTAAGGGATACGGCGCTTGCGAATGCATGGTCCGTGCAACGGATAAACTTCATAAAGAGTCGCTGACTTGATTCTGCAGGGAAGTTCCGTTGCTTGTCGTCAGGAAACTGCAATGGAAACCTGACCAACTTCGTGTCCACTCATCAGTCGATGAACCTACGGTGGCTATAATAATATTAACCTATACTTGACAATTAAAGTCTATAAAAGCAGCATTAAAGACGTTAGATTGGGTCGACTGCGGAATCCATCATGGTGATCGGTGTCCGTATTTTTCTGGCGTCGGTTCTGATGTTAAGCCTGTATAGTAAGTATTGGTAATCGTGTATATATATATATATATATATATATATATATATATATATATATAATCAGGCTCGAAGTCGACACGTGCTCTTCTATGCATGGAAAAATATCACTTGAAACGTAAGATCTGGTCAACATGATTATTACAGTTTGAGAAGTATGTTACTTGTAGATTGGAAAGAGAAAACTACTGGTCACTGCTTACTGATTTCTTCCAACTGATCCACTCAATGCATAATCGTTATCTTATCTAACTGGCTTTCAAATGCCGTAATGATCTTGAGTAGAGGCCTATCGTTTCACTTTCACTGTATAGGCCTATATTGGTAGCGAACAAAAGCGACGTTCCTGATTTCGTTTTAGTAGGCTATTATAAACAGCATTTGGTCGCTTTGTTCTTAGGGCATTTCCGATCGGTGCAGTCAGAAGAATTAGACAAACTGTCGTCGAAAGGGCGAGTATCTCAGCCGTAGCTGGCGCTAGAAAAATCATTTCTACTTTTAAAATTCAGAGATACTTATGTAGGCTAATGCCTTCCAGAGTCTATGACTCTGATGTGCACGCTGCTTTGCCTTTTCAAGCAAATACGCTTCATTTCTTCATTGCTGAATATAATGAGTAAATGGGGTGGGGGCCCTCCAGATTCCTTGTAGAAATCGACGGGGCTTCAAAAATTCATGTCGATATTTCACCCAAATTTCTATTTAGAACATTCAAACACCTTGCAGTGATGTCAGTGGAGTAGAAAAATCCGTCACTTTCCACCATATTAATGTGTCTATATTGCAACATATAATAATGGTGGCTATACATTTTATAGATTTTCAAACCTTTAAAGCAGTCAGATATCTGATAGATATCCAAAGTGCGGGTCCAGATTCCTTGTAGACATTGACGGGGCTTCAATCGGTGCAAATATGAAATCTCTACGACACCACAAATTTTCGCTCAAATTTCGAAAAAAAACCCTGGACTATAGTCCATGAAAAATTTTCGGGCGACCCAAAAATTCATGTCGATATTTCACCCAAATTTCTATTTAGAACCTTCAAACACCTTGCAGTGATGTCAGTGGAGTAGAAAAATTCGTCACTTTCCACCATATTAATGTGTCTATATTGCAAAATATAACAATGGTGGCTATACATTTTATAGATTTTCAAACCTTTAAAGCAGTCAGATATCTGATACATATCCAAAGTGCGGGTCCAGATTCCTTGTAGACATCGACGGGGCTTCAATCGGTGCAAATATGAAATCTCTACGACACCACAAATTTTCGCTCAAATTTCGAAAAAAAACCCTGGACTCAATCGGTCCATGAAAAATTTTCGGGCGACCCAAAAATTCATGTCGATATTTCACCCAAATTTCTATTTAGAACCTTCAAACACCTTACAGTGATGTTAGTGGAGTAGAAAAATCCGTCACTTTCCACCATATTAATGTGTCTATATTGCAACATATAATAATGGTGGCTATACATTTTATAGATTTTCAAACCTTTAAAGCAGTCAGATATCTGATAGATATCCAAAATGCGGGTCCAGAAACTGGGGGGTGGGGTGTCGTTGTGTGTTTAGGGAAAGGGGGAAATTCCTGATCGCTTCTTACTGACTCTCCTCCCGAACTGGTCTACTCCATGCGCATCAATGGGGCCCCAAGCAATGTTCCCACCCTCAATTTTTTCGTAGTCTGTGTGCGCATAAAATTTCTTGTGTGCAATATTGCACCTGGAAAGTCAACTTCTGTGAGCGCCCAGAATTTGTCCGAAATCAGCATTACTTATTTGCTAGCAAATTAATTAATACGTCTCACAACACTGTTAGCGGTCAATGATCCGCTTTTTACAATTTTCCCACCAGCTCATAATATAAACACATGCAGTGGCGTGAAATTGGATAAAAAGTGGGGGCCCAAGCCCTATGCCTTCCCCGTTCCTATGGTAGCTTCTCAAAAGTTTGGGCTCGAGTCTAGAGGCCTAATGGTATTTTACGACTATGACTACACATGGCGGTTTAACCATATAAGACACTTATTAATTAGTTTAAAAATTCAAGCATCACAAATGAAGCATTACAAATTTGCAAAGGGATTATGATTTGCATGCCTATAGAGTTTCTATTCGACCCTTACTACCGTATGTGCCCATTCGATCCAGGTCAGTTACGCTTCCTCCAAGAAGACGACTCTTAATGCGCATCATCATGTCTTAATGGTATGCCTCTAATTCAGTGTCTCTCAAACTGTAGGTCGCGAGTCGCGACCCAAGAGTGGGTCGCGGGGCTCAGTCTAGTGGTTCGCTGAGTAGCACGAAATTAGATTCAAACGTATCATTTTCTAACGAATACCACATGTCACAGGCCCTGAAAGTTGCAAGAAGACTTAAATTTTAAGAAATTTATATGTCTACAAATCCTCCATACACAGCTTATATTAAAATGATTTTAATGCAAGCTGTGTATGGAGTAACGTATAGTGTATGGAGTGTAAGCCACTGGGGCCTAGGCTCAGTGGCGGCTCTAGGATTTGGCAAGTGGGGGGACCGTTGGGGGGGGGGGCAACTTCTAATCATGGGGCCAACCTTTGTTGTTTAATGTATGTAGCATTAAGTATATAGGGTCCCAACTGGGGGGCAACTGGGGGCAGGCAGTCAATAGGGGGGCACGGGCCTCTGCCCCCGGTGGAGCCGCCACTGCCTAGGCTGTAAGTTTTATGAAACTTTTATCCAATTTTAGTCGAATTTTAGTCGTTTGCAGGGTCACGGCATGTTAGAAAGCCGCTGACGTGAGTCTCACAGTTCCATAAAGTTTGTGACAGCCTGGCCATTAGTAGGCCTAGCCCTACTTTTAGAAATTAATCTTATTTCGCAATAACGCAAGGAAAGCGTATTCCGACCATTTTGCTCTGAAACTCCACTAACAATAGGAATCTCTTCGTCAAGCACATTCTGGGGAGTTACCTACCGGTTAAGCGAAGTGTGCCATACTCATAAGATTTCTAACACGCTTAAGAAAGGTATGTTCCTGTCAAAATTTTTAAACGATAATTTTCAAGAACTCTCAATCTCTATTTCTCTTCTTTTGTCTTATTGGGCAAAAAACAAATAATCATGCTTAATATATTTGCCATATTTTTCATTTGAATTTGAATCAGAGCTTTTGTTTTGCCATTTATTTATTCAAAACTTCGAAGATTCCTTCCAAGTCCAACCAACGTTCGCCAGATGGCGCAATGCATTATTTATTACATACTATTTTTAGGGTCGCGGACCGTTACAAAACCGTTGAAGTGGGCGGCAGTTTCAAAATGTTTAGGAAAACCCTGCTATAATTGATTCCTTCTCTTGTTCTTCAACATATTCATTAAGTTCCATATAGGGGCCTACTATTGTGGTTCACAGTTTGCGCTGAATGTCAGACGTTTTCCTCCTATATCCACTCGATTTGCTAGAACAGCTAGATCTTGAAACTGTTCACAACCAAGAGCATGGTCGACTTCGCGCGCTTAAATGAAGTCGCTGTTAGTTTTCATTTCAAACACAGGCGTAGGCCTACGCTTCTAATTAGGCTTCTAGGCGCAAGTGCCCCATTTTGAGAGGTTACCATAGGAATGGGGAAGGTACAGGGGTTCGGCTCCCCCACTTTTTCTTCCACGTTTTACGTCAATGATTTCAAATGTCTATTGTAAGACATTTCTATAGCGCTGGATCTCTGTTCTTTTAATTTTATCGATATTTGGGACCGGGTTAAATAGATGACCGTTGAGAATGAATTTCTTGATCTCTGAATCTGTTTAGCTACAGATCGACTAATTGCGATCATAGAAGACGATGTCGGTGCAGCGGTCTCTTGTCTCGTCTGTTCGTCGACGAGGTCTTTGCGTCCGACCGTCGCTGCTCGCCGATCTCTTCCTCTCCGATCGTCTCGGGGGCAGTAGCAGCGGGGGTTTCGTCGCCGGCCGCGTCGCCTTCTTCACAAGGGCAGCGCCGTCGAAACAGAGGATCCGCTGCTGCTCCTGCGAGCGGCGACCGACGCTCCGTCTGCCTCGTGGAGTGCGTCGTGCAGGGCGGCGGTCAGACGAATCATCATGCCGGATCGTCGTCATCATCATCATCATCATCATCATCATCGTCGTTGTCGTCATCGTCGTTGTTGTCGTACAACGAAATTCTAGCAGAGGTCCGAAAGTGGGGGCTCTGTACGGCGCCATGTCTCCTCGACGCCGTTTCTCTTCGTGTCTCGAACCGAAGATACTGCGTCGAACGCTACTGCTCGAGGCCGGCGAAGGAGCAGGAGAAGGAGGAGGAGGAGGGAGGAGGAGGAGGAGGAGGAGGAGGAGGAGGAGGAGGAGGAGGAGGAGGAAGAAGATGAAGCAGCCAAGTCCGTTCAGTCGAAGCGTTGGAGTAACCGCGTCTGTATGGACGCTAGGTGCCGTCAGTTTCAAAGCGACGTGAAATCCTACGTTTCGTGCGGCCTTGCTAACTGTCGCAGATAGACTTTCGTAGGCTACTGTTGTCTCCTCATCCTCTTCCAAATGCACCCCACAATCGGGTTTTTAAGTCGACTTGTTAGTTAATCTTTCTACAGGCTTTAGATATAGGCTATGCTAACACCAGCGAACAATTAGGGGCCTAGCTAGTTTCACGTTTCACCATTTATAAAGGCCTAAGATATAGCCTATAGGTAGGCCTAATTAAGTTAAACGTTTTAGAGTAGGGCCTACTTCTATAGCTGTAGAGAAACTGTGGTTCGACTGTTTATAAAAGTCCTAAATCGGATGATGAAGTAAATGACCAAAAATATCAAACAGTGCAAGAACATAATTCAGTTATGGCCCTATCAGGGGCGTAGCGACGGGCAGCAGCGTCGCCACGGGGTTGTTTGGGGTTGTTCAAACAACCCCACTTTAAAAAATATGACCAACACAATTTATGTAGGCCTAAATCCGTTGACTTTTGTTGAAAGGGGGCAGGGGGGGGGTAGTGGGGGCAGGGGTCGGCCGCGGCTTCATGCAGTGTTCAGTTGCATAGTGCCTTCAGTTAACAACCCCACTTTGCAAAAGCTGGCTGCACCACTGCGCGGCGACCCCCCTCTATTTCTGAAAGACTTTATAATGTCGCTTGAATTAGTTGACCATTTTTCGTGGCATTTCGAAAGCTCTAGAATAAAATTGAGGCAGAATCTACTGATTATTTTAGTGCGGTTTGATTCAATGGAGATGGGGACACAAGAAAATGTGGATATAATTCGTTTCATCACTCTTATGAATTTTTGCTTATCTATAGCCTACTGTTGGAATAGTCATTAGGGGTCGTCCATAAATGACGTAACGCCCTTTTGGCACTTTTTGACCCCCTCCCCTCTACGTAACGCGACGTAACAAAACGTCAGACCCCCTAAAATATGACGTAACAACGGACCGACCCCTCTTCTATTTCTGAAAGATTTCTGAAAGACTTTATAATGTCGCTTGAATTAGTTGACCATTTTTCGTGGCATTTCGAACGATCTAGAATAAATTTGAGGCAGAATATGTTAACTATTATAGTATACGGTTTGATTCAATGGAGATGGGGACACAATTAAGAAAGTGTTGAGTGTTGGAGCTGTAAAATTTGAGCTGGGGGGTTTAGGACTGAATTTCAATGAGTGACATGCAGAGACTGCATGTACCCGATATGCGATTTTTGGGATGGCTGCAAAGTTAGCTGGAGGTTCAATCCCCCCTTTCAACCCCTCCCCCCCGGCAACTCCAACACTGAATAAAACTGTTCAATTTAAAAAAGGCTATGAACTTAAATGCTCTTCTTTTATATTATCTGTCTGACATAGTATTTACAATAATTCTTTGATGATTAATCGGAAGTCGAAACCCGAGCACCAATTTATTCGTATAGGCGTATTTACGTCATCTGATGAAAGAACCTTTCGCCTAATTAAAAGATAGCAGCTATAAAATAATTAGCGATATAAACTCAATCAATGAGCGCCATGTTGCTTCCGGTTTACAAAAGTTACAGGACGATAGCATTGCGTTTGTTGTGTTGTTATTTACAACAAAAATTAGAATTTGGAATTATTTAGTTTAGATTTAGCCTAATTAAGTGAAATCTAATTGTGCGCTTAGCATAATTGAATTTTTGTGTTCGTCGTTTCTGATTGCGACTGAATAAGAAGTTAACTGGAACATCGTGTTTGCAGTCGGCAATCTAGGTGCCCTGGTCAAGAGTGTCGTTCGGACGCAGTCTTCGTTGTCGCAGGTAAGCGTAGTGATTTTCGCCTTATGCCTCAAAGTTTATCGTATTATTTTTTATGTCTCTGCACTGCAAGAATTGTTTTATGTCTTATTTGCTTAGTAGAAATTGTTTAATCACATTTTTGGGAAAAGTATTAAAAACATGTAAACATGAATTCAGAGGAAATTGCATAATGTAATTTGTGTATCAGACATTGCACGAATGACTAGAAAATTAAATCGAATAGAATATATATATATATGTCTTGTGAGACATAATTGATTATTATGCAGTTGAGCTCTGTATGGATATTACTCTAAGTGTAAATTATTCATGAAATATATGTTTTAGTCTGAAATGGCAACTGGCAGTGCAAATGGCGGTTGTGGAGATCGATTTGATCCGCCTAAAACTCCAAGAGTTGTAATGAAGCCCTGCACTGATGAAGAACTCAGACCCGACACTGAAGAAAATGTCATCAGACAGACAGATGGAATTTTTCGGAACTTTGTTGTTAGCATGCAGATGTTAGACCGCAGTAGCGAAGGAGCCGACAACACTCCCAGCTGTCCCGAGATCACTGCATTTGCTGATCCTCCGTTGGCGTAAGAATTTATTTTGTTCATTTCTTATATGTGAATGCTTGATATTAATGCTATGTACAGTATGTAACATAATAGAATATTTGTATATCACCTCTTCTGAAGAATCACTCAGTAGTACCCCTACAATTACTGCATATTGCTAAAGAAGATGAGTTGTAAGTCATTTCAAATAGAGGACCATAGACTCAGCAGTTGCTAAATTATGTATACTGGAGTCAAGAGCATTCCAGAGGATGGAGTTGGCTGTCTTGGGACCTCGTTTCAGGAATAAGGAGGTTTGAGCTTGGGGCACACTGAGATGTGGATGGAAGACATGGCTGACCAGGAATAGAGCTAAGAAGATCTAGAGGTACTGACAGATATGATGGAGCCATACCAATAAGAGAAAGTACAGCAGCTCTCAGGACACGACACTTGCATACTGTAGCATTTGTTGTGCAGAGAAGTTTCCGAGGATGATTTTCAGATTCTTTGTCTGTTTGGTGGTAACAAAAGTTTTGTAAATTCATAATACAGAAGTAGTATGATTTAAGTTGGATTTTGGATTGCTCTAGAGAAAAGAAAAGACGAGCTTGCATCAACTTTTCCATTCCAAATGCAGGTAATGTAAGCCAACAAGACAGCTATGAAATATCCTCACTATTTGCAGTAAGCAAGTGACTAGCCACTGACTACAAACTTTGTTATTGAGAATTTGGAGTTTTTAGATGATGCTTTTGCATTTTAGGCAGGCATCCATGGTTGGACGACGGCTTGCTGAAATCGGAGATGACATAAATGCACGCTACACGCATGTTTTCAATTCAATGATACGTTCGTTGAATCTTACGACCGACGTCAGTGACGCTGTCGCATATGATGCCTTCTACCAGGTGGCCATAAGGTCAGTTCTTTGAAAACAGAAATCAGCTTTCAGATAGGCAGAGCTGTCATTGTTTGTTTAACCCCTTAACTGGGGAATAAATCTGTAACTCAATGTAAACTGGATGGCTCTGAGCCGTCGCGCCCAGTTAAGGGGTTAAATTCTAATGTTGGCTCATTTGCTTGCTGCTTCTCTGTCTAGTTTTATACAGTTACGATATTTTATATGTGCTGCTTACATGCTAGTGTGTGTGTGTGTGTGTGTGTGTGTGTGTGTGTGTGTGTGTGTGTGTGTGTGTGTGTGTGTGTGTGTGTGTGTGTGTGTGTGTGTGTGTCATCAAGACATTTGCTATACATATATGCATTCATTCTTCTCTGTATGCACCAGTATTGTGCGCCATGATTGGGTTATTTCTTTGTCGTGAGCTTTGTGTTTTAACGCTGTTTTTAGACTCTTCAAAGACGGTCAAATCAATTGGGGTCGAATTGTTACACTTCTCTGCTTTGGCTACAGACTCACAGTAACCGTCATACAACAGGGAATCAGTGGATTCTTCTCGAAAATAATCACCTTCATTCTTGACTTCCTAATATCTAACAAGATCACAGAGTGGATAGCTCGGCACGGAGGATGGGTATTAATGCTGCTGCTGCTGCTACAAACTGACTTATTGTTATCACTGATTTCACAGAATTTGTCATCTCTAGTTACTTCAGATAATAGCTAAATTTCTATTTTATTTCATCTCGATCCATGTAAGAAGGCACTGCTTGAATGCTTCAGTGCGACATTTTAAAATGTGTTTGACTATTTCTGAAATCTGGGAAACCCGACAGCATTCGCATAAATGTGTTTCTAGCGTGAATTCAAATTTGAAGTTAAATACCAAAGTCTTTGTCTTGGAGCTTGCCTGTCAGAATTTTAAGAATTCTTTCATGCATGGCGATGTGACTGATGTGGTTGGCTTTGACAATTTTTGCAATACCTTTGACTTTGAGGTGTTTTAAATTTTAGAGAGCTGTTCTTTCTCTGGTGCCTGAAACAATGGGTTGGACCAATTTTGGCATTGTTCTCAGTCTCGCTGCTGTCTCTGTGATTACAGCCATTTATTTGGCAAAGAAGTGATGAAACCTGCAGAAACATCAAAGCTAGCGGAAAGTAACTCGTGAAACTGGTCTTGAGACATTTTAAATTGGGGCTGTTGTGTCAGTCAGTCATTGTAGAGGAATTGATTAATTGATATAGGTAAGATGGATCGGAAGGCCTAACTATGAAGTAGGAATGTTTTGTGTGTGTGTGTGTGTGTGTAAGCATTTTTCAGTACTGATTCTTTTATATGTTTATAATGTTGGATTGGGGGTCTAAACTACGCAGTTGGAACGTTTCACACTGTCTGTGGAAGCATTTTCAGTACAAATTCTTTGATATGTTTATTAGTATTTGCAGTGTTGAGTCTTTATGCACATTATATGCAAATGTTGAATTGGCAAAATTATGTTAGTTAATTATTGGGTCATAAGCATTTGACAATGTAGCAGTTGGTCAACTGCTGATTTACTGTTTCTTTGGCTCAAATACAGTGAAACCCGCTTAATTGCATAGGTGCCGTGCAAGCCTTGCTTATGCGATTAGCTGGGCTATGCGAACAGCCGGGACATCTGATAATTGTACGCACAAAACACTGATTCGGGTTTTTATGTTGTTATGCGATTATGCAGGCTATGCAATTAAGCGGTATGCGATTAAGTGGGATCCACTGTATTGTGCGATACGATGCTTACTTTTTGGTGCTAATGAATCATTTGGCATTCTGTGCCTTCCCTAAAGTGCCATTGGAGCATGTCTGATCTACCAGACAAGAATTTTTATTTTACATTCCTTCCTGTTCATGTATAAGCATACATGGTTTGTTGTGTTTAGTGTCTTTGTTTTTATGTGGCCTTTTAAAAGTCAAATGTCAAATTTCACCTCATGTATTTAAAAATGGAAGCTTCAAATATTGATTTACTACTACTGGTAGTTCACTGAACCCAAGGGCATAAACCGCGGGGGATGGTGCCCCCAATAATTAGTAGGAGGGGCAGAGTATCAATTATGCCCCCAATGTTTTGTGCTAATGGTAAAAAATGTCTATCCTCCCTCCCATGATGTTGATGCCAGGATTAAAACCGACCGCATCCACTCATTTCAGATGATTTTTTTGCTTGTCAGGGCATTTTTTGGGAGGGAAAAATTTAATAGGGACGACCTTTTTTGTTGCTCATCAAGACTTTTTGGGAGACGAAAACGGGGTCTGACCTGACTTATGGACGATTCTATCCCGCCCCCATGTTGACGCCAGGTTTACATTACTGACTGAACCTTGTGTTGAACTTTCTGGATTTATAATGTCTCATCAGTTAGTCGATTATCGGCCAATAATCGATTATTGAAGCTTATTTATGTTCATAACTTTTAATTTAGCACATCTCAGATTTTTAATGAAAAATATGACAGTTTGTGATAAAAATTCCATTTTAAAATTGCTCATTGTACTCCTCCTCAACCTGACAATTTTAGAAGAATATACGTGAGAAATTGTTAAATCAGGAAGTTTAATTTAAAATGGCAGATTGATGTACATTACATCAGCATTTGCCGTTCTTATGGCTTTGAATGTTCTGTTTTTTACATTTCCTTATACATCCAGCTGAGGAACATCCATTAGAACCATTCTTAGTTTTAAAGCTGTTTGTCTGATACAGTTTATTTTAGTTGAAATCCATTAGAACCACGAAAGTCAATTAGCTGTAAGTGATATTTTTTATGCTAAGTTTCTGTAAGTGATGTTTGAAACCATCATGATTGCAACTGAATTTAAGGAGTGAACTTGTAGTGTGATGCATTGTTGATTACTTAAGGGCTTCACTTCTACAATGATGATTAATTATGATATGGCTCAGCTATGAAATTGTTTTTATTGCATTATTATTTCCATATTTTGAGATTTCATTGGCCAACAGTATTTTGCTATGTCTGAAGTTATTTTAGGTTAATTCCACGGCCAGTAGTTAGACTTATCCTTCTGTGGTTGTGTTCTTGTGATTTGTGAGTATTCCTATGATTATGTGTACCTATTTGTGTGAAACTATTTCCTTGTATCAAATACAATTATATAAACTTCTGTAGCGTAATTTTTAGATGATCGCTTTTTGTGATGTGTTAGTCAGTTAGTCTGATTTTTGCCAGATCTTTGGCGATGTCATGTTAGGTGGGTCTGTTTCAAGGGAATAGGTTGTCAAAGCACAGGAGTTTGAAAACTAATGTCTGAATCAGGTGATTACCTGTAATCAGGTGATTACCTGTAATCAGGAAATTAGACATGATAATGCAGTTGCTGGATCTTTGGATCCAGCAATGCTGACTTGTTTCTGGCCTTTGGTTTGTGTGATTTGTGTTCATATTATTCATCAATTGAACTCAACATGTTCTTGATTCATCTTCAAGAAATTGAAGTGTAAAGGTTAAACCAGATGCACTCTTTGTTTTCCTGTGATCGTGTCTTGAAACTATTCGTTGCTCAAATGAAAGTCATTGATGGGTATTTAGGATGGAAATAATAGAATAGGAGTGTTAAATCAATACATTTTAGTAGTTTTAAAACTATAATTACGATCCAAATGTTTTGTTAACTATATGTTTCTTTTAAACTCGAATGCATTATCTTTTTTATTTTGGAAAACTTCATGTCAGAAGTCAGACAGCATACTTCAGTGATTTGTACAAATAGTGTTACAATTGAAGAAAAATATCAGGTCTGGTCAAGTATTCATCCTCCAGCTGTGTCCAGCTGTCAACTTCTCCATGACATCTCTTGAAAGTTGTCTGTCATTTGCTATTTCCTCCAAGGTCATTCAGTGTCTTCCGTCAGTTTTTCCATTGAGATTCAGTCCTGCCATGTTCAGATCCTCTTCCAATCTGCCCACCCATCGTATTTTCGATATACAAAATATTGTGGCAAAATATTATTCAATTGGACATTGTGCAGGGTGGTGCAAAAAAACCGGCTGTATTAAATGCAAACGTAAATGTGACTAGTCCGGTTTTTTTGCACCACCCTGTATATGCAGAGAAGTTGTTCTTTTGTAGCCGTCAACAATCTAACTATTAAAATGTGATTTAAATTCTTGTCAGGCTGCACCCGAGCAATCCTTCTGAAGAGATGCCATTTAAATATCGTGTTTCATTTGCTAAATTCACTGCAATCTATCTTTTGCTTTCACTGCAAGTTTTTGTTATGATCAGAAATCATGTCTGCAATGTTCAAATTCCTCAGGGATTTTGCATTTTAAATTACACGCTGGTTTGTTTCCTGATTTTGGTTTATATGATTTGTGTTCATGGTTTTTGTCAGTTGAACTTAGGGCTCATCCATGTAGTACGTTTGCAAAAAAGGCATTTTCAATCCCCTCCTCCTCCCCCCGTTTGCACACCATATATATATATATATATATATATATATATGCAAAATCTCCTAAATCCAACCTCCCCTCAGTGCATACGTACTATATGGATGGACCTTTAATGTGCTCTTGAATTTGTGTACAAGTAGCTAGGTGCATTATACTTTGAAGATAACACAGTGTAACAAAATTATTGGATGCAATTGAGAATATATGTTTGAGTGTACTCCAATGTACCGATGGTTTTTTGCTAATTTGTTATTTATCGGTCAATTTCACAAGACAATGTATATTTTGGCAGTTCTGTACTAATGTGACTTGCTGCTGGTGGCAGTGTTACATTTCTTGGTTTCTCTCCTTAACACTGGGTTTCTTCTGATATAATTATTGTGCAGTATAAAGCTATAGCTGTTGCAGTTTTTGTGGACTTCAAAGGCCAATTCGTCAAAGTTATTTATAAATGTTATACAGCTGGCATCATTTGTATCATGAGCTCGTGAAGCCACAAGTGTTAATTTATTGGAATTTGCTATTTGGCCACATATTTGTTAAAGCATGTTGTGGCAGATTAACAAAGCGAGACTGCCCGCATAATTAAATTTCTCTTTTTATACCGAAATAAAAGAGTGAAACTACTTGGCCAAAGTGTTTTGTTATCTGAACTTATCTCATAGTCTAATTTTAATATTTGTGGAGTTCTGTAAATTATAATAATGCATAAGTTATTCAAGAAAAGAAAGTCTCTTTTTAGTCTGCAGTGGTCAATGGTGTTACTACTGGTGAAAAAGACCTTGCTGCTAACAAAACATATTCTTCAGTTTATAGTTATTCCAAGAATTCATATACAATCCTGTTATTGGCAAACAAAATGATTCTTCAATTGGAAGAACGTGAAAGGTTAGTGTAACTTAGTGGCTCCCAAACTTTTTCGATCAGCAGGTCTATAGCCAAGTCAAGGTATTTCCAGAGATGCCAGTGTCGGATCACCATCATATTTTCAATTTTTGTGTTTCGTCACACTGTTGTCTCTAGTCAACGATATGTCCTCTTCATATTCACTCTTATCATACTTGTTGCTGTTTAGTAAAATTCTATAAATTTCTTTAAAATCCATGTGAGAAAAATATTTTTAAAACTTTGAAATATGCTAATGACATCATAAGCAGTGACCACCAGGATTGTTTCCCTACAAATACCATGCTGCCTTAGCTTTATGTTTCGAATGCGAAATGCGTACTAATGTTACAACATAGAAAGCCGTAGGAGTATTTAAGTATTTACCTTTTGCATGAAACTTTTCTAAAAGAATTTGTAAAAATTTAATAAATATGACCAATTCATTCTGCAAAAAAGAATCACAAACCTAAGACATTTTAAATTTTGCATATTCTACACCTACTTCAACCACTCTTAATAATTATGAAAGTATATTTTAACTGCCTGTTACCATCCACATATCAACTAATTCCAAGTGATTCCTGGTTCATATACAATTTGAATAGTTTTTTGAGTGTTCCACAAAACTAAATCTGATAAACCATTTATTTTTACACATGCGGTTGTACATTAATTACATCGTCAAAGTCTGATATCAAACACAGTTAGATTTTATGAAAAATATGTACTGTACACAAAGTAGGTAAATGTGTTAATTAATCCATACGATCAGCATTTTGCCAGATCTCTTCCTCCGAGATGTAGGAATATATGTTATGCAGGAGGAAGATAACAAAACTGGCAACACTACACAGTTTCGTTTCTTTAAGCTCCTGAAGTTCATCCAATTTCGAGGAACGTGCTGCTAAATTGTTTATTGTCTTCTAAGCTCATTCAGCCTAGCTTCGAGGTCTGCATCGGCATCCGAGAGACCTGCGCCCGCTCCAGCAGCGGCTGCCTGTGGCTGTTTAGCTCCAACGCCTTTGGCTGCTTTGTTTCCAGTTGCTGGTAGATCTTAAGCAGAACATAAGTTTCAATCAATCAATCAATCACAATTTTATTTTTTCTCATTAACATCCAAAATAAACATATATCAATGCAAAGCAAAGAAAAAGAAAAAACTTGACTAACAATTAACACTTAACTAAATTCATTGACCTAAATTGTTTATTGAAATTTTATTTTCAATGAGAAAAAAGTTTGACCTAGGGGATATCTATCCCGTAAATTGGTCAACCAAAAAAAAAAAATTAATAATTAAGATTTACATGGTGGATTCATTATGAATATTATTCAAGTAAACCCACTGTAAGGGAATATGGTTGTATAAATGAAATGGATGGAATCAAAGTACGGTATAATGTTACCAATACCGTCAATCAGTTAAGGCAATTACTGGTATATGTATACAAATATATCTCTACGATATCTGAAAACGTTTATGCGGCACTCATCTACAACAGTGGTTCTTAAAGTGGTGGTCTGCGGAGCACTGATTGGTGGTAACCACTCTAGTTTACTTGTGAGTTTTTGAGGCTTCTTGTTTCTTTTATTTTTATGTGGTGCTTTATTTAAAATTTCAAAATTCTTATTGCACATTCTTAATAAAGTATCAATGCCTATTGTTTGTGAATTCATTACTTAATATATATTCCATGACTAGAATTTGAGTTTATGTATTTATTTATTTGTTTGTTAGTTTATTTTGTGTGTTATGCCAGCTTCAAGAAAAGGTTATAGCTGGTCCATGGCCTGAAAAAGTTTAAGAACCACTGATCTATGATAATCATAGCAAAAAGGGAAAATGTCATTCTATATACAAGTCTACTTGACATAGGAATTTTGGGAATGGGCTGCTAGACTAGATAAAAAAAAACAATGGTTCAATGCAAAAAAATGCAAAAACTTCTCTGCTTTCATTAGAATAGCAAAATATATGAGTGACTCTAATTTGTAAAAGTGACTAAATTCACTGCTGCCTGATATACACCTCTTACAACACGATTTAAGCAGTGATATCAATTGAAGACTGCAATAAATATCTGCTCAGTATTCTAAGTATAATGAAGCACAGCATAATGCCAGGAATAATTACAATACACAGATCAGACAGGAGGTTCGGGGATTTACCTTGCAACTGGTCGGCCATTTGTAATCCCAACTCGTCCAGTACTTGAGAAACAATAGCTTCGCTGGAAAGTAACCAAACAAGAAATAAACACCATGCTTGAACACAAGTAAGTAAAATCGAGCTAATTTCTATAGCGCTTCAAAAACAGGTACCACAGTAGTTGCTTATTCATATGCGCTTAATCTACCATTGAAATAGCTATAGCTGAAGTCCAGTGGTCATCCAAACAAGATAAATTCCAGATATCAGTGAGAGCAAGAGCAGGTGGGAAAGCAGCAAAGCAGACAGAAAGAAGCGTGATTTAATTCAATATTTAATAGCGCTAAAAAAATTGCAAGACCAAAATCCTCCATAAAGTGTCTTAATTTCAGGGTGTAGCCAGGGCACACAGGTCATTGCATTTAAAAATTCGTAGAAATTAAAGAGTCGCGTTGAACCTCAGATCATGAAGCAACTCAGCGCAACAGGAATGAACAGTGTCACCCACTAAGTTCCATCTGAGAAAAATTCTTCATTATGTTACACTAATGAAAACCAACGCTGTTGTAACACACCTCTAAATGTTAGTACCCAAAAATCATCCAGTTCAGGCTAATGAAAAAAATTATATGAAGCAAGAGAACTGTCAAAACTAAAAATGGCAAAATAAAACCATAGTAATGTGGTTTGATAGTGCCGTTGACTTAACGGCAATCACATTAGGCGCATGTTCAGAGAATCTGTTTACCTTTCTTCTTCATCGTCTTCATCGCCCATTGCATCATCAATGGCATCATTCATCATTTCCTCCTTCATGTCCATTATCTCAGACTGCTTCTCAAATTCCATCATAATTTTTTGAATCTGTGGTAGCTTGAGCTGCAGTTTCATCAAAACATCATTCACATTTAAAAACACCAACCACAGAGCACACATAACAACAGCAAAATTACATCAAACTATGAAACTATCAAACTCTTAAGTCATCAGTTTCAAGCATTGCATCATATATAGCACAAACACATAGATCTGCAAACTTATGATATAAAGGATTGTCAGAACTTTTGTAACTAGACCACCAAACTTAAAATATTTTTCATTACCACAGCACCAAGAAGATAATGGGTGATGTCCTGATTTAAGAAATCAAGATACTCTTCAATTTCTGTCCATTTAATAAATTTGGCTACACAGAACTTATTAAACAAATGACATAAAATGGAATTTTTTTAAACCAGTTTTATACTGTTCTTTTATTTCCTAAAACAGTATTTTAATTTCAGAATGCAGATAATAAGAAAGATTCCCAAAATTTGACTACAAATTCTTGTTGAATGATCATACAGGCATACTATGATACTAATCATACAGTTCTTGGATAACTCTGCATCTGAAAAATGTCAGAATTGCTCCTAAAATTATATGCATCAAAGTTTTTCACCTGTTTATTCATGGTGGTCATGGCTTTTGTTACGCCCTTCATTGCTTGAGCCATCGCATCGTTGGATTTCAGAGTCTGGATTTTCAATGCAACGGCCTGTATATTAGCTCGCATCAGAATGAACTTTTTCACATATCTTCTCGTTCGAACCAAGTCTTTTGCCATTATCTTAACAGCATCCTGAAAATCACAGCACAAATGAATATGAAAGTTTTGAAATTATACAAAAAAGGCATAATTTACCCAACAGTCCGACTAATACTAAGAAGTAACACTACTCAGGAAGATAAGAAAAAGTCTGTGCAAAGACATGCAAGTATTCAAGAAAACTTTTTAAAACACTCATCAAGATGTTCTGTCATGAATACACACTTTTGATTACTTCAACCAAATGAATACTTCTAATTCAAGCCCGGAAACAATAGGAGTGCATCAGAATCTGACTATGGCCTAACCATCTGTCCCTGTTTAGCCATTTTCTTGATATCGATTATGATCTTCTTCTCCTGCTGTTCCATTTGTTGTCGTTCGCGGTCAAGGTCTCGCATTGCTTTGTTCAGCGCTCGTTGATTCTGACGCAGCATCTCCTGCGGCGTTTTCTTGCGACCAAATAGCCATGACATTTTTCTAACCTACATTGATCACATAACCGATGAAAAATTTTCTTCTAAATCCAAAAACTCAAATGAAAATAAAGCTGTGTTGATTAAATAAGAAGTGAATGAAACATTAAATGATACACATTAAGTCAACTGCAATTAATCCGCAATAAATAATATTGCTGCACAGCATTTAGGGTCACTGGCCCCTCCCTTTGGATAGAATAATCTGACTCTCTAACCACAATTCACTTCTTAGAAACTCTGAAAGCACACTGCAAAAACTGAAGTCTCACTCTTTATTAAGCTATTCCAAAATGGGAGTGCACATCACCAAGTAGAAAACGAAAAGGAGCTATATAATTAATATAACAATAATTGGTGCTATAGAAGTGCATTATTATTATTATATTTATTATTATTATATTTATTATTATTATTATTATTATTATTATTATTATTATTATTATTATTATTATTATTATTATTATTGGGCGAGATGTTAGCAGAATGGTAACGACGTTGGACGATGCAGCAATAAGTCGCGGGTTCGAGACCCACAGAAGCTCTAGGGTCGACTCAGCCTTACTCGCAAGAGGGCTGTGACAAAATGAGGAGCAGTGGTAAAAAGCTGCGATAAGTCGAACAGGTACGCTAGGCGAAGCACTAGTCCCGTATCCGTCGCTTGGCTGAGGGCTGTAGCAACGGAGATCAGCGCCGCCCTATGAGCCCGTAAGGTTCGGAAAGGAATTTGGTTATTATTATTATTATTATTATTATTATTATTATTATTATTATTATTATTATTATTTTATGAATCACAGTTCCTTAAAACCATCACCCACGAAAAACGATCAACAAACCTAAGAATAAATCGCAGTAATTATCAATCGAATAGACTACTGACGATCGCTATAATAAAACGACCGTTTATAAGAGTTCTTCAAAAGACGATTTAACTCAGAATTTAAGATTCAGCATGAAATTCCTCTGACTTTCTCTGGATTAAGAATTAAGATTCCGTCGTCGTCCTCGTCGATTATTTACCTTCAGTGTTACCGCTCGCAGTTTTCAAAACTTAGAGGAAGCTCTTTAAAGTATAGTAGGTTAAAAAGTAAAGTAAAATCTCGTGGATTTATATAGCGCCTTGATAGCACAACAGTAGCTGCTTATTCTTATGCAATCAGCCTCATAGAAAAGATATGAGAACAGCCAGGCAATAGTCAGCATCCGAAGGGCAGTGAAAAAACGTTTTACATTCATTTCACGCTCACGGCCAGATGATCTAAACTTTATATATAAAGTCACAGTCTGTGGACTTCTGGGTCTGGGGTCGACCAAACGGTTGTAATGGTTCCGCGTAAATGGTCGGAATCGCAATCGCCGTACAAAGCGTAGGCCTACACTATTCTCCGCAAAATGGCAAACAACCTTTTTCAGTTAACTTTATACTATTAAAGAGCACAGTTCTCTAATTCAAAAATAGTCAAACTCATCCAGGGATATTTTTACACCCCTAGCATCCTCCAACACCGCCCCCCAATTTGAAGTCGACACCCTCAAAATTTGGTAATGTGACAATGACATGCATACAAAATGCATACTAATTAGCCCTGAACATCCCCTAAATGGTCAGCCTTTTTTGTCAAAAATTTCTAAATTCCGACACCCCCAGATTTTCCCGACACCCCCAAATTCACATTCCTAGAAATAACCCTGAACTCATCCCCAAGACTCACGGCTCACAAGGCGGCGCTGATCTCCATTGCTATATTTCTCAGTCAGGCGTTTAACACTACGGATATGGGGTTAGTGCATCGATGGGGTAGGCCTACCTGTTTCACTTATCGCAGACTTTTACCACTGCTCCTCAGTTTACCACCGCCCTCTAGACTAGAGAGTAGGCCTAAGGCTGAGTCGACCTTGGGGCCAATGTTCCCTCTAGGGTGTGCGCAACTATGAACTGCGATTTAGCTTAGTGAATATGTTGAAGAACAAGAGAATTAAGGAATCGATTAGAGCAGGGTTTCCCAAAAATTTTGGAACTGCGGCCGACTTCAGCGGTTTTGTAACGTGCCTCGACCCTTATGATAGCATGCAAAGTAAAAAATGCATTGCGCCATCTGGCGAACGTTGGTTGAAAAGAATCTTCTGAGTTTTGACTAAATGGGAAAACAAAAGCTCTGATTCAATTTGAATGAAAATATGGCAAATGCATTAGACAGGTTTATTCAGTGCTTTTTTCTAGGAAAAAAGGTTTGGGAACCAATCTTTTTTTATTCATCGACAAAACAGGTGTGGGAACGCCGCATCTGTACGTTCCCAAACACATTATTACATATCCATAATTATATATGCAATCTGTCAAAACAGGTGTGGGAACGCGTTACCATGCGTTCCCACTGAAAAACCCTGGGTTTATTCATATTTTTGCCAAATAAGACAAAAGGAGAGATATAGATAATGATATTTCTTGAAACTTATATTTTAAAAATTTTACTCATAACATACCATTGTTACGCATCTTAGAAATCCTATGAGTATGGCAAAATCGCTTAACCGCTAGGTATTGGTAAACTTCTTTCATCTCGAGATACTCTATTGTTATTGGAGGTTTCAGAGCAAAATGTACGGAATGCGCTTCGTTGCGTTATTATGAAATAAGATTAAATTTTAAAAAGTTCTATAGGCCATGATTTCCCTAACTGTTTGGACCTGTGCTACTCACTTCAGAGACTTTGTAAATGTCGTGACCCTGCAAACTTATTGTCATCTAAAATTGCACGAAAATTTCATAAAACACTAATTATAAACTGTGTGTGGAGGATTGCATGCATATAATTTTCTTAAGACCTACAGTAAGTCTACTTGCAAGAAGAAGATAATATCTGGTTTGCTCTCCCCTCCCACCAATTTTTCATCCAAGTTAATGCCAATACATGTGTTTATATTCTAACCGTATGGGAACATTGTAAAAAGTGGATCAGTGACCGACAAGAGTGTTCTAAGATGTATTAACTTGTTAGCAAATGAGTAATGTTGATTACGGACAAACTCTGGGCGTGCACAAAAGTTGACGTTTCATGTAAGATTTTGCACACAACAAATTTCAGACGCACACACACTACAACAATTAGAGGGAACATTGCTTGGGGCTCATACGGACTCGAACCCGCAACCTTCTGTTCAGTGGCGTATTTAGAATTTTGGTAAGGGGGGGAAGACACTTTCGACCTGACAAGTTACAACTTTGGAAAAAAAGTTGACGACCTTTTTGCTTGTCAGGGTAAGACCAAAGGGGGGGCCATGGCCCAAATGGCCCAATGGTAAATACGCCACTGCTTCTGTTTCATCGTCCAGCGTTGTTACCCCTCTGCTAACTTCCCGCCCATTCTCCAAATAATAATAATAATAATAATAATAATAATAATAATAATAATAATAATAATAATAATAATAATAATAATAATAATAATAATAATAATAATAATAATAATAATAATAATAATGCACTTCTGTAGCACCATTTCTAATACCCAATGGTATCAATCGATTTTATTTCGAATCCATCCGCAAAAGTCCATGTAATTCCAGAGATCAATCAGAGGGAAAGAAGAGCGTAGGTCTGTCAGTGTTGGCATGATTTCCTCCATAGTCTGTCTGACCTGTCATTTATCTCTGTGTCTACAGAGGCAGGAATTTCGAATCCCCAGCCGATCTTTTATGCAGAGGCCTACTCGATACTCATCATCACATGCCGGCAAATGAGTCATCGACGCGTTGCGTCATCGGAGTCGTCACGTCACGTGACTGCAAAACGGCGGCGTCGTTGTTTTCGAGAATTTCTTTTTATTCGCTTTCACAGAAACGGCGATTTATCATTATGCGCGCATTGCAAAACGACGCATACTGCTGCACACCGAAAACACACACACAGTGGCGTTGCCAAGGCGTATTTACTATTTGGGGGGAGGTAACCCCTTGGCTGCCGACATGGGCGTCCGGAGGGGGGTGAAATGGGGTGCATTTGCACCCCTCTGGAAAAATATTGGAGCTATGAAAAAAGTAAAATTACTTGTTTCTTTCGTTAGAAAACCTTGTTTTTGCACCCCCTAGAATTTTTTTCATTTCTTTCGTCACAAGACCTTGCTTTGCACCCCCTTGAAAAATTTCTGCGGACGCCCATGGCTGCCGACGATAAATTTTTTAACCTGCTTCTCCATACACTTTTCATTTTCGGCCGAGATTTTGGGGGTGAACCCCTCCCCCTTGGCTGGCTGCCGACCGAAACAATTTCTAAGTGCAATAGAAAATAGAAAGAATGTAAAGGTGTCAGATTCCTAAAAATAAAAATAAAATAAGAGGTGGCTTTTTGCTTGTCAAAATTTTTTCCTAAGTTTGGTCACGATCGAAACTAACCCCCCCCCCCCATTTCCGGAAATCCTGACTACGCTACTGCACACACACACACACACATACACACACATACACACATACACAAAGAGAAACACGAATAGGCCTACAGAGCGGCAACCAAGCGCACCGACACAGACAACCGGGCTGCAGCGCCTCAAGAGCGGGCAATTCGCATCGAGCACAACGCAGACGGCGTCCGATCATTCCCCGGGGTGGGGAGGGGGGCAAAACTTCATTTTTGATTCGTGAGCTTAATTTTGCTTAACGTTAACTATTAATTCTATTAATTAACCCCTTAACTGGGCAACTATTTGTAACTAAAATGTAGAATGGACGAGCGGTTACTCGGGGCACCCAGTTAAGGGGTTAAGTCAGTTAATTCTGAACGTTGGCGCCGGGGGGCGGAAGTTACTAGACCACGTGTGATTTGTTCGTTGCCGTACGAGAGCACGCGATCCATACTGGACACGGTGCAGGCACAGCGTCGACACGGCCTACGGTGGGAGGGGGCGGCTGGCGTCTATAACGACGCTGTCTCCTTCCGTCGGGCGCGGGGCCTTCTGCCTCTCTCATCGTTGCCTCTGCCGCCGTCGAAGACAGAGAAGGACACGGAGGACTTCGTTGGTGAGTATGACCTACAGTATAGACGGTCGTGCATATATGATTGTCGTCGTATTCATTAAAGTAAGTAAGTAAAATAAAGTAAAATCTCGTGGATTTCTATAGCGCATTGGAAATCAGCACAACAGTAGCTGTGCTTATTCTTAGGCGCTCAGTCTCTTTAAAATAGCTATGGGGGAAGGTATGTGATCAGCCAGGCAATAGTCAACGTCCAAAGGGCAGTGAGGCTACATTATTACGGCGACATCGCGACACAGCATTTCTATATAATATTCGATTCTTGCTAATTAAATAAAAGATCATAAGTAGGCCTATAATGTCAAATCGGGGTTTTTTCTTTGCAGTCTCTGTAAGTTTAGGCGAATTAATTAATAATAATCATTAGAAGATCCGGCCTAGGCCTACGCGTTTAATATTTTAGAGATCTAAGGATAAACATTTAAAGGCCTAGGCTAAAAATGTAGAGGTTCTTAGTTTCAAACATTCTCGCAGCCTAATCTTAGTCAATTTCTGATGCGTAAAACATTCAACTTTATCCTACGAGGTTTATCCGGTGTAAAACATTAGGTAACGCAAAAGACATATAGCTAATAGGCCTATAGAGCAACGTTTTAGCATAGGCATATATATTTTTATAATTTCTCAGAAGGCAGAAGCACCCAGAAGCCCCTCCCCCAGTTTGAACCCTATACTTACTATTACATACCTATCAATAAATGATTGGCCCCATGCTTAGAAGTTGCCACCCCAACGCCCCCCACCCCCACCCGCCCCCTCTTGCCAAATCCTGGAGCCGCCACTGTATTATATGCCTATACCGCATAACGGATTCGATATCTGAAATAGTTATTCACAATCGGAAATTCCGATACGTTAGTCTATAGGTAGACCATGTTGTAGACGCATATTATGATGGGGCAGCGGGTTGTATATTATCCAGGGTCGGACGACAGAGCCGCCTTTAGCCTCTCTCTCTCTCTCTCTCTCTCTCTCTCTCTCTCTCTCTCTCTCTCTCTCTCTCTCTCTCTCTCTCTCTCTCTCTCTCTCTCTCTCTCTCTCTCTCTCTCTGTTGATCCGGTTTTTGATCACTGGACTCGCGTCACAGATCGGCGTATAGATAAGTTCGATCAATCTCTCGCCGCAGTTTGGCGCTTGTTTTGCTATAGCGCTGCAACCTGTTTTTATTCCCATCACGACCAACGCGTCTTCTGCTATATTGACCAGACATTTATACTGCGTCATAGGCGGCGACGGCGGCGACGGCGTCTGCCAGCATCTAATTAGTTAGTGTACGGCTTTCCTAACATCGCCTGCCTCACCCTCCCTAGAAAAATAAACTTCGAATTTATTTATGTTGTCGTGGTTTGCTTTAGGGCTAATTTCTCTTTTTCACAAATCATTTTACAGAGAATTTTCGAATTAAGCTGCGTTTTTCGATTATGAAAATGGCGCGGTGTCTCTAAAGAGACGAATAATTAATATTCTAAAGGCGAGTGAATTTTTGAGCCGAATTTCAATGAAATATTTTCATCTGGAAACTTCTCTGAAATTCTCGGAACCCCTATGCTAGTCTACCCAAATATTAAACTCTAAATCCGCCTATGTCGTCAGACTTTAATAATTCGAGTTTTCTCGGCGAACCTCGGCCGGTATGCGCTTTGTAACGCTTAGTAAAGTGGAATCTGTGAAGTGAGAACCCTTGTTTCATTTGGACACGTCAATACCTGGCTGCTACTGGCCCCCTGAACTGCTCTATCTTCTGGCATCTAAGTCCCGATGCCACTAAATTGAAAGGCCGTTTTCGTTGCTTAGTTTGTCAAATTCATGTAATCTCCGATTCTGCTCCTCCTTGCAATGTCAATATCTTATACTTCTGGTAATTTTGCAATAGGCCTAACTTCTCTTTGGCTGCAGAATTCAATTTAGTACTATTCACTAAGTAGGCTAATAAAATTAAGTCTATGACTCATTACTCGTTATAATCAGGGCGCGATTTGCAGGGGAAGGGTGATTCCCCCCACTGCCCAACTGCATCCCCCCTACTGCTATATCCCCCACCACTACATCCCTCCACTGCTACACTTTCCCAACAACTACATCCCCAAGCTCAACATATCCCCCTCCACTGCTCCAAGTCACAAATCGCACTCTGGTTATAATAATAATAATAATAATAATAATAATAATAATAATAATAATAATAATTATTAGTAGTAGTAGTATTATTATTATTACTACTACTACTACTACTAGTAGTAGTAGTAGTAGTAGTAATAATAATAATAATAATAATAATAATAATAATAATGTAAACTTCCATTAATTTATATTAAATTTCTCTTCATGAGTTTCTCCGGTTAGCTGTTCCGTCACAATAAGATCTTATAGCTTATGTATGTTTGCATGGTAAAATACAGTAGATTAAAATCTTCCCATCACATATTGGCATCTAAGTGTCGATGTTTCTCTAAGAGAGCACTGGGCGACGTTTTGAGTGCAATCTCTCGAGAATTCCTAGAATTCCGCGCAACGAAAGGCGAACAAAGGAGACGTAGCCAAGAGGTTGTTTCCGAGGAAATACAGAGAAACATTTCCCCGCAACAAACGACCTCGGCGGGCCTTCTGCGTACGACCTAAACCCCGTGACCACCGGATCAATGCTGCATAATGGATGATCTCCGAAGCGCCACGTAGTCATGGCAACCGGCTGACAGGTGCGAATTCATTCGTGGCGGAATATCGAGCGAGAACGAGGTGGCGGCGGCGGCGGCGGCGGCGGGTAATGAGTGCAAATGGGGGGGGAAGGGGCAAGCAACTTGATTAGCTGACAGCTACTGGAAACGCGCCGAATGTTGGTAAATTAATGTTTTGTCCTCTTCCTTTCTGTCGACGGAAGAGTCCTGAACGTTTCCGTTGTTTTCGGGTCTCTTTTTGGTCCTCTTCTGTTCCCGCTGTACAGGGTCATGGCGAAGGGGGCATCGACCGAACCGGCGCCTCATTGATCCGCGGCCGGGAAACGAGTCCGCAGAGGGACAGATGATATGGATTCACGGCACGGCAGGAAAACGAACGCAAGAGAAGACAGAAAATGAGACGAATGAAACAGTGGGAGAGGGGGGGGGGGGAAGGAATGCAGTGAAAGCTCAACGTTTCTGGGAAGCATTTTTCTCGTATGAAGAAGCTATATTGCGAATAAAAAGAGAAGCCGAATAGGCCGCTGTAACGTAGGATTATGCTCATCATACTACTGGCCTTGTTGCAAAGGTGGAATAAAATTTGCTGGATAGCGTTTCAATTATTTCACTCAGGCCTATACTGCTGAAATTGGCCTGTCTCTCAGTTGTCCATGCAGTCTATCGGAAAGGAATTTCAATCGTAGCAGGAAGACGATTAACAGAAGACAGAACTTCTTGGAAGCATTTCGTGCCTCGCTATTGCCGCTAAAGAGTTGGCAGAGAGCAAGATGATGATGACGACGACGACGAATGATGATGATGATGATGATGATGATAATAATAATAATAATAATAATAAAAACGGAGTTTCTGTGGCTGTCTCCTTCGATGCATTCCGTCGAAATTGAATAATACATTTCGTGGAAGCGAACCGCGCGCGGTTCCGACTGGAGCAGTACATGCAGCGGAGCACCGGGAACGCAGCGATGAAACGGTTCGGAATGACGGGTGCGGGAATAGGGGAGGGAAGGGGATGGTAAGGAGGAGGAGAGAGAGAGAGAGTGCAGCAGTGTTGAGTCACTGCACCGCTGCCACAGTCGCTGCAGCGCGGCTGCAGAGTGAAATCAATATAAGAGCGGAGCTGGAGTGCTGGACGACGCGTTGACTTCTATATATATACATGGGCGCAAGGCGCAAGCGCGTCCATCCAGCCAAGATCAGAATCCACGCCGTGCACAAAACGAACTTCTAGCCCGATTAGTATTAACTGCGGCCAAACGTCGCAGTCGATACACCATAGTATTGTCCGGTCCCTTTGATGATTATACGAATTACTGACCGGGGGGACGCATGCACATCGCAATGTATAGGCCAGATCAAGGGATCTTTTTAATTTACGCGGAAATTCATACATCGCTTGAAACGCGCGTCGCAGTTTTTCAAATTCTTCATTTCTGAGACCCTAAGATATTATCGGTCCCAGGTGAGAAAATCCATCTCAGTCGGGCAGCATCTGTGGCACCACTCCCCAATAATTGTCAGTCTCTCTCTCTCTCTCTCTCTCTCTCTCTCTCTCTCTCTCTCTCTCTCTCTCTCTCTCTTCAGTCCCAGTGGTTCTCACACAGGGCAGTCCCTACTGAACCACTTTAAACCTTGTTATATCTTATTTTATTCTGCACGACACGTTTCACGTTTCTGAATTACATGTAAGTGCATATTGTCGCGTAACCCTGCGAGTCTGCGACGACATAACCTACAGTATACGACCCTTCGAATATGCGCCTGCTCGAACCAAAGGATCACCGTATAACAATCATAATAATTAATGTGAAATTCTGCATACATTACTCGTATAGGTGTTTCAATCGCCAAACGTGACATTTCTACGGGACTTGTTAAGTAACATCAGTCAACAATATCTGGCTCGGTGGTTTTCAATGCAACAAAGGTAGCAGTCGCGTCACCCGAAGACCGAATCGGGTTTGATCAATATGGCAAAAATCGTTAAAGGGCTCGCGTTCAATTTGCTCGCTTCCGGGAAGCCGATGTATCCGGTCGTGTGTCGGAACTTCCTGTATACGGCTGGTGTCCGAATGTCGCCGTTTCTGCCTGAACGCCCCGATGCACAGAATTCTCGATCCATTCTAATAAATCGTCGTCTGTTATAAGCAATCTATACAAGAGACGATTGATTCGATTATTCGTGGTGGAAAAATGCGCAACAAATCTAACAGCGAGCATCGGTCGTGTGCATTATAATTGATGCTGCATGTATATACGCATCCAAATGCTTCGTAATGTTAGCGAATGAGCCGTTGAAAATACCCGGCAAAATAACCCGCGCATTCTCCGACGATCAGCAGTGCGATGAAACTGTTCCAAAAGCGAAATCGCTCAGACGCGGGGGGGGTGGAGAATTTAGAAGCGTATTTAATTCATATAATACCACTTCAGCAGAAACTGGTTGGATGCAAGATATAACAAATTTCTAAAGCTGTATTACCTCTTCCTCTCCTGCTGCTTTCAAGCTAAACGAACATTGGTGCAGTCTTAATGCACTAGAAATTCAGTAGTTGTCAGTGTAAAAATTAAATTTTCTACAATTTCTGAAGAAATCGGATAATTATTTTTGTCGAAAATATGAGCAGTCGGTATTCGTCGTAACTGTCAAATGTTTATGTTTAAAATAATCTTTATCGATTTGTGGAGACATAGGCCTACACTGTAGGCCCATGTGTTTCAGCGTGAAACGTCCCCTCGGTCACGGGAACTTTGTAAAACGCTGAGCGCTTCGTTTTCTCGAAGTATAGGCAAACGGAAGACAGCATGGAGTTACTTAAATTGACGCACGCTTATATGAATTATCGTCGATGTCGTTTGCTGATTTAGGAACAGAGGAATTACCTTCTTCGTCGCCCGAAGACTCTTTGAGGACAGAGAAGGCAGGCAGTCTCTCTCTCCCCCTCTCACAGCGATGCAGATTATCCGAAGCAAATTGAGTCTTGCCAGGCTCCTGATCCAGTTGGGAGTGTTTGTCGCCCTCGGTTTCTCGTTTGCCGGTAAGACTCGCTGATCTTGTATTATGAAAAACCGGTAATTTGTCCCTGGTCGTAAAGCTGCATTAGGTAGAAACGCCGCTTTCAGGGGCGCCTGCTGCTTGGTAACGTTGCGAGAAGAGAACGCATTGTAACGGAATAATACGGTAATCGCAGACTTAATCCTGCTCTGATTAAAACCTTTGTATTTTATTTCTCATCTGGACCTTTCCGTGTCTTTCTGATTTTTCATTTTGCCTTGTATATATAGGCCTAGGTCCTATCAACCAGGACCTCTTAGAATGACGCAGACAACTTGTTCTAGAACATGTCTTTATATTATTTCTTCTAATCAGAATTAATTTTATTGGTAAATATTTTAGGCATTGTGAAATTTCTGTATTTAAATTAAATTTTTGATTAGCTTCAAGGGCGTCAGATGAATGTTTTGGTGAATCGGTTTCTGCTTTTCTGTTTTTTTCGGGAGATATTTTTAAAATTGGTAAATATTCTTCGATTAAACGTAGATGTCTGACATTCTCTCAAAGCAAATCAATGGAATATGCATGCGAGTTTTAAAATTGGTTGACGCCAGCATTTTGCCGATATGAGACAAAGCCAGCGGTTGGCCGGACATAGTCTAACATGAGAGAGAAAATACATGATGAAATATGATGCCTTATTCGTTTCCACTTTAATTAAAGTCTGCAATGTTACATGTTATCAGTTCAAATTCCTCTAGAGACTGATTAGACTTTGACTTAATCTGTCATTGTTTTTCTCTTCTCGACATTGACCAAGAATTCATCTAATGTCTAATGAACCAAAGGTGATGGAATGATCAGTGATTATTATTATCAGTGGATCGAATTTTCGTGATCAGATACAAATACAAACCTTGATCAGCATCCGGGCTTTTATATCATATTATATTATATTACATATTATTATATAATATAAAATAATATAACATAATTTGTAGCACTGCAATGTCACAGGGTGACAGGGAGACTGTGTGTATTTTGATTCGGGAAAGTACACCCTTACCAGTGAGTCACTGACCCTTTAGGACAAAACAATTCGTCTGCATTGAATGTCAGTTGAAGAAGAACATGGTTCGCCTATTGCAGCATTGCTCTCGTCCATTTTCCTTCAAATGCACCCCGCGACCTCTGGAACTGAAAAATAGAATTTAACTCTCTCTCTCTCTCTCTCTCTCTCTCTCTCTCTCTCTCTCTCTCTCTCTCTCTCTCTCTCTCTCAGCGCAAATTGGTTGCAGAAGCATTGCGATCGGTGTGTTCGTTCAGAAGCGCTTTGGTCAAAATATACTCGAACTGAGCTTTCGGTTTGAGAGTGCAAGTAGCCTGACCTCGATGACCCCGCCGTCGCCACCATTCGCCGAACTCTGATTGGTTGAACCTACACTCAAGTCCTCGAATAGCTCCACTCGTAAAACCCTGTACCAGGCAACAACGACGGGGCAGACCCACTCAGTTGATGCCAATTACAGGAACGCTACAAATCGATGTGCACTGCAAAACTCAAAACGGTTTTAAAAAGTACAAAAAGTTACTGTGAAACAAGTACATTGTTTAACTTATGACTGCGAACCTCTGAGGACTTTGTTACGATGAAACAGATATGAACGTTAAATAAAATACCAAAGGGGAACAACGTTAGCAGTATTTTTTTATAGAAGTAGGCCTAATAGCTAAAATATTTGGTAGAGGCCTATGTGAAGACGTCGAAGCTTTAAAACTTCATGGGAAAATGACGAACACAATATTGCTGACAGATAAAAACAAAAAGAAACTATGCTTTGAAGAGACGATGGAGTAAAACATGAAATCCAGTCTTGCGATGAACACTGTGTAAAACAGAGAACTTAGATGCAATCAAGTACAAGGCCCGATGTAAGCAAACTAACGTGAAGATTACTGCAGCGTAATACACAGGCAAGTGCATCGAGAAAGCTTGAAATTTACTATTGAGTAGATATTTTGGACGATTGGCAGTAGTAGAATTTTATTTCTATATATCCCGTTTTACCTTTGCGGCTTTTGTGTTTAGGCGTTTTAGATCGTCTGTTACTCTGCGCTTTATTTTGACCGCAAACAGGAGAGGTCCGCACTTCTCCCGATTGACGACTCCGACAATTTGAGCGCTTATGCCATCTGACCTTTACGGTTTCCATACATATTGCTTATGCACTAACACACACACACACACACACTCACACTTACATACATAAGCCTATATATTTAACATGATTGATTACTGCCCTGATGTAGCCAGAGAGTCTTCAGCTTTTCCGTGGTTTTTGAGTTGACTTCCACGGTTCTTAACCGAGCGCTCCAGGGCCTAATACGGTCGGTCCATTAATGTCTATGCGTGGAGACCAACTGGTGTCGTGAAAGAAGCCAACGGTCAACGCGTCACATCTACGTCCTTTAAGAGACGAAAATCCAATCAAGTGAGAAGACGTCAACGAACGCCCCCCGACCGGCCGACCGACGCTACCATTGACGCTGCACTTTCACGACAACCGCTACGTACAATGTCTTCTATACATGTCTCTGCCGTTAGATCGCTTTTCTGAAAGAAACTACGTGCTGGGGAATTTAAATTTGTAAACCAGTTGCGGAAAGAAACAGACGAAGAAAATAGTCGCCGCAAATAGAGCGGGTTAGAAACCGGTCTCGCTATGGCAATAATTCGAACTGATGATCACAGACATCAAATTCCACCAGGGGCAGGGGACCCGTGCCCCTATTGAGTGATGATCACAAACAGTTGGGCAATACTTAATGCTTACATTAAACAACAAATGGTTGCCCCCATGATTAGAAGTTGCCACCCCAACGGCCCCCACTGCCAAATCCTAGAGCCGCCTCTCATCTCTCTCTCTCTCTCTCTCTCTCTCTCTCTCTCTCTCTCTCAAACTTTGGCTGATCTTCGTGTCCTTTGGAGATCCGTGGCTCATTTTGTAGAGGAATTCGAGTTCGATGTTTTTACTGCAAGGGAAATAATATGCGAACTTTCTCCTAAGTTGTTCATTATTATTATTTCTATTTTCCCATCACCATCAAAATTACCAAAATCAGGACTAGAACATTCGCGTGTACTCTTATATATCTTAAAATCCACGCCAATTTTGTTCCCGTCAACAGGCGAAGACCTTTCCTTAAGTCTAATCAGCCAACTTACTGTATATTAGCGTCTGCGTGAATTAGTTCTGTGATGATTTTAACGAAAGTCATTTCATTATGTCGGTGCTACAAATGTCTTGGAATTTGCTTAATCTGATTGTGATTTCAGGTCACATCCACCTAAAGTTGTTTACGATTATGTCTTTGGTCGACCTTAAATTAGATTTTTACTATTCACATATCTAATTAATTAAGACCATGATCCAAATGTAACGCACAAGGGAAATTCGTCGAAGATCATCTATCTTAGCCGTCTCCTTCTTATAGACAAGCTGCTGCTATCAAGATGTTTTGAATGGCAGAGATAAACACACGGACAGGTACGCTTAATTTACCCCGTCCGTGGGCGGACAAAATGTCCGCGGACAAAATGTCACGGACCAAATGTCACGGACAAAATGTCGCGTTTTAGGGTTAGAGTTAGAGTTAGGGTTACGTTCCTTGACATTTTGTCCGCTGACATTTTGTTCTAGCACCACCCCGTCAGGATTGAGTGCAGAATTTAGTCCGCCTGCTGTTTTAGAAAGTGTCTTAGGGGTGGGCAATCTACGGTCCGCAGGCCGCATGCGGCCCGCCACCGGATTCCATGCGGCCCGCGAGATCATTTAGAAACACGCATAGCCTATACGAGTGGCAGAAAGCGAAACAATAATTTGAAATTATTTTATGGTTACATGGCACTTTATGTTCTAAAGTCTTCGAAATTCCCTTTAGATATTTGATATGTGAGCAACAAATATCTGAAATCATACAGTAATGCTACTCTCATACAAACTAAATAGATGATGCTAATAGTTACCTATGATAATGATGATGATGATGATGATGATGATGATGATGATGATGATGACGATGATGATGTATGTCAGCATCTTAATTATAAACATTTTGGGTTTTTGTTATGTGCTACCCTCTTGATCATCTTGATGTAGTATTAGGTTTCGTGCGGCCCTTTAAGGAAAAAGTTTGCCCACCTCTGCTCAAATGGATACTGTTCAAGGAGAATGAATGGAAAGAATGGAAAGAATGGAAAGAATGGAAAGAAAATTGCTGTTGACGTCATGCACGAGTCGTCTTTATTTGTCTATTTTCATTTGCGCAATTATTGTCCGTACGGATTCTCTCTCTTGATGCTATTATTTTGAGTTGTTGTTGTTGTTGTTGTTGTTGTTCTAGAGAGCGGATTCTGTTTTCGAAGATACAATCCCGAGAAGAACGCTTGCAGAGAAAAATCTCCATATGAATTCTCCGATCCAGAAGGTGAACCGTGCTGCCAGAAACACGGAGAAGGAGGATACGTCGGATACGCCCTCGAGGCAAGTCTTTCGAAAGAGAATTTTACATTTGGGCACAATCAATCATAGCGTCGCCTTACGCTCCAATGCCCTTTACCAGTCTCTGTAAATCCTAGCTGCTGTCTGTTCATAAAAGCTAGACAAGGGCGTCGTCTATATGTATGATGAGTGCTTTTCTGTTCGAAATTGATTTTTGCCCTCGTCAACTAAGACATGCACACAGTTACAATCATCAACATTTCTTACATTCGACATTGACAGCGTCTCTCTTAGAATCAACTGCAAATAATTAACTAATCTTCTCCAATTCAGTCATCTTGCTGTATTTGGAGTAAATTTCTTGCAGCGTTGCGTTTTAACTCTTCAATATGACGTTTTCGGCCGTTTCTGTTGCCTTGTTGTCCTGTTGCTTTGTTGTGCTGTTGCTTTGTTGTGCTGTTGCTTTGTTGTGCTGTTGCCTTGTTGTCCTGTTGTCTTGTTGTCTTGTCCCTTTCATTTCAGATGCTTTGCATTTTAATGCTTGGTATAGAGCTGTGTTCAATATTTTTTGAAAATAAACAGTGAGGGTCTGATGCTAGGCGTTGTGTTGTTGTTGGGCCACCCAATATTTTAGCATTCTTATATACCAGTTAACACATTTTCCAGCTGCCGAATCCCTCAACAATGGATGGCACGCGTGCTGGATGGCACGCGTACTGGATTGAACGCGTGCTGGTGCTGGTTGGCACGCGTGCTGGTTGGCACTCGTGCTGGTTGGCACTCGTGCTGGATGGCACGCGTGCTGGTTGGCACTCGTGCTGGATGGCACGCGTGCTGGATCTGGATGCACGCGTGCTGGATGGCACGCGTGCTGGATGGCACGCGTGCTGGATGGCACACGTGCTGGATGGCACGCGTGCTGGATGGCACTCGCTGGATGGCACGCGTGCTGGTTGCACGTGCTGGTTGGCACGCGTGCTGGATGGCACGCGTGCTGGATGACGAAAAACATTAAAAGGTCATTCAATCATTACAATATTTACTTTGAATTGTTGTAACTATGACAAACCGTATTCTAGTCATGCCTAACAGCCAATTTCACGCATAAACTTTTAGTAATAAATTGTAATACGTTAATGTTTTCACGGTCCAAATAAAATCACCAAGATTGGTCCGCGGGCCAAGGTTTTGAGTCTTTTGACACCGCTTACTTTTATATATATATATATATATATATATATATATATATATGTATGTATATATGCCCTGGGTACTTCATTCCAGAGGGACTTATGAAGAAAAAATTGTCCGGTAAATATATATATATATATATATATATATATATATATATATATATATATATATATAGCGAGTCGTGAGTGACCAGGACAACGAAATGATAGCATCAACTTTTCATGTACCTAACCCATTCTAAGTGGATCGACGCCTTTGGTCTGATGACTGCCAGACTAATATCTTTTGACCAGTAGTGGGGGGAAGGTAGTAGGGGGGGGGGTATAAAGGCTAAACCCACAAATTTTCAACCCCACGGAGGGTTAAGCTACTGTAGGGTGAACCTAAATGAGGAATGATCTTGCGCAGAGAATTCGCAATGGGTCATTCAAAATTACCCATGACCCAAATGTGACCCATTGACCATTGATGACCCATTGACCCATTGACTCATCCTGCGATTCCGTGATTGCTACTTCTTCTACCCCGTGGCGGTAGAGTTGACAACAGCTGTTTCAACTGTCTTCCACTATATTGCATCACTTGCTCCACTCTATTGATCCTAGGATGTCCATGACTATGGATCACGTACAGCTCTCACTCCACCGTCGATCATTCAGAGTGACGGGACACCTCTCTCTCTCTCTCTTTCTCTGGAAAGGGTTGTCTCCATCCACACACGCCTTACTTCCTACTTACACACCCAGTTTACTGCGAAGACGACTAAATTCCCCGTCTTCTTATCAGGCGACCATAAACCGGCATGCCACGCCTCAGAGTAATACTATATAAGTCCTTTATTACATTACATTACGTGCAGTCGGCGGACGTGGTCAGATCGGCGCCAGCATGTCGAAAGGGGCCTAGAGAGACGCGCAAGAATTATGCATATATCGGTGGCGTTTGTTTCTAATGAAAAACGTCGTTCGTGTTACTGCTTCGCGATCGATCGATGGATGACGTTAGCCGTTGACGCCCGCCGGCAAAAGCAACGGGGCCCAGCTGCTGCTGCTGCTGCTGCTGCTGCTTCGTCGTGATGTTGCAGAGGTCTCGACAGGGCGTCTGTCTGTTGGTGCGTGTGCGAGCTTGCTATAATGAGAACGAGGGAGGGAACCGAGGCTGAAAAGATTAATATTTTTGCTGCTCTTCGCATCGCGATATTTGAACATGATGATTGCATTTTGAAACGGAATGATGATGCTGACTAGATATATTATCAGGCTGCCTAGTCTGTCTGCCTCCGTCAGCTTTTGGGTCTGATAACTGACACCAGCAGGGGCCTACTGTTACACCATTGATTGGCTCGACGACCATCTGTTAATAGTAATCTATTCGCGCATTACATCATTTTTATCTCGGATCAGTGGCCGGGGTAAGAAGATTTCTTGAAATGCAAAGCGCTGTTGACATCTCTATTCAGTTCAGTTAATTTGACCAACTTCTCTTGACGCGGCGACCTCGAAGAACGATTTAGCGCATTTAATGGAGATCCTAACTCCTGGCATTTTTGTTAATTCACTTCTTTGTCTTAATGCAACGTTTATACAAAGAAATATGACCACATTTATGCCAGTGACACGTCAATACAAAAACAAACAAACAATTTAAATTATACGACAAAAATACATGTGATGGATTAAGTTATGAGTGACCGTTTAGTTTCGTTCGTATTTGTTGGCATTGAGTCTTCTGTCGGTCGGGTGAAATGTGTGTTCCGATCTGTGTCTGTCTTTCTCTTTGCAGTTGAAGAGAAGTGAAAGCGATACGGCGTTCTATGAATGCATTCCGTGTCCCAAGGAGACTCGAACCCGCACCAAGAAACTAAGACTCGAATTGAGGGGAGAGAAACGCAATCACGACCATCATAGGAAGCCCAGGAAAAATCATTCAGGCACTTTTGGACTGAAGAAACAAGAAGTCATCGATGACGGTCAGTCATCGATTTTAGATTCCGTTGAGATGACAATCGAGAGAAATCGATAAAGCTGAGAGAATTATGGGGAAATGTCTAGGGAGTCTAAAAGAGGGGAAATAGTTTTAAAAAAACCGGCGAGAACTTTCAAAACTGTATCCAAATTAGTCTTCCTTATGCTGCGTACTTTCAAATACAAGGCCGAAATGCGTAAGTTCTTTCAGCTGGCCTTTACACAATAGTGTTTCTCACTAACACCAATACCTCTGATGATATTTTTCGGCTGATTCACCTGATTGGTACACCTTTGTAATGCAACATTGGTGCCATACAAGAGCTTCATTCGGTTTCGTGACCATGGAGTCCATGTTGTCACTCAACGTCATCTCTTAGGCTATATATATATATATATATATATATATATATATATATATATATATATATATATATATGTCCTTTGTAGTGTGGAGTCCCTGGAGTGACTGGGGTCCGTGTAGTAAGACGTGTGGGGACGGAGTCCACCAGAGAACCAGGTTCTGCCTTCAGGCCTCCTGCAAGGAAGAAGACTACCAGGAGAAACCGTGCACTGACCTAAAGCCATGCATCGGTATGTTTTATGTTTGCACCGCTAAATACTTCAATCATTCGTTGACATCACCTTCCAACGGACCAGGGTGCGATGATTTGTGACCTGGAGCAGTGGGGGATATTTCGATCTTGGGGGGATGTAGTTGTTGGGGAAGTGTAGCAGCGGGGGATGCAGTTGGACAGTGTCGGGGAAATCCACCTTCCCCTATACAAATCGCGCCCTGCAACGGTCCATAGGCCTATATACTGTATGTATGTATGTATGTATGTATGTATGTATAAAGAGAGCCATTAAACCAGATACTCTTGGTTATTACGTTGATGTACATGTTGATTGCTCTCCAGTGTAAACTGGACTAAAAGATCGTAGCGTCTTCTATTGGAATAACATCGACCATTATAAGATTTATATAATCGCTGATGAAGACGCTCCATGTAAGATGAGTAGACAGACAATAGAACCTTCTAACACTGACTATGTATTCTATAGTTTAGCACTATAGGTCATGCCTTACGATTTGAATGCGACTTAGAAGAGCAGTTTATTTTCCAGTAATAGAATATCAGCCTTACGCTAAAATTGCTAAGACTCACACAGCGTCGAAGGTTCAGTGGCAGTTCCAGGATTTCTTGGTTTGAGGGGGTAAATGAATTCCTAGAAAGTTGGTGGGTGATTAAAATAGAAGGAACAAATCAACAAACTTTGCCGAAAAGGGCTGAAAAAGGGAATTTTGTCTCCAATCCAATTTGACTATACTTTTACCGAAAAATAGGTTGACAAGCAAAAACCCGTCATTCGTAGTTAGTTTTACTAGACTTTTACAAAAAATAGGTTTCACGAGCAAAAAAGTAAGTCCGGAAGTCCGGTGGGGGGATGTAATTTAAAGAGCGGTTTAAACCCAGGTTCAATCAATCGCCCCAAGTGTAAATATTTAGGCTATAGAATCGTGGTGCGTAGAACCGGAGTGAATTAACTCATGAATGTATTTATTCACTGCTTTGTACAGTCGATGGCGTTTGGACGGCGTGGACCGACTGGACGGTCTGCAATGTCACATGCGGCGAAGGTTACGAGGAACGCACGAGAAGCTGCACTAATCCAGCTCCAGAGAATGGCGGCAAGGAGTGCGAAGGGATGAACACTGAATGGCGAAAATGCCGGCAAGAGTTACTGTGTCCAGGTCAGTCGCGCCTTCACTATACTAACGAACTCAGAGGAATACTTAGGAATTCACTCGTCTGTGTTAAGATTTCGATGAAATTGACTGATTATAGTTAACGCTAATCAAGTCCTTTATAAATCATCTAATCTTTTGTGGATGGATTTGGAATACTAACAAGTAATACCTCCGTGCGTTAGAAATGGTGCTATAAGAGTGCTTTATACATTAATATATAGCCTATTATATATATATACACACGTATAGGCATACAGTATATATATACAGTATATATAGGCCTATAATAAGCTGGTGTCGTCTTTGTTGGGTGACGTGTAGTTGATGGTGGCTGGTCTGTTTGGAGCGACTGGACCACCTGTTCAGCTACCTGTGGAGAGGGATTCCAGACGCGCTCCCGCCAGTGCAACAGTCCTCTGCCTCAGCGCGGAGGAAAGCCCTGCGAGGGCATTGAACTGGAGAGTATGCCGTGCGTCGCCAGAACCAACTGCGCAGGTGCATGGGGGAAGAGGCAGCGCAGATCCATCGCCCGCCGGCGTCCCCATATTAAGCAACCGTCCCTTAATCGACCAGATCGTGACCCGGGTCGGTGGCGTGCCAAGGGTGATCGACTCCCCGGGGGACAAATCTAATTGCGATGCCCCCGAGCCACCTCGTTTGGGTATTAACGAGACGATTTGGATGCCCTTATCTGGTGAATGCCCTGGGCCACCGCCCCACCCCACCCCCTCTGCACGCTACTGATTCCAGTTGTACTTTTGCTGAATATTATTTATGTAGTTGTCGCCATATTTATCAATTCTGACGACGTATCATATACCTGAGCTTAACTAGGCATATAATTCTGTCGTTCTGAAAGAAAATATTTTCTGGATCTACCGCTTTCACATTCCATATACAAGTAGATATTCGTGGAGTTTGCGGCATTAAATGCCATACAGCTATCTTGATCGCTCGAAGCATTGGATTACTGTCTCGTCAATATACCTCAGCATTCTACCGGCCGATAATAGTCTAGCCTAAAGAAACCTTGGTTGAAACTGCAGCAAAAATATGCTTCGAATTTCCAATTAACTTACGACGATGTAACTGGCAGTGTACGGCACGATTCAGCTGTCTTTGCAGTTGACGGTAACTGGACGGAATGGTCAAAGATGGACATATGCTCTGCGAAGCCTTGTTCCGGAGAGCCGGGCTATAGAACCAGATTCCGCAGCTGCACCAACCCGAGACCGATGTTCGGAGGCAAGCCGTGCAAAGGTCGGAGCTGGAGGAGAGAGGTCTGCTACAACAACGATTTCTGCACTGAAAAGGGTCTGAACCATTGATTCCGATCACCACACTGCTTAATTTCTGTGCGATATTGGGTCGTTTTTTTCTGGCGCAGTTAGGTTTCCAAAGCGGGGGCGCCATTAACGGGCCGTCCATAAATTACGTCACGCGGTTGGTTGGGGAGGGGGTACGGCCATTTGTGACGAATTGTGACGACGGGGAAGGGGGTTCCGTAAATGTGACGTCACGCAAAAAAGGTCATGACCTTTAAATTTAGGTCATGACCTTTGACCTTTTTTTGCTTGTCATGGATTTTGGAGAGGAAAAATACAATTATGACCTTTTATTGCTTGTCAGGGTTTTTTCGAGAGAAAAAATACAAGGATGGCCTTTTTTGCTTGTCAATACTTCTCGGAAGACGAAAATGGGGTGGGGGTCGGTCCGTTGTGACGTCATATTTTGGGGGGTCCGACGTCTTGTGACGTCGCGTGACGTAGGAGGGTCAAAAAGTGCCAAATTCGCGTGACGTAATTTATGAACGACCCCTAAGGCAGACGCCAGCATCACATTTGGTGTGACCTGAGGGGTTGGGAAGTGTAACATGAGTTCCGCAGAAGCTTTTGATTAATAGTAATTCTTTATTTGTTGATCGCCTGTTCGTGTTCTTCGGCAGTTGACGGTGGCTGGTGTGTCTGGGGCAGTTGGAGCCAGTGCAAGGCAAATGGAATGGCGAAGCGCTCGAGGACCTGCGACTGCCCTCCGCCAGCGAACGATGGAAAGCACTGCGAAGGTACAACAACAACTACTACTACTACTACTACTGCAGTGTGCTACTACTACTACTACTACTACTACTACTACTACTACTACTACTACTACTACTACTACTACTACTGCTGCTACTGCTGCTACTACTACTACTACTACTACTACTACTACTACTACTACTACTACTACTACTACTACTACTACTACTACTACTACTACTACTACTACTACTACTACTACTACTACTACTACACAATAATAATAATAATAATAATAATAAAATTAACAATAATGTAATTAACTAAAGTGATTATATCATTAATAATTATAAAATTATTAATAATAATTTGGTTTAATCTGTTTAGTAGGATTTCACTTGTGTGTCTAAGACCACCGTCATTCGTAAAGCCCTGTATTTTAGCTTCTGTCTAAACGACGAAGGATGATGTCATTGAGTCTGCAAATAATAAACAAGATTTTCGTGGCAGACAATGAATGCATCATGCCACAATGACTCGCGCATTAGACTTCGGTGGTTCGCAATTTAACACTGAACGGTTAAACTATTGCTGCGAATTGGAAGTCTTGTGTTTTAACCCCTTAACCGTGTATTTAACTGTAATTCAATGTAAAATGGACGGATATATCCGGGATCCTCTGTTAAGGGGTTAATTAAGTCTGTTGTTCACACGTTCACATGGATACTGACTAGAAAACTGATCATTTAGTTATTGCTGAGGGGATCTAAACTGTTCGTTAATTATCGATTCGTGTATTTATTTGAAGGAGACGATATGGAAGAGAGATCATGCAACATTCTCGCTGACGATCCAGAAGACGAAAAGGATGAAGAGAATGAGAGCGAGAAGAAAGAAGAAGATGAAGAAGAGATGAATACAAGTGGTAAGGCTACGATCTTATTGTTTAAACTTTCAAGCTGTACCCGCGTATGTTCGATATTTTAAGCATAGCATCCTATCCAATCTTACATCACAGAAAACAGATTGTACAAAGACAGATACAATGTGAACAATGTGGCGGTTCCAAGTGGGGGACGATTGGGGATGCAGCCCCTCCCCCCACCGGACTTGCGGACTTACTTTTTTTGCTCGTGAAACCTATTTTTGGGTAAAAGTCTAGCAAAACTACGGGGAAAAGACTGCGCGGATGACCTTTTTCTTTTGTTTGCTTGTCAACTAAATTTTCGCGGTAAAAGTGTAGTAAAATTAAGGATAAAATTGCCTGTTGTCAGCCTTTTTGGGATAAAGTTTATTGATTATTTACTTCTATTTTCACCCCCGCCCAAAAAAACTTCCTATGAATTCATTTCATCCCCCCATCAAAAAATCCTGGAACCGCCACTGGAAACATTGTATGCATCCGAACTGAGAACAGTTTGTATGGTTTGGTGCAGATTTTCAAAATATTCTATTCTCGCAAATCCGTTGGAAAAAAGTATGAATCATTTAGACCAGTTTGTAGCGCAAGGTTAGAGATATTTGCATCGAAGTCCGTAACTGAAAATGAATTTTTCTGTCCGCAGTGAAAACCACGGTTTTCGCAACCAAGCGTGACGGTTGCTATGACAACGAAGGATCCGGTGACGGAAGTGACGTCAACTGTGACCAGGTATTGGACGGCGGCGTTATTTATAACTTTCAACCGAAAGTTTAAATATGGCGTCTCCTCTTTTCTTTTGTACTCATTGTATATTCGCGCATGAGTACACTAAGAGTATACACGTTGTCATGACAACGGCTGATTTTGCTTCAGCATTTCACTGTATCTGTTCTGTTGAAGATGTGTCCACAATGCATTTTATAAAATATATCACTTTCAGCATTAGGTCAAGGAGCTCTCTCTCTGTCTCTCTGTCTCTCTGTCTCTCTGTCTCTCTGTCTCTCTGTCTCTCTGTCTCTCTGTCTCTCTGTCTCTCTGTCTCTCTGTCTCTCTGTCTCTCTGTCTGTCTCTCTCTCTCTCTCTCTCTCTCTCTCTCTCTCTCTCTCTCTCTCTCTTTGTTTTACTCTCTCTCTCTCCTATCTCCCATCTCTCTCCCTCTCTTCCTCTGTCTTTGTTTGTCTCTGTACCTGTCTGTCTGTCTGTCTGTCTCTCGCTCTTTCTCTTTCAGCTGAATCCTGAAATAGGCCTACCAGGCAGAGAGAGAGAGAGAGCACACTCAATCGACAAGAGCACATTTTTACAGATCATGAGTTTAGCGTTGCTTTTAAAACGCAGAACAGTCAATCAGGCGCCAATCATCCGTTGCCAAATGGGAACTGTTGAGCACCTGTATAGCTGCAGGTCCATCTGTCTCGAACCCTTTTCCTCCGTCTATATTAAGTCTTCCAAAGAACCGAGAATTTTCAAATCCAGACTCAATACGCGTTTCTCTCATCTGATTCCACTCTTTAATATCTGCGACCTTGCATTTTTCCCGCTGACTGGTCGGTCTCCGATTAATGACCAAATACTTTGCGATTCGATTCGCAGTAGCGTAGATTGATACTTTAGTGCATATTGGAACCGGTTAAATGAAATCGTGAAATTTTAATAAATAAATTATTAATTAATTAATTGATTTTAATGGAATTCCTATTATGACTCATTCCGTAGAATAGTTATTTGCTATAACTGACACGCTCTGGACGTGTAGGCCTTGCTTTGTTGCTTATTATAATGCTCATCATGAAGGCATGGCGCTATAGAAGTTCAAGATTAGATTAGATTTGATGTGATGTATCTGTAGGAAGCGGAGGAGAATAGCACCACGGAGGAACCCGGGAGTGGCGACAACCAGCCGTAGGACCCCCGCCTTTTGAGATGCGGTGTACATAGACCTACTGTACGCTATTATATTACAGCTGTCGTCTCCGCGTTAACCGGAAATGTCCCTCTATTATTCCCGATGGCAGAAAAAAAGTTGCACCGGGTTTCGAATCGGATCGTTTCCTACAGCGATCGATCAAGGCGATCGTTTTCCATTGTGCAATTATTGCATTCTCATTTTAACGGCTTTCGCGCAGCTTAATATTATTCTTACGCGTGCCGAATCACAGCACGGAACTTATGTCATGTAAACAGAAGTTTACTAGTTATATTAACGCTATTCGGTATATTGATGTCGCAATGATAGAAGATTCTATATTAAACGCCTGTTTATCTACTAACTGGCCAGTACTAATAATGTCTTTAGCAACTCCACTTGTCCGTGTTTGTCAGCACCGCTTTGAAACACTGCAGTGTATAAGCTCTATTACCGTAGTAAGCACCTCAGTAGGCTAAACGTTAGACTCTTACATTGTGCAATCTATATATTGTATCCGTAGAATTAGAACATATACATCGTTATAAAGTTAGATCACTTCTTACAGCGTTTGTATTTGAAAATACTCGTTTGTTGTTTTGTTTTTTTTGTAAAACTGTACAACGAACTGGAACGTGTTTTGTTGATATACTCTGTTGAACTTTAGCGTGCACTTTTTTCGAATTGTCATACTATTTCTAAGTGAGCGGTGTTCTATTTCTCTTCTGCTAGCGTTATACCTGACCTTCAGAACGTCTCCCAGTTACTAATCAGATTCGTTCTAGGATATGCATAATAAGTATTCCTGTTGCGTAACTCATCGTCTAAATTATACCCTAAATGACCAATGTTTGAAGGCATCATTATGAAACGGGTCTGGTATCAGGCTTACATTGTCTCAAACATAGAATTATAGAAAATGTTGCATCAAATTAAGTATGACCCTAAGAAGACTTTAATTCGCTGAGTGAGAGAAGCCAATTGAAGGCCTGTTGAATAGAGGGTAGCCTGTATAGATTGGTAAATATCTAATCAATTTGAATAAATTCTCCGACCAGATCCACATATTCCTCTTGCTCCATCTTTATTTCTTTAAATTTTGCATGAATAATCAATAATATAATTCTCAATTTCGATCCATGCACAGAGTTCGAAACAGAGCACTTCCTACAATTCCATACTACACACACTAACGCCAATGACTGTACGAGAACGAAGGACTTGAACTAAATGAAGAGGACGAAGAAGAAGAAGAAGAAGAAGAAGAATTATTGCATTGGGCTTTTAACCTATTAAGAACAAGCGTCGTCGATGACAGAGCCGCGGTTACCAATGACAACCAGCCGCAGTCGACGGACGGTTGCCAATAGCAACGCCGCCCCCTCTCCCCCCCCCCCCGCAGCCGCGAGACAATCTTGAGCAGCGAGCACTCGTTTGCTGGTTTCTCTCTGCTCTGAGCAGAGTTTGAGTGATTGAGTTCTAGAGCGAGGAGCGTGCGTGCAAGCGTCGTTTCGAATGCCTCGCGTTTTGTTTGCTCGACCACTCGCTTCGTTATCGTGCTTTTCGTTTGTGATATCGTGAGAGAATAGATGGAGTGGGAAAGTAGTCGATGCTGCTGTAGCCTTCCTATCTCCCCCTCCCTCCCTCCTCCCTCTCCTCCTTCCCTCCCTCCCTCTCACTTCTTATCTCTGTCTCGGTGTCTCCGCGTCTGTCTCTGCGTTCTTCACTTTGGCATTTCGCTTGTCTGACTGTCAGTAGACCTATCTGTCAGTCTGAATGCGCGTCTGTCTGCTTCTCTGTCCGCCCGTCTGACCCCGTTTGTCTGTTTCATAAGGGGCCATCCATAAATGACGTAACGCGATTTTGGCAGTTTTTTCTGCCCCACTCCCTGTCGTCACACATCGTGACAAATGTTTGAACCCCCACCCGCGTTCGTTAAGTCATTTGTGGATGACCCCTAAAAGAAATTTTCCTATGAAACAGAGCTGTGTAAAATGTCTATCAGGCAAATAAAACTGAAACAGCTTGATGCTTATATGCTTGACTGGAATTGAACTGCAGTGCAATAGAGGGGGCTCTGCGGATACAAATCTATTTGTTTTACGATAATTAGTAAATCAGTTAACGACGACGCCTATAAGGAGAAATAATTTTCGCGATCTTCGAATAATCATTTGCAGAAGAACGTTCGACCGCTGGTTAGTCCTAAGAACGCGTGGGGGTTGGGAACCCTTGAAGGTAAACGCGAGGCCTGCAGCTACTGTATTAAAAAGATTTTTTCTGCGTCAATTTAGCACAGATACAACCAGTCCTGCCCAGAAGGCTATACTGTCCTAATGCTCTCAGTCAAGCATTCCCCGTCTACGGCAGTTGCTTTATTTATAAAAATCCGACCCTCTCTCTCCTTCGATCTTTGTCAGTTAAATAAATCTCGGAGTTCTTTTCCCGGTAAAGGCCCATCTGTGAAATATCTTCCCTATTTTAGTTTATACTATTTGAAAGGCGCGTAATATTGTTACCGCCATTCCTTGAATACTGTATATATAAATTTAATGTATATATATATAAATTTACTGTATATATATACATATATATATTACTGTATCTATATGTGTATGATTTTATATAATAATATATTATATATAATCAGTCAAAAGCTGATTCAAGATATGCCAGATAAGCCCTAGCTCATTATCGTAAGGTGATAATTGTTGATAAGCATTTTCTATCATTTTCGACTCCTCCCCCATCCATCCATCCATGCTTGGAGCAATTACTGCGATGTTAAATACGAAATATGTCGTTGTGGCCCATAGTGGCTGCCGTACGAAGTGAACTCCAATCCAGTGTTGCCTTCCATTGCCTTCCGGGCGTAAGAAATCTCTCGTATCTTAGATATATTAGCTTTCTCGTTTGTTCAATCAGCTTTTGACTGATTAACTCCTTCAAAACCCAACCATGCAGTTACATTAGCAACGGTCAGACCAGACTGGTCCATGGGTTGGGTTACCGATTAATTATCCAGGGTCGGGATGGGTCGGGTTGGGTTGGGTCAGCAGACAGGAATTATTTCATTTGAGTTGGGTTGGGTTGGATTGAGTTTGGGTTAAGAAAACCGACCCATGAACAACTTTCGGTCAGACCCCAAATTCTTCCCTCAAAAACTTGAATCAATATTCAGAAAATGATCCAGTATAACGTAGTCTCATGCAGCCAAAAATCAAATTTTTCAGAGCCAAACAATGAACGAACTGCTCTCACAGAGAATATACAGTAACTTTTTATTATAAAATACGTGATTAATCTATTAATGTCGATTCCAAGGCAATAAATGAACAGAAAAAGAAAACGAAAATGAATGTGTAATAATCGGAAATTAACAAATGATCTAAAAGTTCACGAACGAAGGTGTTTGGCTAAGAATCGGACCAGAAGAAGATTTTAATTGCTTAATTTTTCTTTAAAAAAGTTAGTTGAACAAGACAATGATGGCATGAAACTTTCCCGCGTCGTATATTAAAGAGTGGACCAGTTGGGCGAGCCATTAATCAGGACGAGAAGTTCCCCCTTTCCTCCTCAAAAATACCACATCGTCTGATCCTCCATAATATACCTTAAATATTTACCAGGCCCAAAAGTTTGAATATAACCAAACACAGTGTTGTGGTCCCAGTTAGAAAATTCTGCGTTACATAGGTCTACATCATAAACGAATTGCGACATGCCGTGACAAAGCAAACAGAAGATAATTAATGTATCGAGTCACGTGACTGAGTCTAACCAAGTAGAGATCTTGAATCTTGAGTTTTGACCCTACGAATATACTGCAGTCAGAATTTGTTGGTCCAGGAACTAAAGACTCCTGTCTACCTATAGGGCGGGATTCGAATCATAAAATACAAGCAGCAGATAATTAATCAGCCCAGTCATTCCAAATCTACTTTCCTCAAATCGAATATCACGTGAAAGATTAAATAGCAGTGGCGTAGCCAGGATTGCAGAAAAAGGGAGCATTTGAACATTTTCGGCCCAAAGTCTAGACGAGTAAGCAGGGTCGTGAACTCAAACGCTGTACAGCCTGGTGTCTGGTATGTTCTCTCGATCGGACTACCCCCTACCTTCCCCAACTACTTACTGGTTTGGGGCAAATCTTACAACCGGTCCCGATCAGTGATGGGCACTAGTTGGAAAAAAAGTAGTTAAACTAAACTTTATTTTTAACTAAATATTTGTAGTTAAACTATTATTTTAACTATTAGTTAAAATTTTCCAAAAAAAGTTTAACTAAACTTTTTTAAAGTAGTTAAACTATTTCCAATTATTTTGCAACTTATTTGTAATTTGTTTTTATTATTTGACTTCTTTCAATGTAACAAAAAGAACTCGCCGCAATCTATGAAGGCTTACAGTGGCGGCTCCAAGAACTCTTGGTGGGGGATGCAATGAATTTCTAGGAAGATCCCGCCAATTGTCAAAGGAACGATATGCAAACGGTTTACAAGAAATCTATAGATTTGATTTATAAATATAATGTTCATAATTGACAATGCATAAAAGCGATTTTAGTCTGGTTGTACAGAGTCATAGTGCAAAATGAACTGTAGTTAGTCAGTAAGTATACTGTTAGACCAAAGCACTAACAAGAAATAAATACTAAACATTTTTCTCAGAAATTCATCAATGTCACACATGCATTTATGGTGGAGAAATGCATCTCCAGTCATCCACAACGTAGAACCGCCCATGAAGGCTTATGCAGGAGATAATTGCATCAAACAATGTGATTAACTATCGGAAAGTTCGACAACAATATCAGCAACACTAGTGTAAATCATTGTCATGTTTCAGTGCAAAGTGCAATAAGAAATAAGCAGTGTAATAAAAAAGTTGCCAAAAAAGTAGTTAAACTTTTAGTTGTAAATATTTTAAAAAGTAGTTAAACTATTGATGTAACTAGTTAAGAAAAAAGTAGTTAAACTATTGCCTCAACTAAATTTTTCCAGTTAAACTAATAGTTATAACTATTTTAGTTAACTAGTGCCCATCACTGGTCCCGATCCGAATAGGGGGCCAGACCCCTTTTACTCCGCCCCCCCGTGGTTACGCCAATGTTAAGTAGAACCAGTACAATGACCTGCAAGAATTACAATCAAATGAGGATTTGTGATTAACCTTCGGACTGATTACTTTTAAGTTTTGCCTAAATTCAGCTACTTTTCTCAACGTTACGTAAACTGCTGTATAAGCAGTAAGTATGTAGTACGGAGTAGCCTACAGTAGCGCCTTAATTCTTTCTCGTTCGGTGACTATGATGAGAAGCGCTATTTTAACCCCTTAACTGGGCAACTATTTGTAACTCAATGTAAAACGGACGAGCGTTACTCGTGGCACCCAGTTAAGGGGTTAAGGCGTTTCTAAGTTCGCATATTGCTAGTGAGAGTTTCTGCACTGGGAGGCAGCACTCGATCCTCTATCGTTCCGCGATGCTTTTTCTGCGCATCCTCTTCAGCATCATCTCCTCCTCCTCCTCCTCCTCCTCCGCCCTCCAACAATTGTTTTCAGGGCGGTCCTGAGAAACTGTGCTCAGGTACCATCGGAGCCCGATTGGGGGGGGGGGGGGGCGGTGGCGATGCCCGAGAGACGCAAATATTTATACGGCGAAGTCTCGGCCGTTGTTATAGGGGCGACGTCGGGCACTTGTGGTTTTCCTCCTATCAGACATCGACAGACGGAGCCATTCACACACACACGCACGCACGCACTCGCACGCACAGCTAGACTGACAAGAACACGGACAGACACGCGCGCGCGCGCACACACACTCAGACGCTCAGAGAAAAGAATGCTTGTTAAAAAGAGTAAAATATAAAAGGTCGGTGAAGAGCGTTTTAAAGAGAACGAGCATTACAAACAAAGGAGTCGCATACGATTCTGAAGCGAAGAAATTCTCTGAGGGTCTATGCACGCACACACACACACACACACACAAGCACACACACAAGCACACACACATTTAGAAGAAGAGAAAAACACGCATTGAAGACACCACTCGGTGATGAAACGGGCGGAGCTTTGTGTTCCTTAACTTGTCAATCGGCTACGGCCTTTTGTTTGTCTGTCTGTCTGTCTGTCTGTCTGTCTGTCTCTGTCTGTCTTTCGGGCAGAGAGCTGCTGCCCCCCCTCCACCGTGTCATCCAGCGACGCAGCGCAGTGAAGAGAAAGTTCAAGAGTCTCAGATCGTCGTGGCTGAGTTTTTGCGACCGAAGACCAATAACTAATCGACCCCGTCCGCCCAACAACTACAGAGAGAGAGAGAGAGAGAGAGAGAGAGAGAGAGAGAGAGAGAGAGAGAGAGAGAGAGAGAGAGAGAGAGAGACTCTCGGCGGCGGCGGCGCGGTGGACTATGGCGCGACCGGTAGACAAAAGTCGACTTAGACGAAGCAGCTGCCGACGACGGATTCGGAGCGCATTATTGCGTTAGGCTGCCGCGTAACAGCATCTAGGTTACGTGCGCTTACGCGGCCACGTTAAGTAGACGACTGTTTACCTGTGAAGTCCGAGGAGGTAGTTGTAATATAATTGTATAGATTCTCGTCTTTCTATGACGAGACGCGACGGAAAGAGAACACGCGAAAGAACGAGATTATTATTATTATTTGAAGATCGTTTAGATCTGTCGTGCTTTCCCATCTCTGGGGACACGTTAGGTGGCTTGCGATTAAATATCTTATCGAACTAAGTTCCAAGTTAACAGGGCGTCATTTCAAGGAAACTGAATTATTGCAGTAGTCGACGGCAATGGATCGTACTCGAAAGGATACTCAATAGTGTAATAGTTTGGTAAGAGTTTCTATTGGGAAATTATGTGTTTAATATAACCTAGAGGCTTCAATAGCACCGTGATTTTGCTAAGGGATCAAGTTCTACGTACGCTCTTTTTTCAGAATTTGAAACGACGATTGTTATGTCATGAAGACCAAAAACCCTTTTAAATTTTAATATATCTTCGAAATATTTACTTAACACACGGTTTCTCTGGTGCTATGGCAAGACTAATTCAACATTCCTGCGCCATTTACATGTATGTAGGCCTAGTATTAAAAACTTTTTCCTGCCGTGTTTAAGGGTTTTTGGAGTTTAAAACGCGTGCCAAGATTTGTCGCTGAGATGAAATGAAAAGAAAAGACGCGCACAGAGAAGAATGGATCGTATTCAAAAGAATGCAGTTTTTAAATTAACTAACTCACCCTTAGTAGAAAGTGCTTAGATTGCAGGCAGTGGAGATTAGCACTTAGATTTGTGCATTCTGATCAGTAAGTGAGTTCGTAATAACTGTTTTATTTCTATTTTTTATTAATAATAATATTATTATTATTATTATTCGACGATTTTTGAAGCGCCGTAACATGGCCATCGGCCAAAACCAAAAGCGCTGTACAGTCAAACAGTCAACAGTCAACTATACGATATGGTGTACAAATGCGTTTTTAGCTCTTTAGCAAACGACATATTGCACGATCAGTGACAACGATAATATATATATATATATATATATAATATATATATATATTATATATATATATATATATATATATATAGATTGATAATTCTTTACCTGGAAATGTTCTGCTTCTGTTGTAGAATTGCTATTGTTCATATGGTTACAGTTAAATATTATCCTAAGAAATGCATTCGTAGTGCAGGAGATTACTGAGTTTGCCTTTTGCGTCCGCTCAATATGGGGAAACAGGAAAATTCATCAGATGCGTTTATTTTTTATTTTTTTAGTTTTGCTATCGACTGAGTGTTGTCTCGCTGTGCATATTATCATCTCGTGTCGGTTTAGGCCTGGCTATCGAGGACAACAGACCTCGTTTTAACTTGACATTTATCACGTTCTCTTCGACATATTGCACGAGCAGCGAAAACGATAGGAGAAACAGTCGACCTTTTGGACGGGTCAAACAGGCCTATAGGCCTACGAACAGAAATGAAACGATTGAATATGGGTCGCTGATAAAATTTCTAAGTATTATCTAATGTGCGCCGATTGCCATCCAATAATACTATGATTCTCCGAAATGACTCTTGTCGATAAAAACGTTCGCCAACTTACGACTACAAACAGCCGTGTATAGAGGAATCTGAGGACTTATTGAGATCGAGGATAAGATTCCGTTGTTCAACGATGTTCACTTCAACGAGGTCGCTTTCACGCTAACATGCGAATCGTATTCGTAGTCATATATTTCGCTCATACGATAGAAGGAATCGAAGGACATCCTCCGAATCAGAATCTCCCACGACAGCAGCAGCAAGCAGCAGCAGCAGCAGCTGAGTGGACAGATGAAAGTCAGACAGTGTGAACGGATTGAGATCGAGATGTGTCGAGACCTCGGCTACAACATCACCGGAATGCCGAATTTCGTCGGTCACGAGACGCAAAGGGACGCCGAACAGCAGTTGACGACGTTCACGCCGTTGATCCAGTACGGATGTTCGTCGCGACTGCGCTTCTTCCTCTGCTCCGCCTACGTTCCGATGTGCTCCGAGAAGGCGGTCCAGCTGATCGGACCGTGCGCGCCGCTCTGCGACAGCGTCCGCCGGCGCTGCGAACCGGTCCTCATGCAGTTCGGATTCCCGTGGCCGCTGGCGTTGAACTGCTCCAGATTTCTACCGCGCAACGAGGACGATTCCATGTGCATCGAGGTTCCGAACGAAGAAGAAGAAGAAGAACAAGAAGAAGAAGGCGATGGAAGGACCACCACCACCACCACCACGGCAAATCGGGCCCAGGCGCCGGAGACGGCCGCCGGGCCCCACACCACCACCGCGGCGGCGGCGGCGGCGGCGGCGGGGGCGACCGGTAGCAGCTGCGATATATTTCGCAATCCGTCGAACTACGTTCCTCTGAATCGAACTCGGCAGTGTGCTCTGCTCTGCTCCAGAGACGACGTCTTCAGCGCCGATCAGAAGCTGTTCGCCGACGCCTGGATGTCCGTCTGGACGGGTCTCTGTTTCGTTACGACCTTCGTCGCGATCCTCGTCTTCCTCATCGACATGCGACGATTCGCGTATCCGGAGCGGGCGATCGTCTACGTGGCCGTCTGCTACAACGTCTGCAGCGTCGGTTACCTGGTCCGGCTGATCGGCGGACGCGAGGCCATCGCCTGCCGCGAGGTCGTTCCCGAGTCGAAGAAGGTGGTCGTTCGCGAGGGAATCGAGAACACCGAATGCACGTTCGTATTCCTGCTCGTCTACTACTTTTCCATGGCCGGGTCCATCTGGTGTCTGGTGCTGACCGTTCTCTGGTTCCTGAATTCCGGCTTCGAGCGCCCCTACGACTCCCTCGCCCGACACGGCACCCTGCTGCACCTGATCGCCTGGTCCGTCCCCTCCGCTGCCGCCATCGCCGTCGTCGTCATGCGAGGCGTCGACGCCGACGAACTGACGGCGATGTGCCACGTCGGGTATCACAGCCAGACGACGCAGCTGGCCTTCGTTCTCGTGCCGACCGCCGTCCTTCTCTTGGCCGGACGTCGTCTTCTTCGGCTCCGGGTTGGTCTGTTCCATTCGACGGTGCCGCGCGGCGACGAGACGCGACTTGGGGCGGCGGCGGCGGCGGGACAAAAAGACGGGAGGCCCGACGGCGGCAGCAGCAGCAGCAGCAGCGAGTCCGTCGCCGTCGATCCGAATCGGAGCGTTCCTGGTGGTCAACCTCGTTCTGACGGTCTGCGCTCTGTCCGTTCAGTGCTACGAGTACGCCAACCGCCAGCAGTGGCCTGCGGCTGCGGCCGCCGCCGAGCGGGACCGACGCCGCCGACCCGACGACGGCCCCGAACGTCGTCGTTCTCATGCTCGGCGTGGCCGTCAATCTGACGATCGGGATCGTCAGCGCCGTGTGGCTGTGGCGAGGGGAAAGCGTCCGGTCGTGCCAGCGATTCTGTTCGCGACTGAGTCGGTGCCTGTTGTCGAAGGACGCCAAAACAGAAGCAGCACCAGCGGGACCCGGAATCCTCGGCCACGGCGACGCCGAATATCGCCCCGCTAGAGACGCCGTTGCAGGTCACCGCCAGAGGGAGACCGATCTATCGGGTGACGACGGAAGCCGTCGGAAGGAACGGAAGCGGTCGTCATTTCGCCGTCCCCCTCAAGTCTAGTCACCATTGTCGTCGTCATCAGCATCAGCATCATCATCATCATCATCAGCCCCACCATGATGTAAGTCTCTCTTTGGAGACGCACAATTCCCCGCCTCCTCCTCCTCCTCCCTCCTTCATCCTACGACAAAAGTTCGTCTCGAAGTCCCTTGCGACGCCATGACCTTAGCAGCGACGTCTCAGTGCTGTAGACGGCCTTGACCTCGGTCGCCTCGACCTTTGACCTTTGAATGCATCAGTCAGGTCCTTCGATTCGCTCGTTTCATTGGTTGGCTGCTCCTTCGAGCGGTACATTCGACGCCGTTCTTGTTCTTGATCTTTCTCAGATCCCGTTGGGGGCAGTCGTGATCAACAAAAGTCTTCGTATACTACAAAAGAGCGCCCTAAAGACGTCGAGATCTTTGCCCAACCGAAGAGCAAATATTGTAAATCAGAAGACAGAAATCGCCGACCTAGTCCCTGCCGTTAACTGTATTCTTCTTGCGGGTTCCTTGCAAATAGACAAAGAGTCAACTTGATCAACATTGGAACATGTTCAGTTCTTCTAATTTTATATATATATATATACATATATATATATATATATATATATGTATATGTATATATATATATATATATATATATATATATATATATAAACAATTTCAATGTATTTGAGAATGCGAAAATAAATGAAATAGTCCTCGAATTACAAACATAACTAATCCTTTTTAAGATTTAACGTCACTTACGAGAAAAACATAAGTTGATCCATATTTGCACGATACCCTACTTAATGTGGAGAAATCGTTTTATTTTGTTATTTGCTAACTCAGTCCTATAGTTAATCACTGGACTGAGAAAGCCATTAGTTACAACTGTCGGCCGATGGCTCTTTCCAGTTGACGGGCAGATGATATATAAAAAATCGATAATCAACGAACTAAGTTACCGAACTCATAATAAGAATTACGCTAAAAGGGTTGGGGTTAAAGGGTTAAGGTTAGGCACAGCAACAGGTGGACCCTCACAACTTTTACTACAGATCGAAGCCATTGTGCATGGCCACTTTAAATTTGATGCAACAGTCTTCGATAAACCGATCAGCATAATAAGTTTAGCGTCAAATTCTGCATTGTATAAGCCTTCTAGTACAGTATAATTATTATACTGCAGCCGAAATGCACACATTTCATTTTTAAATGATGCATTGTATAGGCTTTCTATTACAGTATAATATTATTATACTCTAGTTTAGAATACATTATAATATTGACAATCGTTCTTCAAAAGTATATATTTTCTTTGGAATCTGTATCACTATTTCATGCCTAAATTCATAGAAGAGATATAAATAAATTTATAATTATTAACAATTAATACGGCACCGTTATTATCTTACTATTTTCCAATATTTTGCCGCGGTACACTTCTACCGTTGCTGCGGTACAGTTGTGTGCCGCGGCACACAGTTTGGGAGGCACTGGTTAAGAGAAACGGTTTGCACAATGAACTTTTTGACGTCGGTCTAAATATTAGCAACCAACCGGTTCAACTGAAGTACTATCGATTAGACGACTATCAAATACTGGTTAATAGCAATTTCGATCATCGTCTATCTGCTTTCGAAACAAATTTACGTTATCCGAGGTGAAGTGGTATATCAGCTAGAAAATTACCTGTCGTCTTGGATTAAGTAATTACCTTCTATCAGGTGTTTTCGCCGTTTTATCTAATCGTTTACAGCGTACATTTTAGTCGCATTCGCTCTTAAAAAAGGCTTTAGTCCAACATAGATAGTCTACATTTAGTTTGGTTTCTAAATTTGCGATTACGTAGACCCTAGAGACCCAGCCTGGTCCCAGGAGCGTCACGTGACCTTGGTTTGCGTAACTGAAACCGGCAATCAAATAATGGTATGATTTTACTTCCTGCGGTGGGTGGGTGGGTATAGAGTTTCGATTGGGAGCAACCATAGATAGCCAAGTCCTAATTCTCCGTTGAAGATCGTATAAATCTAATCTAATAGAAAGGTAAACTTATATAGCGCCACTTCATAATTTCCAAGAAAACATCAGCCGATGGCACACCAAATCAAAATCACACAAGCTGCTAAATCGATGGATTTTCTTTAATTTTAAAGCCGTCTCAAATAGTTTGTTTTCCGTCGGCAAAGCTCGTGATCGTGAACCAAAAATCCGCAAGAATTTTCGTGTGCAATATTGTAATCTGAGAATAAAAACAATATAGGCGACAGATTTCATATCGGAAATTTAATGTGCCGCCCCCCCACACACACAAAGCAGCCGATATTCCTAGAGGAAGAATGTGCCTCTGCCACGCTTTACAACAAGCCTAACGAGACTATACGTCTACGCAGATTAAGTCGCTAGACTTTCTAAGAAAAGTATTTCAATTCCTATGCCCACTTTTGGAAATACTCAGGTCTAGAGGCGGGGACCCCACCTAGTGCCTGCATTACTTCTATCATTCGAGGGCGTTCCATTTTCAAACTGGTGCCGCCCCTGTCGCGTAGGCTGGTTAAGACGCGGCGACAACGACCTAAACGGACAACTCTAATTCGGAAAAACCGCACAAACCGCTCTCACTCGACATTCAAAAGAACATACAGATGATGTCAAGTAGTCTAAGGATGTCCATTGGTAGCCTATGCTCACTCGTCTAAGGGGCTGTCCATTAATTACGTCAGTAATTTTTGGACAATTTTTGACACCTTCCTCTCTTGTCCACAACTGTCAAACTTTCAGTAACCCACATAATTATGTCAAAAACTTTTGCCTCCCCCCTAAGACCAGTTACGGGTTCCTCAAAAACTTTTAGGTTATTATATTTGCGGCGATTAGACCTTTTCCCCTGTTTTGCTCATCACGCGTCAAATTGTGGTGTCGATTACCTTTTTCTGCTTGTCGGGGTTTTCTCGTTGCAATAAACAGTATTCCATGAAATTTCCCTTTATTGATTATTAATTTTGTAAAAATGAAATTGTCGACGTCAACTTCTCTTGACTCCCCTCTCCCTGTCAACAACTGTCAAACTCTTTCGAACACATCTCCCTATTTGGTTGACGTAATTAATGGACAACCCCTAAAAGCAAGGACGTAGCAACACGTCTACGTCAGAGAATGAGGATTTTCTCAGCTCTGAGTCAAAGCAGTAATTATAATAATAATAATAATAATAATTATTATTATTATTATTATTACTATTATTATTAGTATTATTATTATTATTATTATTATTATTATTATTATTATTATTATTATTATTATTATTATTATTATATAGTATTTGAACTTGATCGTCACAATTGTTTGATTCTGTGATAATGTTTCACGTCAGTATAAAGATCGTCATAAGCTTTGAATTTGAAACTCGTCCGTTTACTAAGTTTACTAAATAATGCCACGCATATTATAATCTCATAAGACTGGTCGACATTTAAGATCGCGGTTTCTCTCTATTGGGGGGCGGGGGGAGGGGGCGGGGAAGGCTCGAGATGGACCTGTCCACTGAAGATTAGGCTCGAGCATAGCGAGCGGCGTTTTGTGCGCAGTCGGTTGTATATCATGGCGCAACATCGACGGGGCACAGAGCCAGCCGCCCAGATCGAGAGGCCGGCCGTCTTCAAGATTCGGCAAACATTCGTCAAGCGCCGAATGAATTATAGCGGGACATCGACTTGCCTTTCAAAGACCAGAGAATGAGTTAATACGACGTCTGATTTATGGAACCTTCTTCGGTCGGTCGGCACTCGGCAGAGAGAGAGAGAGAGAGAGAGAGAGAAGAGGGGACCGCAAGGACCCCTCATAAATACAGACGCCGGAGACAATTTTATCAACCGGCATATACTCAACAGCGGCGTCTTCATCTCCACAACGGCGTTCGATTTGGAGATAGCGAAAATTTGCTTTTGTCCGCCGATTATAGCCCACCAATAAATTATGCGTTACGTGTAAATAAAGATATCATGTTTCGGTTGGGGGGGGGGGGGTCGGGGTCGACGCAAGACCGAATAGAACGGCGGCGACATTCCAAATTCTAGCACGAGTTAGTAACATCGGTGGCACACCAAGGCAGTGTTTTATCCAGGCCTGTTAGGAGGCCTCCAAAATCTCAAAATCCCCCTCCCCCCAAAAATCGCAGCACTAAATTTTTGGGCATTGAACTATGCCTCTTTCCCTCCAGCCAAGTCAGTCCCCCCCAAAGCCTGGAGTCTGGATAAAACACTGCACCTGGGGTATGGCAGGTAGGGCAGATGTCCTGGGTGTCACTTGAGGGGGCGCCAAAATACTTCGTGATCTTGCTCTACTCAGCGTAGAAAGAGAAGAACCTGAGAAAACTGACTTAGAGCACGTCATAGACTATAGTTCGAAATGGGAATTTCCCCAGGAATTTGCGTTTCTGGGATTGTCCCATAATTGCATGGATTGTCAATGTGTTTCATCTAGACTCACTGGACGCAGGGGGAATAGATTTAGGCGAGGGGAGTGTGGCGGGCTGGGGGTTCGATGCTTGACCCCTGAAAAAGGCAAATATATATATTTGCCTTTTTCAATAGGCAAATATATATATTTGCCTTTTTCAAATGAAAAAGTAATGCAGCAAACTACTGAATGTTGCCATAGCAACATCAAACTGCGAAGAGCCAATCTACTATTCATCTATACGCTTCAGCCGATCTATTCGGTGTTAAAACGCTCTTGTTTGAATTTGTCTTCCGAAAACAGTGACATCTTGTTACACTTTTATATAAAAGCTGTTTCCGCGCGAGATTTATTCTGTCACGATAGCGAAACCGAGATTAACCCCTTAACTGGGGACCGCGGGTATATCCGTCCATTTTACATTGAGTTACAGTTAAATACACAGTTAAGGGGTTAAGGAGAATAGAATGATCTGCCTTTTGACGCCATTTCATTCTCTTCAGCCCTCATAGAAAAAAGATCAACAAGAAGGCTGTTTTGGCCGGAGACGCCAGAACTCTTGAACAGTGAAAAATATACAAGCCACACAAGGCGCCGATTAGTAAAGCAAGTATATTTTTTTAAAAGACGGGTTCCTTTTAACAATCGAATCTCTTCTGTTTACCGCTCGGGTTTCGTTCAGCGAATTTCCACGCGAAAGATGAAGAATATAAGCATTGTGTTCTTGACGTCCACTCAACCGTTTCACTTAATCTTTCCTCTGGTAGAGACCGTGGAAAACAAGTTGAAACCGCACGTGGGTGGGTGGGGTGGGGTGGGGGAATTGACAGTCTTTAGCATCACTAGTACTCGCCATTTAAAAAGACTATCTCTAAACAGTCCAACAATATACCGTCAACAGAAGCGAAAAGAAATAGCATAATATAGCAACGTATACGTCCCATAACGTTGCCAGGTTGTTAGGAAGCATAGGGTCTTGATCACAGCCTTATAGGACCATCTGCTATGCTTTTTTCTACGGCGAGAGGAACGTCTGACGCGATTTTGAAATCTGCTTTTAGAAACACGAGTCGTTTGATATCTCGTGCTAGACAACTTCTAAAGGTGCAAAAATATTTATGCGCGAACGAGTATCTACAGTATCTTATACATGTTTTGCGATCATAGTCACGATAACGACAGGTGTATCACGTATAGGGTAACGAATGATGTTCGATCGATGTGTTGTTGTTGTTTGGTTACACTGAGTGACCTGGCCTAACATTTCCTATACAGGTGTACTTTAGACGTGGCTTTGTGGGTGAGCTTATGTAGATTAGTGTTGGCCAAACATGTAGAACGAATCGCGTGTGTTTATCTAACGGCTGGTGTCTTGGCGTTTTACCAACCGGTAGCCAGTTTTGTAGTCTTTATTCGTCCATCTGTCTTTCTATCTCTTTTGTTATTCATTCTATCACAATTTGGTTTGTTTGTTCGATCACTCGTTCACGTAATAGCTCATGACTTCGTTCGACGTGGATTGATCACGTGTTCGTCGATTTTGAATTTCGTGCAATTTGGTTTTAACCTTAGAACTGCGCGTCACTGAAAACGTTCAGCGCTTTCCAAATGCTGTAATATAGGCCCTATACGCATGATGTGCGAAAAACTATACGACAAACTTATTAAATTTTCACCGATGATCGAGTTAAATATTGACCGATTTAGCCTGAAAGCGAATTAATAGGAATAGATAAAACTAAAAAACCTATAGATAAATATAGTTTTCAACAAGCCTACAGCTGCCAAGATCGCCTAACTTGAACGCCACTTTTATGATAAGACATTGCCAAGTTCTGTCATCAAAACCTGATACTCGTTCTGCAGTGTCGGGTTGTGCATTTACACTATTTTTAAAACGAAAAAACCAATAAATAATTATCTATGGCGCATAATTTCTGTATTCTGTATTCAAATGTATCAATTGACCATAGGCGTCAATCCCGTGAGGGTCCTGGGGTCCTAACCCTAACAAAAATTTGGTTGTGAGGGTCCATAAGGCATTGGACCCTCACAAAAATCTGAATAAATCTATATTGCATACCGTTGTACGATTATTTAATAAATTGTTGTGCTGGATGGATAATACACGTAGATATTATCAGCAAATAATCGTATTTTGGAATATTAATAAGTATAATAAGAATAATGCTAAAATGGTTAGGAGTAGGCACAACAACAGGTGGACCCTCACAACTTTACTGCAGATTGACGCCACTGCAACTGAATTAAAGGCAGTGAATGACTTCTCATTCAGAAACGATCAGAAATTCAATATAACAATGCGTCGTGTAAAATCGACGGGATTTCTGATGGATAAAAAAACTCGGAACAAAAGGAAGAGTTCGAAATGATTTCCTCTCTCGAATTTTCAATCCGGTGAGCCGCACTGGAAACGCCCATCCGGAGGTCCACGCATGGAGTGGTCGTCTCGACAACTGAAGGGTCTTCGGTCTGATCTACTGTTTGTTCGTTCGTTTTCTCTCCTCCTCCTCCTCCTCCTCCTCCTCCTCCTCCTCTTTCTCCTCCTCCTTCTCTTCCTCCTCTTCTTCCTCCTCCTCCCTTCCCTCCTCCTAATCCGTTCGTAGACACAAATATGTTAAAGCGAACCTAATCTTAACGGGCCGTGTTTACGTTTTTCCATTCTTGCCGATAGCATCGACCCCCGACGAGCCCCGTCCGCCGTCCGCCGCCCGCCGCCGGGAAAACAAAGCGAGGACGAGACGGACATCCTGCCCCTCGACCGACGGCGAGAGCGGTGAAGAGAGGAACCGGGAGGGAAAGTGAAAAGAAGGGGTCCGTGGGAATGGATGTCGACCGTCGGCATCTTATCTCGCCGACGCTCTTCAAGGCTGAAGGGATATTTTGCCGGTCGGTCGGTCGGTCGGTCGGTCGGTCGGTCGGTCGGTCGACCTCCTGCAGGCTGTTTTTCTTATTATTCTGTCTCTAATTCTCAGTCGGAGATATCAATCTCTTAATCGGAGATGGCGCCTGAAGCCGATTTATTTAGGACTTTAAGTAAGGAAATGCATCGTAACCCATGATAATGATGATGACGACGACGACGACGATGATGATGATGATGATGATAACGCTGACAGCAACAGGCCTCATCATAATGATGATGATGATGACGATTATTATTATTATTATTATTATTATTATCATCATCATCATCATCATTATTATTATCATCATCATCATCATCATCACATTCATCTCAATGATGTCGATTTGTGTTGCCTCAATACGAAATGTTCAAAGTCTCAAACCTCGAGAAGCGAAAATATTTTAACCTACCACATACTGTAGTTTGCGAGCATCGACTACACGTACTTAAGCAATTCAATCGTTAGGGGACAATTATTAATGCGACAACATTTTCAACGACTTTTCAAATTTGCTGCGTTTGGATCGTGCATATATAACTACCGCCATCTGACGAATTCTGAAGATGAAATTTCAACCGCTGAGCTGTCTGTGATGAATAATAATCTTCAACGAATTGAATTCAGTGAATTGTCGGAATCAGCTATTCGATTGAATTGACGATTTCAGTTAATAGACTAGACTATAGTATAGATCTTGTCTGTATAATGTTTAGACGCAGTCAATCCAGATATCATAACTGTCATCAACTCCATGAACTGCAAACATATTGATAAAAGTTATTGAAGACTGGAATCCATTCAATGCAGGGATATTTCTAGGATTGTGAATTTGGGGTGGGGGTGGGTGTCGACCTCAAATTAGGGGGTGTCCGGAGCTAATTAGTATGCATTTTGTATGTATGCCATTGTCACATCACCAAATTTGGGGGAGGGGTGTCGACCTCAAATTGGTGGGGGTGGCGTCTTGGGGTGTTAGGGGGTGTAAAAATATCTCTGATTCAATGAAAGAGGGTTCTGACAAACGAGACCTTAACAGGCGCAAAAACATACAAATTATGAAAATTATGACAACTAGGTGGTGTCATATATATATTAAAAAGTGATTTTATAGTGGAAAATATACTGTCAATTAACAGGCAAAAGAAGCGGCCCAGATACAAATTTATTAACGCAAACAACCTTCTAAGAACCGATCTTCACGTCATTTCCGTCGATATTTGAGTTAGAATTTTGGTAGAAATTCATAGGTTATTCGAGAAACAGATTTGTGGCAAATTGTCGGCGTTATTCATTAGTTTGAACGAACCATAAACTGGTTTTGTCCAACAAAGAGCAAAAATACCATTTTGCCTTTTTAAACGACAAATCTCAAGTACATGGAGTTTCTCGCTGGTTTAATTTCTAGACTCTAGAGCAGGTGTAACTAAATGGCGGCCCGCAGGCCAGATCTGGCCCGCCAAGGGGTGTGACCTGTCAAATGGTCCGCGTAGATTCTGAAACGATGACTTTTATCTAAAACTAACGAAATGTTTTTAAACGTCTTATTATTAACATAATAATAATAATAATAATAATAATAATAATAATAATAATAATAATAATAATAATAATAATAATATATATTATTATTATTATTATTATTATTATTATTAATTATTATTATTATTAACCTATATATTTTCCATTGCTGAACTTATGAACTAAATTTTTGTCTTGCGAAATCACGTGTTCGCCTTCGCACAATGACCATTAGGCATAGTGTGGCTTCTCAGCGCTTTGGGCCAAAGACTGGAGCATTCTTATCAGAGCGCTATATAAATTAAAAATCACATTTTTTTCATTTTTGTGATAAAGAGCAGAGAAGGTTTCAGCATATATATATATGAAGTCATTTGCGCAGCTCCAATCCGATGTGATTTAAGGTGAAATATGATCGTCTGCGGTGAGCGTCGCGTTAACCTGAAGACACTTAAGTGCGAGATTCAATTTCACGCTTTAGGCTTTCGTTAATTGACAACGACCTCTGGTGTCGGGCGACGAGCAGCGACAACAACGGCAGATTCAATCATTTTTCGTACAATGGGGGGGGGAATACTGGCGAACGATGCACGAATTAATGTTGCTCCTTTTTCTTTATTTTTCTACGGCTTTAATCTCCATCATGATGGCGGCAGTGTGCCTTAGTCTGTTTGGATGTGCTCTTGTGTGTCTCTTTGCGTGCTCCAGGCAGAGAGAGATAGAGAGACAGACAGACAGACAGACAGACAGACAGACAGACAGGGAGAGAGTGAGATTGAGAGGGAAAACGTTATAGGAAGAGACAAAAAGACATACATAAGAAAGAAGGATAGGAGAGAGAGAGAGAGAGAGAGAGAGAGAGAGAGAGAGAGAGAGAGAGAGAGAGAGAGAGAGAGAGAGAGAGAGAGGGGAGAGAGTGAGCGAGAAAGTGAGTGAGTGTGAGAGAGAAAAAGTGAGAGACAGACAGAAGGACAGACAGACATATATATATATATATATATATATATATATATATATATATATATATAGAGAGAGAGAGAGAGAGAGAGAGAGAGAGAGAGAGGATGCTGACCATCTTCGTCTAATTGAAGTCCAGTTGTCACGTGTGTCAGGCGCCTTCGTTCGCCGCGTTGTTCTTCCTCGGCATACCCGACGTAACTGCATTAATTGAATCTTGCGTGGAAGTGGCGTCGTCTAACTAGCAGCGCCGCTGTCCATTGTCATTCCTGACGTTGAACCAGCGTCTTCAATTCTACGAAGCAGTGAACCAGCGCATCATTCGATGTTCAGCTTACGACGATAGAGATGCCTTTCTATATCCGGTGCTGTTTACTCTTATCAAAGGCAAATAGGTATAGCCAATGGTTTCGATAAAAACCGTTTCGCGATCGCTAATCAGTCGGTCGGCATCATGGATTCATGGTCTCGAAAGATCTGACTGAATGTCAAAAACAACGGATTAGAATGTCTAGCAAAACTCAACAGTCATGTAGGAAAAATATTCCCATACTCCTCTTTCTCTCTCTCTCTCTCTCTCTCTCTCTCTCTCTCTCTCTCTCTCTCTCTCTCCATCTGTGGCCGGTGATCCATTTATTGATATAATAGAACGACCCAGAGATGGCATAAGTGTCCCATTGAACCCATCACTTATGACCATGGGCCACTAGCATTGTTAAATATCTATAATTCCTTTCAAAACAAATTTCGAGTAACGGTCGGACACGGAAGAAAACATGTAAAATACGCATTAATTTCCACAGAACAAACCAATCTGAATTTTGACTAACGCGACAAGTAATTAATCAGGAATTATGTCAAAGGCGTCGATCCACTTAGAATATTGGGGCGGGCAAACCTCCGAAGTTAGGCACATGAAAAGTTGATGATGTCATTTCTCGTTGTCCTGGTCACTCACGACTCGGTATATATATATATATATATCATTATTATATATATATATATATACATATCGGCTCACATTTGATATAAGCTTAGTTCTACCATATTACTAGTACTGTACTTCTGTAAGTGTGATTTACTTAATTTTAAATTTTCTGAACATAACGCTTTTGTCTTAAATTCTCGCGCTTGTTGTGCGTTGGAACGAAATCTGGACGCTTTAATTTCGAAATGAAAGTAGTAAAGAGACAGTGACAGTTAAACAGAGACAGAGAGACAGGCAGAGGTAGGCAGACAAAGAGACAGAGACAGACAGAAAGACAGACAGACACAGACAGACAGACAAACAGAGAGTAATGACGATTGTCGTGATCAATAAATCGTGGCCTTCTGTCGTCGCGAGATATAGTTTTCCCCTTTCCCTCGTCTCTCTTGCAGCCGTTGCTGGTGCCCTTATCCTGCCCGGTGCAAATAGGTCGGTTTCAGCGTCTGATTTATTTCCTCTGGACATCGAACTCTTCGACTGTTGCCGTGAAACCCAATTACGAACCGCAGCGAAATTAATTTCGGTTGCCATCGCAACCGATTCGAATTTTCAATGTCAACAGCTTTATTTGCTTTTGCATTTATACTTGAAATGAAGACCTTAGCCACTTAACGACGAATATAGGACCCACTACAGTATAAGTGAATTCAGTGCAAATTTTTCATGCTCGCATATTATATATATATATATATATATATATATATATATATATATATATCTGCCTTATGTAAATTTGTCAGTTCTAATGTGCTTAGCACAGAAGTTTTGCATAACGTAATGGCGCCTTACATTGTAACTGACGCATTAAGCGTTCTAGCGCATAATATTATGCTAATGCATGTACAATGTGAACTGAGTGAGAGAGATGCAGCGAAGGACTTTCTTCTTTCTTGGCGACGAATTTAGAAACGAATATGATTTTAACTAACTTTGATTCCTTTGCACGATTCAATATCCAAGTAGCCGCAGTTTTTAGCAGAAAGTAATAACAGAGTGTCAAGTTATACGACAAATGGACAAATGCGAGAGAGAGAGAGAGAGAGAGAGAGAGAGAGAGAGAGAGAGAGAGCAGGTAATCTACTTTCGCTTAACTCTTTGGCGACCATGTGTTGTTTTCACAGTTCTGCTGCAAGATATTCGCTCTCATCAACTAATGTGGTCTCCGTGTCAACGCCGTCCTTTAGCATACACGAGAATAAGGAAGTGCAGAGGCATATTCCAATTTCTAATTGACTCCTTCACTTGGCTTTTTTCTCGACCGCGAGGAATCAATGCTATAGCCAAAGAGAAACGCCAGAGGAACAACGTTTTGATATTATATATACAGGGTGGCGCAAAAACACAGACTGTATTAATGCCAAACTTAAATGTGACTAGTCCGGTTTTTTGCGCCACCCTGTATTATATATTAATTCGACCCGCCAATTTTTTTAAAAATCATACTATAACGTAAGTATTTCGACGACAAACCATGGCCCAAATGAATTAAACTTCTTCGTCTGTATTTGTTTTGTCGTCTATCTGACTGTTTTCCAATCTGGTCGATCTCCGGCACTGACCTATAGTCTTTGGGACTGTCCATTAATTATGTCAACAATTTTTGGTCAATTTTTGACTCCCACCCCTTGTCAACAACTGTCAACTTTCAGTGACCCCCTAAAATTATGTCAAAAACCCATTTCACCCCCTCCCCCCACTAAGACCAGTGACGGGTCCCTCAAGAAGCGTAGAAGGTTATTATTTTTGCCGCGATGAGACCCTTTCCCGCCCCTTTCTTTTGTTCATCAAGTGTCATAATGTGGCGGTGGTGACCTTTTCTGCTTGTCAGGCTTTTCCCCGTTATAATAAATAGTATTCCATGAAATTTCCTATTTTTTATCATTTATAAAAAATGAAATTGTTGACGTCAACTTCTCTTGACCCTCCCTGCCTCTGTCGACAACTGTTAAACTTTTTCAACCCCCCCTCTATTTTGTTGACGCAATTTCCTTGCGCATTCTGAGAATTTTTCGAATGAAAAGGCGATCAACTAAAATTATTTTCAAACGGACGTTCATAGAAATTGGACTGACGACTGTAGGGCGGAAATCACAGCTGTACCAGTTCGGAACTCCGTGTCTCGGCTGAAACAGCATAGAAGTAGGTAAGTAAGTAAAAAATCTCGTTAATTTCTATAGCGCTTTCAAAAGCAGCACCGATGTAACTCCTTATTCCTAGATGAATAATGACTGTCGGGAAGAAATTACGCAGACAAGTTAAGTCCAGTGACAGAGATAAACTGTCGCTAACGAGAAACTGCAGTTGATGCCTACTGTATGCCTTGTCTTAACCCATTAGCGCCCAACGGCACTAATGGGTTAACCAGAGCGCCTATATTATTATTATTATTATTATTATTATTATTATTATTATTATTATTATTATTATTATTATTATTATTATTATTATTATTAGGCGCTTAGCAGACGACAGTTTATAAGAACAGCGTTCGAATGTCCACTGAGCAACTGGCTAATGACGTGGACCCACTTTACAATATGACCTCTGCATGAGATGGCTTCTGATTTTCATTCCAATACTTCTTCCCCTTTGATATGATGGCCATTTCTAAGCGTCGATAGAGAATCAACAGTTGGTTGTCTCTTGTACGAACACGAGGATACTGATTAGCGACGAGTGGTTGGACTAAGCAATTCGCCTTCTTGGAGGGGGGGGGCAAAAAAGGAGGCGGTCGTTGTCTTCATCTAGGCCGTTGACGACGAGACCGCTTCCGCCGCCACGACGCTGCTGCTGTCGCCGCCGCCGTTGTCTTCCAAATTGCCTTCGTTTTCCTGGACGATCGGCCAAACGGCCCTGTGAAGACCGAGAGATGATTTCTCCCTCCTCTGGGGACCGTCGTCGCTCGGCTTTCGGTGGACGAAGCAGACCGGAAGCGCCCCGTCCGACCGGAACCTGATTAGATCGGAGACGGATAAACTGCGGCGACCGCCGTCGTCGTCAACCCTAACAGGCGAAGAATCTGAAAAAACAGGATTCGCCTTAAGCTTCAGGAGGACGGAAACAGTGGGGGGGGGAGATTGAGGGGGGGGCGAAATTAGGATTATGCATCTAATGAATCGACAGCAGGGCGTAGCCAGGAATTAAAGCGCCGTAGAGTCATCGAAATACGCTGGAACAAAAAACTTCAAAACTTCTCTCTTCTTATATATATATATATATATATATATATATATATATATATATATATATATATATATATATATATATGGTTAAAGGTCAAATTGTCCCTGAGCATGTATTGACGTTTCAGAGAAAATGCCATTTCCGATAGGTCTACAAATCGCCTCAGACATAATAATAATCTCTCTCTCTCTCTCTCTCTCTTTTATATATATATATATATATATATATATATATATATATATGTGTGTGTATATACAGTATGTAAATATGTATGGAGTAAATATATACTGTATATATGTATATATAATTATATGCAAGGGAAAGTTATAAAAACGTAGGAACACAATCAGATGTATACATACTAGAGGGAAAATGGTTATTCTCTTCCGTTTCCCTTTGATCTTTGACAAATACGACGACAGGTTTCTGGGTTAATCCTGCAAACTAAGCAAATATCGAAATAGACGTTTTACAATCATCGAAATCCTTTTCGTTTCCTAGAACATCAGAGGGTAGTTCAACTCCGGACTATACGTCAAGAGTGTTCGATTCTTGAAAATGCAGTGGGGGGGGGCGGACTGCTCCCCTTCACGCCAAAAAAAATTTCCAGTGGGGGTTATGGCGGCATAAAATCAGATGTTTGGTCCTCCACTGAATGACCGGCCGCGACCAGTGGGGGGTGGGTGGGGGGGTGGGAGGGGTTAAATACCCATTTATCCGACAAATCAAACTTTTAGTACACCTGGGTGTGCATTTAATAACTTTTAAATCTATTTATATTTTGTATAACGTGGTTTTAATCTAATTCGTTAACTAAAATTCAGCGCTACAATCGCCGTCGGAAAGTACTGCTTCGTGGCTATCATCAGGGCGCGATTTGTAGAGAGGGAAGGGGGAATATTCCCCCACTGCCCAACTGCATCCCCCCTACTGCTACATCCCGCCACCACTACATCCCCCACTGCTACATTTCCCAACAACTACATCCCCCAAGCTCGACATATCCCCCTCCCCCCACTGCTCCAGGTCACAAATCGCACCCTGGCTATATCATGGATGCGTACAGGTGCAAGCAGGCCTACCTGTCGGCGACACAGTACCGCCAGTGGAGGTTCCTGGTTTTCTCCGAGTTCTCTCCGCCCTTCCTCCGCCGGTCGCTGTCTGGTCGAGAGAGGGATCTGGACGCCGGTGGAGTCCCGGACGTCATCATCGCGGAAGCGAATCTTCGGACCTCTCGGAATCCAGTAGACGGACGAAGACATTGCCGAAGGACGGATGTCAATCTACGCGTATTTTACAAAGAATCACAAGAAACGAATATAATTAATATTCGAAATGCAGTATATACAACCAGACTAAAATGGCTTTTATTATTATTATTATTATTATTATTATTATTATTATTATTATTATTATTATTATTATTATTATTATTCCAGGACAATTTATGTAGCGCTGTACGCATGATTTAAAATCCAAAATCAAAAGCGCTTTGACAACGCTGACATGTCAATTAAGGTCAGAAGGTGGCGATCTTAAAATCCGCTGTGATGATGATTAAAGAACTTTGCTTTATACATTGTCAATTCTGAACATTATGTTTATATATAAATCAAATCGACGGATTTCTTCTAAACCGTTTACATATAATTCCTTTGACAATTTGAGGGATCTTCCTAGAAATACATTGCAACCTCCCCCCCCCCACGCCACGCCAAGAGTTCTTGGAGCCGCCACTGGAATCTTCTATGAAATTCTTAAACTTTCAACGGCCATCGTATGCGTTCGTGCGTTCACTGTTACCTGCGGAATGAATGTCGCACGAGAGGCGTTATTGCAGTTGGTCCTCAGGTGAACGCTCATGGTGGCGCCCGAACGACCGTTTGCATGAACCTGTCGCTGTTCACCCGATGAACGCTCCATCAGTTGCCCGTGATAGAAGATGGAAGCAGCAGCGGAGGAGGAGGAGGAAGAGGAGATGGAGGAGGCGCCCTTGTAGACGTCACAGGTCAAAGGTCGCCGTCGTCGTCGTCGTCGTCGTATGCTTCGAACGACGCAGACGACAACGACGACGCCCGCAACGAAAACGGCGGCAATCGATGACGTCATCGCCAAGACGACGACGAAGACACCGTCCGTTTCCACGGCAACCGCCATTTCCAATTCGTCGTCGTCGTCGTCGCCGGCGGCGGTCGTCATGGAAACGACGATTTCCAGTTCGGCGGAATCGGCCATCGGCGGGTCGCCTCCGTCCCTGACGGAGACCCCGAGGAGTAGTCCCGGTCTCCCGACGAAGGGCCCCAGACTGTGGCGGACGGACACGAAGCCCGTCTGCGCGTCGACGGAAAAGAGGTGCTGGGCGCTGCCGCCGGAGACGTAGTAGGTGAGACTGGCGTTCTCTCCGGCGTCCGGGTCCAGCGCCTTCAGGCGAGCCACTCGAAGACCGATGGGCGACCGGCCGGACACGACGACGACGACGACGGTGCCGCCGCCGCCGCCGCCGCCGCCGCCGCCGCCGTCGCCGCCGGGCGAAGGGGGAAATACGAACGACGGTCGGTTGTCGTTGACGTCCGTGACGCGCACGGTTATCTGGGTCGTCGCCGTGAAGTTACCGGAAACGGCGAAGACGGGAAACCGGAAGTACGGCGTCTCCTCGCGGTCCAGCGACTGTTTGACGACGATCTCTCCGCTAAGGACGTCGACGTGAAAGATCTCCGACGCCGGAGACTCGTACTCCATCGCGTAGACGAACTGGTTGAACGGGGCGGCGTCACGGTCCGTGGCCGCCACCTGGCCCACCACCTGGACTCCGGGCGGGCGTTCTCTCGCACGTCGAGCGCGTACCGGTCGCGCTCGAAGCGCGGCCGTTCGTCGTCCAGATCGGAAACCGTCAGTCTAACGAGTGCGTCCGACGACCGTACCGGAAGTCCCTGGTCCATGGCGACCACCCGGAACTCCAACCGATCCGCTTCCTCTCGGTCGAGCGCCGCCAGACTCCGCACCTGGCCCGTCTCGTGATCGATTTCGAACAGGTGGGTGGCGTTCTGGTCGACGATCCAGTACGAGACAACGGCGTTCGGACCGAGGTCCGTATCGGCGGCGGACACGCGAACGACGCCGACGCCGGCATCGGCGTTTTCCTCGATCGTTGCCTCGTAGACGTCTTTCGAGAATTTCGGGGAGTTGTCGTTAACGTCCAGAACGCGGACCAGCAGTTCGGCGGAAGACGATCGCGCCGGAGTTCCTCGATCGGCGCAGGTGATCAGCAACAGGTACGAGTCGCACTCTTCGCGGTCCAGCGGAGCGGCCGTCGTGATCCGGAACTCCGGGACGTCGACGCTCCGGGGCGAGAAACTGGAACTGTCGAGAAAGCAGTACACCCGACCGTTGTCTCCGCTGTCACGGTCGAACACGGACACGTAGGCTACGAAGACCCCGAGATCGGAGTCCTCATCCACGGCGGCGGCGGCGGAGGAGGAGGAGGAGGAGGAGGAGGCGGCGGGAGGCGGAGGAGCTGGATATCGTCCGTGTCGTTATCAGCGGGTCGTTGTCGTTGAAGTCCTCGAGCCGGATCAGCACCGAAGCGTAGGACTGGAGCGAGTCCGGGCCGCGATCGGAGGCGATGACCGACAGCAGGAAGACGCTGGTCGTCTCGTAGTCGAGCTCGCGCTTCAGGAAGACCTTTCCCGCCTCGGCGCGAACGCCGAACAGGTGTCCGTACTCGAAGAGCGTGTGTCGGGAGAACTGGTAGGTCACGTGACCGTTCGGCCCGACGTCCGGATCGGTGGCGCGGACCTTCAGCAGGACGGAGCCGACCGGAACCGTCTCCGGAATACGGATCTCGTAGGTGCTTTTCTCGAACTGTGGACTGTTGTCGTTGGCGTCCAGAACCAGTATCGTGACCAGCATCGAACCGGATCTCGGAGGATCGCCCCCGTCCGTTGCGACCACCGTCACCTGTCACGACAAACGCAGGAACCTCTCTTCCTCTCTGCACAGGCCATGTTTCATCCAGGCTCCAGGGGTCTGTGGGTGGGGGGGGATTGACTTGGCTGCATGAGGGGAAGAGGCGCAGTTTATTGCAATTTTTTCAGTGCTGGATTTTTTTTGAGGGGAGGGGATTTTTAGGGTTTGGGGGGATCTCCTAAAAGACCAGGATAAAACACAGTGTTCTTGCGTGGGAAAATGTTTAAAATTTATCGACGACTGATGCGAAACTATATATATATATATATATATATATATAGTTAAAAATATATATGTTCCATATATATATATATATGCAAAATTTTATATGATATATAGGTAGCTATATGCAACTTCTTGTTGTATGTATACGATAATGAAACAGTAGATAAGGCCATTTTCAGATTGAAATCCAAAATAATTAAATGCAGTATCAGCCTTTCAATCAGTATTAAATTAAGTAGGGGCAAAGAGTCCAGCGTCTTTAGGTAAGAGAGTCTTAGCTTCAAAGTCTTAAGGATTTATTATTGGTAATTTACAAATATTAGATAGAGTAATGCCCCGTTCCCAGTCACCATAACTCTTTATCAGAATCTAGAGCTTTAAGTGAATTACATATTCTTCAAGATTATTTTTTTTTTACAAAGGTTTGATTATTTTTTGGGTCTCTTTTTTAAAGTGTGTAAGAGGACCAGGGGGTGGACTGGGTAATGATGTAGAAGGGGTGAATGGGGTGCAAGGGGCTGACGGCAACGAAGACAGAAATGTTTGATAAGTCACGTGCCGTCAGGTTTAACTGATGATTTGAATAAGAACATCAGGGAATTTAAGATGGCTTTCGCCATCCACCCTGATACCTGACCTCCTCTCTGATAAAGGGCTTGAGCATAACAAAAGTTTTAACCGTTAAACATGTTACTGTCTGGGTAACCTGGGATCCGGATATATCCGTCCATTTTACTCTGCTAATTTTGAGTCACCAAAAGTTAAATACACGGTTGTGGAAAATTATTAAAAGAACCGAGGTTAAAGTACCTTGAAATCAATATGTACAAACGCAGACTCATGATGTGTATAGTAAAAAAACATAGATACCTCAAATTTGTTTTATCAGAATCTAGAGCCACAGTGATTACATTTCAAAGGCCTATTATTTTTTCTTTGAATTGGAGGGGTGGGGCTGAAGCCGCCGCAGACCAGACGGATATATCCGTCCATTTTTAGTTACAGTTAAATACACGGTTAAGGGGTTAAAGTATGAAATTGACGCAGACTCTCTGTAAAAAAAACATCGAAGAAATTTTTCCCACAGCATTAACATTTTCAAGACCAATCTTCTTTCTCTCTGTCCAAGTTTTCCTTCAAGACCAACTTTACGTCTGTGCTGCCGTCCAGTCTGTTCTTGGTCATCAGGTCGAATTTGGAGGACTGAGCGGACAGTTCGTATCGCCTGATGCCGTACTCGGCGCTGTCGAGATCCCGCGCCGCTGGAATCACGAATTCCGTTCCGACGTCCGTCGATTCCAAGATCGTCCGCTGGATTCTGCTGTCCGGAAACTCCGGGGCGTTGTCGTTCCTGTCGATTATTTCAACCTAAAGTTTTCGGAAAAGTTTAGGGGCTGTGCGTTAATTGTGTCAACAGTTTTTGGGCAATTTTTGACCCACTCCGCCATTGTCAACAACTCTAAACTTTCGGTGACCCCCCTATAATTATGTTAAAAACTTTTGATCCCACCTCCCACCACTAAGACCAGTGATGGGTCCCTAAAAAGTTTAGAAGGTTATTATTTCTGCAACGATGAGACCTTTTTTATTTCTTTTGTTCATCAAGTGTCATAATGTGGTGATGATCTTTTTTTGCTTGTCAGGCTTTTTTCCGTTGTAATAAATAGTATTCCATGAAATTTCCTATTTTTATCATTTGTAAAAAAATAAAATTGTTGACGTCAACTTTCTTGACCCCCACTCCCCCTGTCAACAACTGTCAAACATTTTCAAACCCATCCCCTAATTTGTTGACGTAATTAATGGACAGCCCCTTAAGGCAAAAATGCACGAATTAAAGCGAATGGTGACGATTACGATGATTATATCTACAAAAATCATAAATAAATAAATAAATACACTAATTAATTAACTAACAATATACTTTTATGGCAGCAATATTATTATCGCTACTAGTGTGGAAGAAATTCGCACATTTTACAAATTTGAGACCACTGCAGCTAACCTTCAATCTAATGTTGAGTAGATTGGAATTCCTATAAGCATAGCGTTAGATCGACGATAGTTAACTATACGATGCATGAAGATGACCAGTGGCGGCTCCAGGATTTGGCAAGTGGGGGGGTGGGGAGGGGGGGCTTTTGGGGAGACAATTTCTAAGCATGGAACCAACAATTTTTCAAAAATCAGCACACAGGAAAAATATCACCCTCGGGAGGGCCAGTCATTCAATAGAGGGCATGGGTCCCCTCTACGGAACCGCCTCTGCAGATGACGTACAACGAAATTTCAGGGGAAACCCCGAAACTTATAATTATAAAGAATCTCTTTGGGTTCCCAACCTTGACCTTGATAATTCTGAAATAGGGAAAGGGGCGGACGGCGACGTCGAACTGGGACACGCAGTCGACGGCCGACGGGCAGACGGCCTCCCGGTCGATGACAGCCGTCGTCTCCAGGATCCCCTTCGTCTCGTCGATGGCGAACAGGTTTCTCTGAGGCAGCGGTCGCGTCAGAAAACTGAACCTCAGCTCGGCCGCGACGGTCGAGTGATACTTTCGATCGAGGCCATAGTCGACCAAGAGGTTTCCGACAAACGTGTTCGCCGGCTGGTCTTCGTCGATTCTGTATTCGAGAAAATGTTCCGTCGATGGCTTTAAAAATGGTTCGACGACGGTTGAGTCACGGCTGAGTAGAAGCATCGTCGAAGTCCCGATCATCAGCACTGCGAATCTAGTCAGCATGGCGTTCAGTTGGAGTTGGAAAGCAGCCGAAGACGCGAAGATTCTGCTCGAGATCATCGAGTGGAAGCTCCGGGGAAGCGCTTTCGACAACTGATTCTTCACATTGTGATTCGGTGAAGAGCGAACTTTCGCTCACGCTGGCATCAAAATTGGAATTTTAAGGCCTATTTTATCCTGAAAATAATATTTCTTTGCGATGAACATTCATTTTCCTTAATTCGTTTGTGAATACTGCCAATAATAATAATAATAATAATAATAATAATAATAATAATAATAATAATAATAATAATAATAATAAGAAGAAGAAGAAGAAGAAGAACAACAACAACAACAACAACAACAACAACAAAGAGAACGCAGTACATTTAAATCGCGTCTGCTGGTCAAAACTCTCTTATATCGCCCACGCATTCCGGTCTCAAATACGATCTCTGAATGCTTCTTCGTTTATGGAATGCTAAACGGTTTCTTTGTTTGTATCCATCGGCCGTTCTCAAGAGACGGCCACCGTCCGCTAATATATGCGCTGTTCCATCGTGGCGTTTGGTTGTTCTTGGCGAACTGTATACGCGCTGCCTGCATATATATATATAGTATATATATATATATATATATATATATATATATATATATGCCGGTCAATGGCGAATGAAGTGTCCGTGGAGTGTTGTAAGTCAACCGGCAAATGGCGTCATGAAATCAATCTCCTTTCTCAACAATCGTGCCTACGCTAAGAGCGCGAGTCGTCCTCCGTTCGCCTCCACTCACTCTTTCTTTCCGTTCATTCTTCGAGACTGTCTTTCCCCGGTTTCTCTCTACTTCGCTTTCGCGGAATCGTTCTGCCATTGGCATCCGATAACTGCTGCTCCATATTGCATTGTCAACGGTGGCGGCGGCGGGGGGGGCGGGGGCGGTCACAATGTGCAGGTCGTTCCAGAGAATTTCATAATATCACGAATGACAGCTTCTTTGCGTTTCTTTCCTTCGTTTTCTGTCGCTCTATTATTTAACACTTGATTTCCGTTTTCTCTCTCTTCTCTCTATTCGTCGTCCTGATCACTGATCAGACCAGTGAACCACAGGAACCAGTTTGTCATAGATCAACTGCCAGCGTTCCTATCATGTTAAATAGGTAAGTAAGTAAGTAGAATCTCGTAAATTTATATAGCATTACTTAATAACAAAAATTCGGCGGAGTTATTAAATGAATTAAAACCACATTTTCTTGTGCTTCAATCTTCATTGCGTCAAATCATTGTAAAATTGTCAATTTATTGTGCATCAGTTTTATTCTAGAGCGTTCGAAATGCCACAAAAAGGGGGGTAGGGTCGGCCGCGACCCCCGCTGGTGTTCAGTTGCATAGTGCCACCAGTTAACAACCCCACTATGCATAACCTGGCCACGCCTCTGCTGATGGCTATATATCCGAGGAAATTATTAAAAATTCTATTTATACTTTCGATGACGAACATAACTATATAAATTCTTGAAATTGTAGGCTATACAATTTTCGATTATGGTTACGATTGTTTGATCATGACAGCTTGTCTCGATTCTGTCTGTTGTCTCTGAGCATCTCTGCAGTAGTCGCTTCTTTTGCCTCTAATTCCTTCGCACGTCACCGGGTCTCGTTCGGCCGACGGCCGTGCCCCCCGCCAGACCCACGAGAGCGGCCGGTGCAGGCGAAGGGGCAGCAGTCGCCGCCGACGACGACGGAACGCCGTGAATTACGCACACTGCAATGAAGACCTCTTAGCGACCTGAGATCACTAAGCAAACATCGAGTTAATCAGATTCGATGTCCAGATTCCCTCCAAACATCCGCTGACGTTTAGCTTAGCAGCAGTGTGCCGAATTTTTCTGCGCCCGCCCAGAGATATTTTAACACCTGACCCCAACAGACCGACACCCCAACCATATTTTTGAGACCGACACACCCCCAATTTGAGACCGACACCACCCATATTTTCCCAAATTCCAGCCTGAGAGTGCACCCTAACACCCTCCAACACCCCCAATTTGAGACCGATACCCCCTCCAAATGATAATCCTAGAAACAACCATGGCTGCGCCGCAACCGGAGAATGTCAGGAATTTGATTGGGGGTGGGTGGGTGGGTGGTGGTGTATAAATCTTTAAAACATTGAAAATCTTAAAAACACATTAAACATTAATTTTTAAAGTAATCTGATTGGGGGGCGGTATATATACCGATATACCCCCCCCGTCGCTAAGTCCCTGTACACACACAGTAAATACAGTAACTCAAAGCAATGGAAAATCAGTGACTGCATTGCTGAGAAAGTGTCCTTGACCGCCTTGACTGCAACACAATATGCATTGTAGGCGTCGTCTCCTAGATGAAACTGAGCGAGTGTTTCTAGAATTTTATGAAGTTTTTTTTACTACGACGTTGTCCAACGGTGTGTCCAACCGCGTGGAATTATCTAAGTGCATTTTTTGTCGTTTTATGAATAGACACAAATGCACAGAAAACGCCATTTCGGACTCGTATCTATTCTAAGGCAAGAATCAAGCGACTCCACATTTTAATGGCTTAGGAGAGAGAGAGAGAGAGAGAGAGAGAGAGAGAGAGGGTGAGGGAAGGAGAGAGTAAATAAAACGTTGACTGGTCAATGTCGATAGAATTAAGTCCATAAAACAGTTTTATGATAGGCTAGCTATCAAAAGTCGGAAGCGATATAAATTTTTCAATAAGATTTCACCTTCGACTGATTATTTATATCGATGATCTGTGGTTAGTCGTAGCTCAGCAGAAAGCACAGCGAGAATATATATATATATATATATATATATATATATATATATATATATATATATATATATATATATATATATCTTATATTTAATAGGACTCTATGAGTTTAGAGAAACCTCGATTTGACCTAAAATGAAAGATTTAGTTATCAGTTTAGACCCTACCAAAATTATCACGATCACCAACGTCGTCTCAAAATCGGTCAAATATCAAATGTCTGAGCAAGGTTTTAAAATGATCGGAGCATTTGAGTTTAGCATTAGGTTCGTTCCAGTGGCGTATTTTTTTACCATTGGGCCATTTGGGCCATGGCGTTTTTGGTTCTTGGAAATTTAGCCTGAAAAATCAGACATGAATTTTGGGCTCGCTGAAAATTTTTCATGCCAGGGTTTTTTCGAAATTTGACCAAAATTATAAATACGCCACTGCCAGTCGATGTCTACAAGGAATCTGGACCCGCATTTTGGATATCTATCAGGTGTCTGATTGCTTTAAAGGTTTTAAAATCTATACAATGTATAGCCACCATTATTATATTTTGCAATATAGACACATTAATAGGGTGGAAAGTGCCGGATTTTTCTAGTCCACTGACATCACTGCAAGGCGTTTGAGGGTTCTAAAGAGAAATTTGGGTGAAAAATCGACATGAATTTTTGGGTCGCCTGAAAATTTTTCATGGACTATATATAGTCCAGGTTTTTTTTCGAAATTTGAGCGAAAATTTGTGGTGTCGTAGAGATTTCATATTTGCACCGATTGAAGCCCCGTCGATGTCTACAAGGAATCTGGACCCGCATTTTGGATATCTATAAGATATTTGACTGCTTTAAAGGTTTGAAAATCTATAAAATGTATAGCCACCATTATTATATTTTGCAATATAGACACATTAATAGGGTGGAAAGTGACGGATTTTTCTAGTCCTCTGACATCAGTGGGGGGCGTTTGAGGGTTCTAAAGCGAAATGTGAGCAATATATCGACATGAATTTTTGGGTCGCCCGAAAATTTTTCATGGACTATAGTCCAGGGTTTTTTTCGAAATTTGAGCGAAAATTTGTGGTGTCGTAGAGATTTCATATTTGCACCGATTGAAGCCCAGTCGGCAGTGGCTTATTTACCATTGGGCCATTTGGGCCATGCCTCCTCCCCTTTGGTCTTGGCCTAGCCAGTCCGCAGACCCCGTTATAGGCTCGCGCTTCGCGCTCGCCATGGGCTGCCCCCTTACCAAAATTCTAAATACGCCACTGGTTCGTTCTATGTGTGATCCCATATTCAGTCTGTTAAGATATTAAAAATTATATGGATTAACGAACGGCAAACCGATGCTTATTAAGTCTATGTACAATCAGCGTCATTTCTATCGCCTTCGTCTTCATCATCATCATCATCATCATCATCATCATCATCATCGTCGTCGTCGTCGTCGTCGTCGTCGTCGTCGTTTCTTATATTGTTAACATGTTTTCTGCGCTAATACAGATAGGCTGCCGTGCTAACGACACACAATGTTGCGATCACAAATCATGGATCTGTCATATTTCAGATGACTCAGTCGACTTCTCATTTTGAGTAATTCTTCCGTTTCAGGCGCTTTTAAACAAATTGTATCTATCTGCCATCAAAAACTAACTGCTCAATCCTTAATTAACTTGTAGAGACAGGCTTAACTTCAGTGGCGGTTCCACATCATGCTGATGACTGGGTATGCATCCCCCCACTGGGGTTCCGGATGACCATTTTTGTTTGTCAACCTATTTTCCGGTGAGTTTTTTTTAAATTAGTGAAAAATACTGGGAATGACCTTCTTTTCTTGCTTGTCGACCTTTTTGGCAAGGTTTATTAACATTTAGTGGGCAAAACACTAGCAATGACCTTTTCTCTCTTTTCTTCTTCACTTTGCATCTCCCCACCAACTTCCTATGAATTGTTTTCAGACCCCCCTCCCAGAATTCCTGGAACCGCCACTTCTTAATTTACCAGTTATTATAAACACCATTTCACGACAATTGAAAGTGTTATCATGCGCTTAGAAAGGGACTTCGGTTCTCAATAAATAACGACTCAAAAACTGTCTACTTCCAACTCTTACCTAGTCGATCCCATGTTTAAAAACGTAGACTGTTTCTCAATTATTAATTACAATATAAGTTAGCGAATCTGTCGGAATTTTCAACTCATATATCCGCTCTTATCTTTATTGTCATGTGACGGTGACAGACAAAGCTCAGAGATCGACGTAGGCCCCCTATATGCCGAGGAACAATTCCCGCATTTTCTTTTCCTCTCCGCGGTGCAGGAAAAGATTCATTCCCGTTTGGCGTGACGTCGCTTGAGCCCGGGTCCCTACAGGGTTAAACCCCCTCTCGACTATTTGATCGACGTATGAAATTCCGATAATCTAAGCACAGTAGGGCCTATATCGAGCTGTTTCAACACAGCTCGTCCGAGACAATTTCCTATACAACTACAGTAGAAAGAAGTCTCGTCTAATTTAAGCAAGAAAAAGTCCAAACCTTCATTGATTAGCTTTCACTGGTTCGGTCCGTTTTCTGCAATCGTGAATTCAGTGTAAAGCGGTAACAAAAGAGCGTTCGTTTTCAGATTACGCGAGCTTTTCTGTGAGAATGACGAATGTAGGCCCTATCTGTTGATAATTCATTTAAATTAAAACAGAATTCAGACGTTTAACAGCGGAAGAGGGTTTACCGTGATACATCCATCCGGACGAGGAGTGCAGATGCTGACCGACTGACTGCTGGCCAGTTGCACTGAGGAGTGCTGCGGCGACCGAATGCTCCACGGCAGATGGCGCATATTGGATCTGTCAGGAATGATTGAGCTCTGAGCGGCGCAACTGCCTAACTTCCGGTCTAAGATTTCAGAACGCCTGCGTCGAAAGTCTACGCAAGACTTTCAATATTGAATCTTAATAAAACCTTTAAACCTCCGTGGCTTTCGAATACGTTCGTTCTGTGCATTTGCTGTTAGAAAAGATAATTAAAGTAGTGTCGTCAAACTGCGGAAACTGGTTTCAGTCAAATCGAAGCAATCAATCACTTTTTGTAATTTTTTAAATCTAGAGAATCGTTTGGCCTGCCGTGATAACTTTATATCAACTAAAACTCGCAATTATTATAGGTTGAGTAAGTTTGCCTGTACTAGGCCTATAGTGAAATATGACAAGCCTATATATTGGCCTACAGCATTTCGATGTGTAAAACGTTAATTTAGGGGCTATCAGCTAAGACCTAAGATAGACTAAATTATTTCTCGCTAGATTTTACATTGTAATGATGTTAAAATCGTAAAATCTACTGTTGGCGCTATATGAGTTGATCTTGTATGATCTTGTATTGTCCGACTAAAGCTCTTGTATCTAAGGATCGAGTAGACCTAACTACAGTAAAGTTTCTATATCTGTATATAAAGATCCAATCAGTAGCGTGCAGAGGGGCGGTGGCCCCGGGGGATCCACCAGATGGGGGCTTCCAAATTGAATGGGGTCCCGGGTACCACACCATCTTGGCATGCCATTGGATCCAATGCTAGTCACTTGTAGCCCATACATGTCCGGGTGTTGACAGCGTGCGTTGTCGAAGTTAGAGTGCTAGCGAGATTTTCGTCGGAACTGTTGTTTAAAACAGGGCGTCCCAAACATTTCGAAACCGCGGCCCACGTCAGCGGTTTTGCAACGGTCCGCGACCCCAATCATGAAAACATGTATATTTATTATCTAAAAAAAATATATTAGGCCATCTGGCGAACGTCAGTTGAAAAGAATCTTCTGAGTTTTGAATAAATGGCAAAACAAAAGCTCCGATTCAATTCGAATGAAAATATGGCAAATGAATTAGATAGAATTATTCATATTTTTGCCAGATCAGACAAAATTAGAGAAATGAATATTGAATATTTTTGAAAATTATCTTTAAAAAAATTTTACTCATAACATACCTTTGTTTCGCGTCTTAAAAATCCTATGAGTAGGGCAAAATCGCTTAACGGCAAGGTACGATTATCACTCCTTCGAGGTACTCTATTGTTATTGGAGGTTCAGAGCAAAATGGTTGTAATACGCTTCGTTGCGTTATTGCGAAACAAGATTAATATTAATTTGACAAAGTACTAGAGGCAGGGTTTCCCAAACTTTTTGTAGCGATGCGACTCACGTCAGCGGCTTAATAACATGCCGTGACCCTGCACGCTTATTGTCCATTAAAATTTGGTAAAACACTATAATCACTTTAACATAAGCCGTGCATGGAGGATTGCAGGCATATACTGTAAGTTTCTTAAAACCTACTTACTGAATTCTTCTCTCGATTAGTTCTTCTAATCTTGTTTCATCAAAGCGCTGCCAAATTCTCTTGTTCAGTGTTTTTTATGTAATTCTTTCGTCTTTATCGAACCTTTGCTAATAAACTAATATTTTGAAAATTAAGACGAAGATTCTCCTTATAGCTATTTCGTAGCTCAAACGACACGACCTTATGATTAAAATAATAATTATTGTTAGTGAAACAAGATGCCTACCTGAGAGACTAGCAGCATCAAACGTTTGTAGCATACATGTAGCTAAAGAGCTATTCAAATGGCGTGTGAAATAGGCCGCTAAGATACGGAAACTATAAATGACTTTACTTAATGTTTTTTTTTTTAATAACTCAATTAATTATATCCGGGATGGCGGGATCTTTAATGTCTTGTTTTCAACTTACCTTCTTACTATATTTCCTCGAAATCACCCGGCCATCGGGCACCAGTCGTACAAAAAATGTGTCCCTTCATATAATTATAATACCTCTTGTCTCGGGTCTAGACTCTAGCAAAGACAGTTTTCTGTTAGCCTGTTACCTTTCATGTAGCCTGCTTTGCTAGTAGACATAAGGTTGCAATCGCCGAGTCTAACACTCGAATCAGCAACTCTTCGCACAGGAATTTCGGCTCAGATATCCAGATGGACGGCACTTGCTCTCCGGCTACGTGCAAGGTAGCCCTACACGGTAGTGTTTGTGTATTGCGATCGTGGGGTGGGGGTGGGGGGTTGAGATGGCGTCAAGTCGCCCGAGAAGCTAGGACGGTAATTCGGGAAGTCGTTGATGAACCCGATGCCCAGAGGCAAAAGGCAAAGCACGTTAAAAAGCATCAGTCCACGTACATTTGCTAAGTAAACTTCCTGATAGCAAGCGCGATGGGACCATGCATAACCGTCAATTAATCTCTTAAGGCCGTTAAGAAACTCACGGGTAATCCAAATATAGCGATGGAAATGCTTTCGTTCAATTCGTGCACAAGTTCGCCAGTCCCGTCGTATCACCGCTGGTCTTTATGTATACCGTAGCTTAAACCAGGGTTTCCCAAACACTTTGGAACAGCGGCCCACTTAAGCGGATTAGTAAAGTGCCGAGACCCTAGTAATAGCATGTAATATTTTTTAAATGCATTAGGCCATCTGGCGAACGTTAGTTGAAAAGAAACTTATGAATTTTGAATAAATGGCAAAACAAACGCTCTCTGATTCAATTCGAATGAAAATGTGGCAACTATATTAGGCAGAATTATTCAAAACATTGCCAAATAAGACAAACTGAGAGAAATAGATATTGAAATTTCACGAAAATGATAGTTTTTACACTTTTCCCGGAACATACCTTTGTTACGCGTCTTAGAAATCCTATGAGTATGGCAAAACCGCTTAACCGCTAGGTGCTAAATGATCTATCGTAATTGGAGTTTCAGAGCAAAATGGTCGGAATGCGCTTCCTTGCGTTATTAAGAAAAACAAGCTTAAATTTTAAAAATTAGGCCATGATTTCTCAAACTTTTTTGGAACCATGCGACTCACTTCAGCATCTTTGCAACATGCCACGATTTTGCAAACTTGTCAATTAAAATTGGAAAAAACACTAATCATTTTAACATAAGCAGTGGCGGCTCCGCAGGGGGCCCGTGTCCCCCTATTGAGTGCCTGGCCCCCCAGTTGGGACCCTATACTTAATACTACATACCTAACAACAAATGGTTGGCCCCATGATTAGCAGTTGCCACCCCAACGCCCCCCCTCTTGCCAAATCCTGGAGCCGCCACTGAATATAAGCCATGTATGGAGGATTGCAGGCATATAAATTTCTTAAAACCTAAGCCTACTTGCAACTTTCAAGGCTCGTGACATCGTGGTTTTGGTTAGAAAATGACACTTTTCAATCTAATTTCGCGCTACCCTGCGACCCACTAGATTCATCCCTGCGAACCACTTTTGGGTCGTGGCCCACAGTTTGGGAAACACTGGCTTACATGTAAACGGCTTCCAGAGATACCCTTCAAGACCCAAAACTTAGACTCAAAAGCACAAACCTTGCAACCTTTTTGATTAGAGGCATGGTTAGATTCGATCCATTAGAGGTACATGTACAGTATATGCAGCTCGAGTTTCTTGCAAACTTCAGCACACATTCTTATACTGTAGGCCTATGTACATGTATATTTCAAAAGCAGTCCTACAATATTGAGGCATTGTACACATCATGTAGATGGGAGATATATGGTACAAACCCCTGACAATATCAAAATAGTAATAATTACACCCAAGTGGTCATCCAGTACTGTCAATCCCTCATTTAATTTACTGCTATTTTCAAACCCTCATACAGTAATAGCATCCAAGATAATGACCCCAGTCTAGGTTCTTCAAATTGACTGCATTCATCACCTGATGACAGCAGAGGCTACAAACCAGGGGTCATCCATATAGCACATATGCAAAAAAGGCATATTTTTATTCCATCTCCCTCCCGCACATTTAATTAATTTCAAACTAGTCATAAAGCATTTGTTTTACTATTAAATGATAGTTTTGAAATATCGTGTTTTCTAACACTAATATTTATTTTAAAAATATAATAGAACATTCAGATGTTATTGTCTTTTACCTGAGCAGTTTTTGAATTGTTACATAGGCTAGTTATAAATTTGTGCATACATACACATTCAGTCGAGACCCCCTCCGGTATGCAAATTCTCCTAAATCCCAACCACCCCTCCCCTCTCAGTCCTTAAACACTACCGGTTTATGGATGACCCCTTATTCACATTTCGGATATCAACATGAAATTCCAATATACAGTAGCTGTACAGTACACATATTATCATCGCTTAGACCTAATCGTAAAAAACATATCTGTTTGGCTTGACCTATCCCCCTCTTAGATTGCACTCCCTTCCCCACGACCTGACCGACCTTTCCAGCTTGACCTGGTTCTAATTCAACCTGGGCATTATGGTAGTGGCACCTTAGAAGTCTATTGATTTACAAGCTCACAAAAATGTTAAAACACGGTATAACAAAACAGACACCTGTTAAAATAAATGGCACAAACTTATATTAAGCAAATCCGGACGAAGTCTGATGCGCGCTTTTTACGACACAATCAACTCTCGCTAATCAACTAAAAGAAACTGCTTCGGCCGCAACAGATCCTCGAAGCGTCGACAATTTAGAGCGTACGTTTTACGAGCACAACCGATCTCAGCGATTTTGCACATTACGGACTAGAATTTCCTGGAAGTGTTCTCAATCGGCTGCAAACAGTTCTCGCGAATCCGCTTTACTTCGATCAGTGTATGCTTATATTGTCCGCTCTAGACATGTGATATCCACTGTCAAAGTGTGCGCTGTGGGCTACGGAGGGATGCGATGAATCCGAAGATGAGTGGATGCTTGCTGCAGTCAGCATCTGGGTCCCGGGAGGCAGCTGATAGCGCGGATATCTACCACCGTTGACGCCTTCACTAGCTGCTGAAACAAGTGACAATTCAACAATGGTTTTTCAGTCAACTTAGTACATGTAATGTTGCTTTTATGTACAGCTTGTAAAGATTATTTTTACAAGATGCTAAAATATACTGCACTAGATGAAAACAAAAAACTTGCAGTCTTGAGTAGCATACATATAAAGGCACAAATACAAGACTACAATACTTGGGCTATCAAAAATCTTAGATAAAGTATACAATAATGAAGCATAGAGACTGCAAACTATGTTCCCATAGAGACTTCTGCTTGTAGATGAAGTAACATAATGCGTATCTCATATCATATTTCTCAGAAATTTCATGAAGAGAGTTAATGACACTGCATGTTATGCCAGAGCTGGCTTTTAACCAAATGCTGGCAGATATTAATATCCTGTAAAGTACTTCGTATGCAGTTACACCAAAACCATCTTGATTAAAAGTTTTACCAGTTTGGAAAAATTGCCAGCTATTCAGTACACAACAAGTCTAATGATACTGAAAATATCTCTGAATTAAGACATCACAAATGATAGTCAAGATTTAAACGACTCTGGCTGGCAAAGTGACCTTAAATATTCATTCATCAGCTGTATATTATAATCCCACCGTCTTTACGGTTTCAATGATAACAAAATTATTATTGTAGAAACTAACCAGAGGAAAAGTATTCTTTATTGACGCAGTTGCGAAGACTTTCTGGAATGCGTCCAATGACCGCGCGGCGCATCTCACTCGCAGCCATTTCTCGCACTTCGTTGATGCTCTGATCGCTGTAGAATGCTGAGTGCGGAGTGCAAATGACGTTTGGACAATCCTTCAACGGACCTTTACAGAGCAATACACGTATTGTATAGCACAAGGAAATTGACATGCATCAATCAGACTTAAAATGATCAGTTTAAAAGGCTACGTGCTTTGTCACTTATTGGGTGGACAGACGTACTTAACCCCTTTACCGCGGACCTCGAATATATATCCATCCTTTTTACATTTAGTTACAGTTATTAAATGCGCGGTAAAAAGTTTAATAAATAACAACAAGCTAAACAGAAATTGCCACCAATGACAGCTGAGTTACTAGATACAGTACAGTCTCTACCGTGGCTTTTCGGTGTCTTCATCTAATGATGGCAAGCTTTGGAAATGGCATATCAATAAATACACAAGGCAAGTCAATCAGTTAACCTGCATTAATATCCATTTCAATTTTTCTTTTTACTCTCAATTATTATTTATTAAATATTGTTCCAGATACATAAACGTATAAATAAAAGCATAAATGTCTTCACACACACACACACAAAATGTCATAGTATCCATTAAATGTGTGTACAATTTAATGCCTTTACACAAAGAGTTTAACAATTACAGCTACTGCATAATATATTATAGTATCAAGACAAATCATAGCCACTAAAGAGTGACCTATAAGTGATGTCTACAATTTCACATTACCGTAAAATCTCGAGTATAGTGCGGACAGAAGTATAACGCGCACGGCTTTCCTGGGCGCAGATCAAAAGTAAAATCGATTTTCATGAATATAATAAAGCTCACAACGTACTTGCTAAAAGAGAGAATGGCTCGCTTTCGTGGACATCAAGACCTGCAGCTCGGATTCGACCGTCTTTCAGAGCAGTCGCCAGAGCAGACTCGTCGACAAGACCGCCTCGTGCTGTGTTAATAAGGAAGGCGCCTGCACACAAAGACCAAGACTCATTCAGAGCACATAATTTTCAGTTTTACTCTAATCTTGGTTGTCATCACCAATCATTTTATAGCCACTGATGATAACTTCAAGAAGAAATTCAAAAGACTTTCCTTGATTCTTTCTCTGTATTTCAGTACTAACTTGCCATACATTTAAAATATACATTATACTACATCACAGTACTAAACAACATTGTCAGAATCAAACTGAATTGAAAACTCAAAAATAAATCTTGTTGGCAGGATATAAAAAAGGTGGACAAAAATTGTGTCATTCATCAGTAAATAAGAACCAAATAAGTTTCTTTTGAAGCTAATTTTTTTACTTTGGATTACCAAGCAAGTCAATAAAAATATATAATATACAAAAATATCAATAAAAATATATAATATACAAAAATATATAATATACGGCCGAAAATATATCACATACCTAAAATGGTATTTAAAGACTACAGCACATTTGTATATCATATGCTTCAAATGGTACTTTATAAAAACTAGACCAAGTCATAGTTGGCAGACACACCCACTTGGCAAATGAATATAGTTACCTGGTCTCATATGTTTTATTGTATATTCATTGATAAGATGATGATTATGTTCATTAAGACTGCAATGAAGAGTAACACAGTCACTCTGAAAGAGAAGATCTTGAAGCGTGTAGACGCGTGTTATTCCTAAATAACACCAACATGATGACAATGTAGACAGAAAAGCAAACATCAACATCTTACTGACTCACATACTATATATATTATGTGATCGACTGCATTAGCCATCCAGGAACTACTGTAAAAGTGAAATTTTCAAAACTAAGTAATTTCTGTAAAAAATAAAACAAGAAAAACATAAGATTTTGCTCAGATTTAAAATGAACAGTTACCAAAGGCCTTTTCAATTCCATCATGTAAATATGGATCATAGAACACTATGTTGAAGCCGAAGACCTTTGCTCGGAGGGCAACAGCGGTCCCAATCCTTCCTGAAAACATGAAGCCAGAAATGCAATCAACACAAGACCCCCTAAATAAGTCCTACACATATACCTGCTCTGCTTTGGTAGATACTAGGGAGGTAAAGGTAAAGTTCATCTGTAGGCACTGTGCCCGTAGGTGCCGGTGCTGATCTCCCGTTTCATGACCATCAGCCCATAGGTGGCTAAGCCATTTATCAGCGGACGGTGGCCAGTCCTTCCGCCGATCCTATGGTTACCTTCGCAATGTTGCCATTGCTACTCATTTTACCATCACGAAAAAGGCTGAGTCGACCTTTAGAGCACCTGCGGGACTTGAACCCGCGACCTCCTGCTCCATCATTCATACCACTCTGCTAACTTTTAGGCTGGAGCTAGAAAGCGAAATCCGGCCAAAGTCGGATTTACAAATAAAACGGTGTTGAACTGCAAAACTTGACTGTCAACGCAGTGGTACATAGCTAAACTGAATGCTCATCTGGACACTAACTCCACTAGTAGATTTGTCATTAGACTTATTTTAATCAGAAAAATTATTCATTACTCATTAATCTATATAAATACATGTTACAACTTATAAAACTTAGTACTTAGGGTGAAACTGCAAAGAAATTTCACACGTGTAGGGGGTCGTCCATAAACGACGTGACGTGCCTAGGGAAAAGGGGTCCAGACATTTGTTACAGAGTGTGACGAGGGGGTTCCGTAAATGTGACGTAACGCAACACAAAATCGCGTTACGTCATTTATGGACAACATCTAGGCAGCACAAATCCAGCACCAGAACCTGAAACTCGATAAGTCATCACTCACCTAGCCCAACAATTCCTAAAGTGTCGCCTCGAATCCTCGCGGATCCGCTGGCAGCCTCCTCGCAGCGCTTCGGGACCTGCGACCTTCTTCCCGTCTCGAATCATGTTAGCCAGCCAGAATGTTCGTCGATAAAGGTTTAGAATAAGACACATGGTTGAATCGGCAATTTCCTCGACGCCGTATCCAGGAACATTGCAAACCGCAATTCCTGAAAATAGGTTCCAAATAATTTAGCATATTCATTCCTCTATCAGAGGCCACGATTCAACGTGAAGGATCAAGAGTTCATTAAGGTTACAGAATATTAAACAAACCAAGAAAACACTGAAGAGGAAAAGAAAACCTTCATCCAAGTATGACCTGCACTTGTATTTTAAATTTGGTGCCCTGACAGAACCAATCACAAAATGCCAAGTAGGCTATAAACTGATCTTTCACAACCAATTTTGAATTGATTTTGAACTGTATTCATGTGTACTGTGCTATATAAGTTGGCTTCTATAATAATAATAATAATAATAATAATAATAATAATAATAATAATAATAATAATAATAATAATAATAACAATAATAATCAATAAAGTTATTAAAGAAATAGTAAACTGAAGTACATATACACAACATGAAGAATAGAGTAGAGTAGTCACTATAGCAAGAAATCAAATCCTAAATAGAAGTTATATTAAATAGAGATAATAGAGCAATGCATAGAATAAAACACAATTTCCAACTAAATATTTGCAATGCTTAACATACCAAGCTCTCCAGCAGCTTTGACGTCAATGTTATCTACTCCTGTTCCAAGCCGGACAATAATCCGAAGCGACTTGAACTTTTTCAAATCATCCCTCGACAGCGTAATGTGATGATAAAGCAGTGCTCCATTTGCTTCATTTAGAACCTTTAACATACCATTACAAAATCCGATTTAATTACGCAGTATTTCGCTACTTGATAAACGGCACTCAGTACTCACAGACAACAAACACTCTAATTTTAAATATTACTTTGATTTACAACCGATGCACAACACTTCATGGCATTCTAAAGCCATGCCCGATGTAACTTTAATCAAATTATTTTGGGTGAAACATTTCAGGATCATGATCATTGAAAATATAATGGCCAGGTTATTGTCAAACACATCCCATAAGAATGGTGCATTACTTATAGTCAGGCCCACCAAGAGGGGAATGCCCAGGGGCCCGGCGATCTGTAGGGGGCCCGGCTGGGTCCACAGTCAGGTTTTAAGTTTTAACTGCTTCCTGAAAACACTGACAAGCAAAAAAAGGTCATCATCACTTTAGGGGCCCACAACTGTTCTGTCCAGAGGCCCAGAATTTCTCTTGGTGGCCCTGCTTATAGTAGGGGCAAAAATATCTACATTAGTGTGAAATAATAAACCATCAATCAAAAATGAAAAATCGTAAAAGATGATCCTAAAATTCTTCAGACACAAAGCAAATAAATCATAAATAAAACTATTTTGAATATATGAATTTTTATTATTTTGCTAAAAAATAATGATTTGCCAAATAATGATCAGCATTCTGCCAAATAATTAAACCTGAGCATAGGAACAAAAGAGGTTCTGAATAAAATTATTTTTCAAAATTATGAAAACATGTCTTTTTAATAGGTCAAGTTGCATGACTGCTTTCAAAGCTTAAAACTCTCTCTATCATTTTTTCAGTTTTTGGGACAACTTCTGAATTTCTAATTTGACTTTCAACATACTTCACTATTCATACTTCACTATTCATACTTCACTATTCACATTTTGAACAAATAGTAAATTTTGGCATTCAGTAGGCTCTTAACAAAAGCACCATGCAAGAATTGGATCAGTCTATAATATCTGTTCTAAGTAATTCAACAAATTACCTTTTCATGAATTTCTTGTGTTGACTGAGCATCACAAAATGCAACGGTTGCAACGTCTTTCAAAATTGGCATCTCTACAAAACAGTCACGGCCATCTAGAAGTGCTATGAGAGGTCGTGGATTAACTGGTCCATTTGGAAGCGGGCCTCTTACCGCCACTCAACAGATAAAAAAACACAGTACAATAATTTTCACACAATACTATCAAATAAATATTAATTCAACTATGACAATCACAGATGTGCTAAATTTTGGCATACTGTTTCCACCAGCTATAGTAAAATATTTTTTGTTTTTTGCAATAGCCTCAAAAACTGTTCTAGTCGCCTGTAGATTAAAAATTGTAAAATTGATTCATATATGGAACCTACTGCCGTAACTCAGATGTTTCAGTGTATTCGAAGTTCAATGGAAATAGCACAGGAATGTCGGGAACAACTGCTAAAGAAATTTAGTGATCCTGAAACCATAAATAAACAACTTGCAAGCATATAATAAACTTAATTAGGCAATCCAATAGTTTAAAGGGATCATTTACAGAACATTGCTTTGATTTCACTAAGTGGGTACATTCTATCAAACAATTTCTTAATAAATTAGAGGAATTAGAGGTAAAGTTCTTTGTTGGATAAAAAATTGGCTTCTGAACAGAAGACAGAAGGTAGGCATAAGAGGCAAGTATTCAGATTGGGCTGAGGTCATAAGTGAGGTGCCACAAGGTTCTGTGTTGGGACCTCTATTGTTTTTAATGTACATCAACAACATCGATGATGATATATGTCATAGAAACCTTGGAAAGAGTACAACACAGAGCAACAAAGATGATCAAAGGATATCATAGACTACCCTATGAGGAAAGGCTAAAACACTGTGGACTGACAACCCTGGAAAAAAGAAGAGAGAGAGAGAGGGGAATTGATTGAGACATACAAAATACTAACAAAGTGGAAATGCCAAGAGAAAGGTTTTTTACAATGAAGCAGTTTGATCAAACCAGAGGACATAGCATGAAACTGTTCAAGAAACGGGTTGGGAGAGAAACAAACAGCACTTTTTAGTGCAAGAGTGGTGGACAGATGGAATGAACTGGATGAGAGGATAGTAACGGCCACAAAATAAACCTCAGTAGTTTAGGATATTAGATTGGACGGGAATGACAGTGGTTATCACACAGGGCAGTCCCTACTGAACCACTTTAAACCTTGTTATATTATATTATATAAATAATTGCACTTTATAAATAAGTACTTCCTGAATTGTTAGAACCGAGGCAACTCTACGCCAACTATTTCACTGCTATTCAAATACAAACATATGACAAACTAGCAGTAAACTGTAACAGAAAATTGACTCTCGCAATTTTAATGTACCTTGGCTATTTCAATAGGCATTATTACAATGGCGCTATAGAAGCAGCTTGAGTGAGCGATGGATTCTGTTGTGCTGTACTGAAGAGATGGGGACGTCGAAGCACGCAGTCAACGCACTGAATCTTCTCAGCCACCTTTCCTTCGGCGTCCAAAGTGCCATCAACTTACCTTCGTTTCCTCCAAATCGAACAAAGACCAACGCAAACTTACCATAGGAAACACACACGCAGACACTTCCTCGACAACAACAGGCGCATCGATAAACATCGCATTTCGCACGTCTACATGGTCAGTTAATACGTTTATTTGTTCAACTGCGACAGAATAACAAACCTCGGATGCATCTACGATCAGCCGTTAGACAATCCAGCGGTTCATAGTGTCCAGTTGGGCTGCTACAATGGTCGCGCATCGACCAACGGTCCTCCGAAGCAACAGCACTCCGTTCGCCTTACCTCTGCATGAAGCGCGTTTGAAGGGACGAGCTCACCATAAATCAATCGCTAGGGGGCTAGAGTTTGTTAACATTCTATTAGCTAGATGGCCAACGCCGCCCACTCACGCAATTACAGCAGTGTTTCTTAATCTTGTTGGAGGTAGCAGTGGCGTCGCCAGGAATTTTTGGTTGGGAGGGAGCAAAGGGGCTAGCGTGTCAGATTCCTTACCTACCGCTCACCCTCCTTCACAGAAAACTTTCTCACCGGATTTGCGCGAATCTGGTAGGTGGTCTGGGGCAGGTTGGGGGAGCACTTGCCCCCATTTGCCCCCCCCCGTGGCGACGCTAGTGCCTGTTTGACATTGGACAATGCAAGGATTATTGCTACAGTCGGCTATAGATATGCAAAATTCAGAAGATTGATGAAACAAATTAGAACCACACTTTCTTATGTCCCCAGCTTAGCTGAGTCAAACCGTACTAGAATTGTCAATATATTCTGCCTCAATTTTATTCGAGAGCATTCGAAATGCCCCGAAAAATGGTGAGCCATTTGAAACTACACTATACAAAGTCTTTCAGAAATCTTTTGACTGTCAAATGTCTGCAAAATCGAACGAGAGATAAGGATCGAGGGGTTTAAGAGAGCTGGTTTCTTGTATGACAGGTTCCATAGACCACAAAAATGCTATATAATTGATACCCTATTTGACATTGGACAATGCAAGGATTAGTGCTACAGTAGGCTATAGATGTGCAAAATTCAGAAGATTGATGAAACAAATTGGAACCACATTTTCTTGTGTCCCCAGCTTAGCTGAGTCAAACCGTACTAGAATTGTCAATATATTCGGCCTCAATTTTATTCTAGAGCCCTTTGGATGTTGACTGATTGCCTGGCTGATCATATACCTTCCCCGTAGCTATTTTAAGAAAGGCTGAACGACTAATAATAAGCAGCTACTGTTGAGCTGCTTTCCAAGGCGCTATAGAAATCCACGAGAATTTACTTACTTACTTACTTACATATAGGAAGACCCGAATTTATTAGAAAATAGCTTTCCAACATTGTGAACAATACAAAAATATTGCTAACAATACGATCACGAAAGAACAGTAGCATTGCCAATCTTCTTTTTGTTTTCAAATCTTCGGTTATTCCTGCTGTAATTTCATTCGATTCTCCTTCTCTTTCCTTCGCTTTGAATTAAATGTTTCTTATTCCCCACATTCATTATCGTCGTCATCATCATTTTCCATCAGTGTTTTATCCAGACTCCAGGCCTTTTGGGGGGAATTGAGGCTTTCGGGGGGTGGATCGACTTGGTTGGAGGGGAAAAGACACAGTTCAATGCAAATTTTGTGTAAGCGCTGCGATTTTTTTGGGGGGGGGATTTTGATCTCCCCTCCTAACAGGCCTGTATAAAACACTGTTTTCCATCGTCGTCATCTTCGACCTCGTCATCGTCATTCGTCATCGTTGTCTTCATCGTCAGTTCATCGTCATCTTCCTTTAATACCTCATTTGTTTGGGCGATTTAATTAAATCTACGGTCTAAACATCATTTTCTGGTTTTTAATCAACTCTTGGGCTGCACTTGGACACCTGCGATCGAATAACGCGATCCGATTCAAACGTCGATCTTCGTCGAAGAATAATATTGGCGAAGAGTCGTTCGGATGAAACCTATTTTCTCCCCACTGCGTTTCTAATTATCTAGCTAGCTTTGACCTTCGTGTTTTCTCTTACTCATGGCCGCCGCCGCCGCCGCCGCCGCTGCTGCTGCTGCTGCTGCTGCTGCTGCAGACAATTTGCCTCTCTCAGCTCTTATTAATCCTTGGGTTCAGAAGAAAATCATTCTCCAGAATCTTATTTATTAATTATTATTATTATTATTATTATTATTATTATTATTATTATTATTATTATTATTATTATTATTTTATTATTATTATTATTATTATTATGGTATTATTATTATTATTATTATTATTATTATTATTATTATTATTATTATTATTATTATTATTATTATTATTATTATTATTATTATTATTATTATTATTATTATTATTATTATTATTATTATTATTATTTATTATTATTATTATTATTATTATTATTATTATTATTATTATTATTATTATTATTATTATTATTATTATTATTATTATTATTATTACTACTACTACTACTACTACTACTACTAGGCTATTTACTTACGCCGACGTTGTTAAATTAACCGCACCGTGGCCTCGAATAATCTTTGACAACATAGACACTTATTTGGCCTGCTTCTCATGTAAACCTTGTGCAAGTTAAAGCATATCCAGGCTCATCTTTACCTCACCCTGCATAGTTTACATTTGAAGATCGCAACCATGCATACATAAGAAGAAACATGCAGTAAATGGATACGTCATGTCTTCAAGATAACTGAATTATATTAACTATATTACACTGAAACATAGACCTACACGCTTGAGAATGTTTTCAGGCGAATTTGAACGAGGTTTGAAGAAAAAATTGAAGTGAAAAAGATTTTGTACGCGGGCGACTGCGATGCTCTGTGGCTTACAGAAACATGAACATTGTTGTCCCCGTTGTCATATTACTGATAAAACACCGGGCCAGATGGGCTATAAGCTTCCTGCATACTCAAACTTCCTCTTGACCATAAGCTTAAACTTCTATTAGGTCTAAGAACTGTCCATTAATTTCGTCAACAAAATAAGGAGAGAGGGTTGTGAAGAATTTTGACACTTGTTGACGGCTGGGTCAAGGTAAATTTACGTAAACAATTTAATTTTTCTACAATAAATTTAGTAAAACAAGAAAAATATGAATTTTAATTTAATATGTCGGCGAATTGGTCCTAAATGGTAAACAATCGCTCGCTAGTCAACAGCCTACCACCACCACCATCATCCATGTATGGATCAGTACTAGACTTGACTACTGCAACAGTCTGCTTTTTCAAATCACTGAGGCAGAAATAAAGCGTCTTCGAGCGGTCCAAAACTCGGCAGCTAGACTAACCACTGGAACCAGACGATATACCAACACATTAGGCCTACTCCAATCCTGCGTGAGCTACTTGTACATTGGCTCCCAATAAAGAAGAGGATAAACTATAAACTCAACTCCATTGTTGACAAATGCTCACGTCAAGAATCTCCGAAATACGTAAAACCGAGGACTGTCAACTCCTCTGCACGACAAATCGGTGCTCACGGCTGCGATCTGACGACAGGCTACTCGGAAGCTGGTCTCCCATCGGACTTCCACCAAAATGGGCGATCGGTCCTTCAGAATTGCTGGACCGAATGCGTGGAATGCTCTTCTTCCAGTTCTGCGGGATACATCTGTATCCCGAACTGTTTTTCTGTTACACAGCTTAAGACATGTTTGATTGAACCAGCAGCGGCGCTTTGGTGTCACAAAGCCCAACAGAAATTTAACTAACTAACTTAACTAACTAACTTTAATCCTTAACCGTTTGCCCTCTTACCTAGGGATTCATAGTCAAGCGTCATCGTATTTTGACTTCTATCGATCGTAGTTTGACAGTTGTTCACAAAGGGGAGATTAAAATTGCCTAAAAGGTTTTGACATAATTAATGGACGACCCCTTGCAAGGGGCTCAAAGATTTTGACATAATTTTAGGGGTCGACAAAAGTTTGTCAGTTGTTTCCAAACCTACACAACGCTGCTCCGAAAACCCATACAACCCACCTTCCTCCTCCCAAACCTCCCTTCCCTCTCCCAATGCCCTGCCCCCATTATATATATATATATATATTTATTTATTTATTCCTAGCCTCAATACCTATTTTTTATATTTAACCCCTCAAGTGGGGATTAAATTTTCAGACGTCGTCACTGGGGATTTAATTTTTTGGAAAACGTATATATATATATATATATGGGGATTTATTTTTGAAAATATATATATATATATATATACGGGAATTATAGACAAAATGTTGCATTGCACTAACTAGGCTGGGAGTGACTTGCTTGCTGTAAGTTGGTTGCTTGCAAGAAAATACCGGACACATTGCTTCTGGTATTGCTTCACATTTTTTTCACCGGACAAATGGGGAAAATACCGAACAGTCCAGTTAAAACCCGGACATCTGGCAATCTATGGACAGTCTCTTAGACCGCCAGGCTGTAGCATAATCTCCTTACTTTTTAAAGGCCTAGGCTTAGGGAATGGGACAGTTGTGAGAGTTGGACCCCGCGTCCAAGTTTACACCGATGCCCTTGACACAATGTTCTTCAACAGAAGTTCATTAATCGATAGAAGTCAGAACAAACGTTTCCATCAAATAGACCTTAGACGCCACAGTTTGGAAATCCCTTCGGGTAATATACTGTAATTGATTTTATTTGAATTTTGCGGCAAAAATGCCCGCAGATTTAATATTTTCTAATCGCAATAATATAAAAATCCTTAATAATTATTTCTATAACGAAATTTCGAATATGTTTTCTTGGCCAAAATAATGGGATCTTGCTGGGCAACGTCCTGGAATTGCTGCACGACACGGAAACTCTTCCGGAAATCTGAACTTTAGGAGATGATCTTTGGCGGTTTGACCGCTTTAATCGATCAATCGGCGCAGAGGTAGAAGTTTCATTTCCAACGCCACGAATCACAGACCACCTCCCAAGGCTACTGGACTTTGTGTCTTCGCGATGGCGCGACACCTGAGCATAAGGCACCGATTACGGGCCGGGGATTGTGTTTGGCCGTGTTACGGGCGTTGTTAGAAGCCGTGTGTCGCCGCGCGCTGCCTAGCAACGGCGTAATCAAATGAGATGGAACCACGTATAGGACTGAATTCTACGCTTGGAGCTGAAATTGTCGTCCAGGTCGGCATTCGCAGAGAATATACTTCAGCTACAATATTATCCGAAGAACCCTCGTATTTTTCCGATCTTCGGTTTTGTCCTATACATGTAGTAGGCCAATAATAGATCGAGAATGGAGTATAAATCTTGATAATTCTTGCTAGACTTTCCCGTTTTTCTCGGTCAGAGAAACGTCGTAGAATGGAAGGCAGAATGCGAGCGATGGGGATTTAGAGACGAATACAATCTGTCGAATTGGAGTTTCTTTGTATTCATTTTTATTATTAAGCGATCGAAATCATCGATCGTCGCTGTTGGTAATAATAATACAACCGCTTAGCAGTCGTCGGCGTTTTTTCCGTTTTGTTTGGGGGTCAAATTAAAATCTTATCGCTACCTTTTTAATCACTACGATAACTACTATCTCCGACCAGGTGCAAGAAACAGGATCCGATCAAAGTTACTTTCCTTCATTCCTTCCTTTACACCTACCGTCTCTTTATTGATCGGTCTCCATAGCAACGCGGACAGGTGCGCCGCGGTGGCGGTTATCCTGGCACCGGATTTATCCTGAAGTGTCGCCGTCGACGGCGGCGGCGACAGAGGTCTACCTGGGGAGGGAGATAACTGACGCGGTGTCAAGATGACGAGCTCCGGTTTCAGCGTAAAATTTAGAGATATAACCGCGAATATTGACCACTCGACGAAAGATGAAAACTGCTGCTGCTGCTGCTGCTGCTGGTGATGCCGTGAAAGTGCAATTCTCGCAGGAAACGCCTTCGCTTGAAGCGGCACCAAGCGAAGGACAAAGACGAAGTCTTAATACGCTGTCCAAACGATTTGAATTCCTGGGAAGGTCTGCTCTATACGCGGATCATCAATTGGCCGAATAAAACCTCTGATCACCTGAAAGGTAGTTATTATCATGAAGTATTTATTATTATTATTATTATTATTATTATTATTATTATTATTATTATTATTATTATTATTATTATTATTATTATTATTATTATTATTATTATTATTATTATTATTATTCGACTATTTGTGAAGCGCCGTAACATAGCCATCAGCTAAAACCAAAAGCGCTGTACAATCAACAGTCAACTATACGATATGGTGTACAAATGCGTTTTTTCTTTAGCAAAATATTAGTACTACAGTATTTCATATGTACTGGTTGCTTTCATGGGGGATTCATGATCCCTTCAGTAACCATTTCTTATTTCTTTCTCAACCTTCCTCTGAGTAGATACTATGCTATTATTAGATAAGTATATAGGCTTATGTATATGTTATTCTGTTTATCTTTTATGGAAATTGTCGAGAAATTATGGAGAAAGAGATAAAGATGTCATGTCATGTCAAAATATCCATGCACGCTTTTATGGCAAAAGATTTTAAGCATGGAACGAGGAGTTGAACCAAGGAATATGGCGCATCTTCTTGCTCTCTCTCTCTCTCTCTCTCTCTCTCTCTCTCTCTCTCTCTCTCTCTCTCTCATTGAGTCCCTTTGTCGATATATTTAATTGCGTCTCTAGTTATTTTACCCAGTGTCGCCTCATCCTCCGATAGAAGACTACTAGTTTGTTTGTTTTTAGCTCAAGTGCCTAATACTTGTTTATTTCATCGGTGGAGAATTTGTAATTTGTCACTCATTTTCTCAATTGTATGCCTTACGTTGGGCTTCCGTTTTATGTAGGGCCTATGTATGTATGTATGTATGTATGTATGTGTGTATGTATGTATGTATCGCTTTTCTTTAGCAACAGGCAAAATAGCGAATGCCTGAAGCGAACATGGAAACGGAGCAAACAAAGCAATTAGAACGAAGAAGCAAACATAGAAGCGGCTTTAATTGCGTAGAAAATCAATATCCAAGATGGCGTCTAGCAGAAAATGGCCAATCAAACTGTCAATAAATGTACAATATCTCGCAGCAGTAATCGTAAATACACGTTCAATGCCAAGCACAGTATGTATATCAGGCGTATTTAAGATATGTTAACGATCTTTTGCCTCGCCGTCTTTTAGGTGAAAGCCAGTCTGTATGTACTGTACTCGGTTATAATTAGAGCATATTTGTCACTGATGATAGAAGCATACAGATAAAGAGAGAGAGAGAGAGAGAGAGAGAGAGAGAGAGAGAGAGATAACCTGCAGGTGTCTTCGTGAGTTCTAGGCAACAAAGCCAGCCGCGATTTTGAGCAAATCCGATTAAATAAATTCCCCAATGTCGTAAAAATATAGCATACCTGAATAAAATATTTCGCAAATTTTCTCCAGAAAACCTCGTACGCCGTCTATTGGTTCAGCTGACGCTCGACTACAATTCCAACGGAAATGCAAATCGAATATTCAGTTGCGAGTTACCTTTACACGCCGTAACCGATTAAATAATGAAAACCGACATACATAGAATAATTATTAACAGCGATGAAACTATGGCTTCTTTGTTCCTCTGTAACAGACTTAATAATGCGCAAATGCATCACTGCGACGCTAAGCACGATTCCCAACGACGACAAGATCTTTACTATGGACGCACTCTAAGAAGAACCCATGACTTTGTCTATAGTCACGGCCAGGGCACGATTTGTAGGGGAGGAAGGGGAAATCTTCCCCCCACTGCCCAACTGCATCCTCCCTACTGCTTCATCCCCCACTACTACATCCCCCCACTGCTACATTTCCCAACAACTACATCCCCCCAAGCTCGACATATCCCCCCCACTGCTCCAGGTCACAAATTGCACCCTGGTCACGGCTATTTGCGGGGGCCTTTGCTAATGGGCTACAGCGGAAGGATTTTGCGGCGTGGCCGGACGAAATGTCCGTGGACAAAATGTCACGGACAAAATGTCACGGGGTCAGGGTTAGAGTTAAGGCGACATGTTGTCCGCTGACATTTTGTCCCCATGACATTTTGTCTGCGACATTTTGTCCGTGACACTTTGTCCACGGACATTCTGGGGTCCCGGATGACCTTTTTTACTCGGCAACCTATTTTCCGGTGAGTTTTTAAAAATTTAGTGAAAATACTGCGAATGACCTTATTTGTTTGCTTGTCGGCCGTTTTGGCAAGGTTTATCAATATATTTTGTTGGCAAAACACTAAAAATGACCTTTTTCTCTCTTTTCGTTTTTCTTCTTCGCTTTTCATACTCCCACCAACTTCCTGTAAATTTTTTCCATCCCCTACCAAGAATTCCTGGAACTGCCACTGCTCAGTAGGCCCTATTTTCGCTGCCGAAGCAGTTATCTGGCGCCTACCAGGAAAACTGGAGCAATAACTAGAGACATGATAAAGACCCTGTTTCACGCCGATGACACAAACCACTGAAGAGTTGGTCGATAGAAGGGACATTCTAACCCCCGTTGCCTCCCTGTGTCTCTAAGATTCTGTCGCAATCTCCTTGTCTTGCGTTTTAATTGTCTTCTGCAGATCCACATTAGACTAGAAGTTCATCGAGAACACGGATCGATCGCAAGCATTGAAAAAGTCACCGTTCATGACTCTGTGAACAGCTGATATAAACGACAAACGGACTTTTATATCTAGGAAAAACAAGTCAATACGGGTGGCGCAGACAATGGAGTGAGACGGGGGGGGGGTAGGCCCTCTTGTTTTATTATTAGAGCTTTCCCGAGTTTTGTGGGAATTTTTTGCAGAGTATTGAATTTACAGTTATTTGATCAGTTGACGCATTTTCTCTGGACGCATTCAATTCCTTCCGATCCTACAATTAAAGGAATTTAATGGCGGCGCAATTGCTTTCTCTAATAATAATAATAATTAATTAATATAAATGACTTCCTTCCACACGATTTTGACGCGTATTATCATCGACAGCGTGCTAAGATTTCGAAATAAACAACATGTGGAGAGGCATTCTGAACTGTTATTCGTGTATTTCGTTAGCGCTGTTCTGCTAATCTCCGTATGCTTCGCCCCTATAGCAATCGTTCCATATATTTTAGACCTTTATTAGGTTTTCAAGCACAATCGATGCGACTATGCGGCAGTAGGTCTACGTGTGTTCCTACGTGTGTTCCTACGTGTTCACTTCGCTCTTTTCCTATACGTGGAGACTGTTTCGAAGCTCCTAATTCCCAACGTTATTCGTCTGGCACGCAGTCAAATTTCTACAGAAAACCCTCACAACGACTCGGGCTTCTCATTCGATTTTCGTCCACTGCAGATGCTAAATGGTGCGGATGGCGTAGCGAGGGTATCCGACGCCCCGGGGAGGGGGGAGATGTACCAGTGGCGTCGTCAACTTCCAAAAAATCCTGACAAGCAAAAAAGGTCGTCGACCTCAGCGTCTGAAAAAGTGCGCCACAACTTTTGAAAGAGCCTGTAAAAAGGTCTTCTACTATTTCGCTTAATTATGTTATGTACATAATCATCCATTTAAATTTTCCGTTTTCTTAATAGCCGACCGTGCTAAAGGGCTATCTTAGAAGCAAAATGTTTGGACATCAATTTTGCGCTCGGGGGGGTGTGGTTGCCCCTGCCCTCTCGCTACGCCACTGTAATGGTGCGCTTCCTACAAGTTTGTCTTCTAACTGCATATTTCTATTTAAGAATTAAAATTATGTTTCGATTTATTTGACATTCTGACGGTTAAAATAAAACGCATGACACATTTCAAATATTGAAATATTGAATACTTTTTGAGACTTTATTGCTCATGAGATTTTAAAATTACAGCTAAAGATTCGTTGAAATGTGTTCAGATTTTGGCAGTTTCTTCCCAGAATGAATTTCAACGATGAGATTTTGCGTGTGGGGTTTAATGAAACATCGTTAACGCAATGCCTATGAGTCGTAAATTAATTTAGACTCACAAATTTCAAATCTCTTGAAACAAATAAAGAATTTCTTTGGTATAATGCACAAAGCAGTTTTCCTCGACACAGTTTAGATTAGGTCCATTCCAGGTATCCTCTTGGTTTTAAAACACCGTGACCGTATAATGAACTGTTCACAATGTCTGCCATGCGAACAGTTTGAAAGACAAAAACGATCCTGCTACGGTGGCACACATGCTCTATCCTAGGCATATGTTCGCTAACTATCGCATTACAATCTTTTATACAATATTAGACAAAACGTCGGATGTTTTCTAATACGTGTGCGTCTCTCTCACGCAAGCAATATTATGCCACGCAACTGGAGCTTTCAGAAACAAAAATTGCGAGTCGAATGTCGAGTGAAAAGTCACGCAAAGAGGTGACTCAACGAAGACAGGCGTGTTTCTGGTGTAGCGTTGCTGGGTATTATGTGAACGAAGCTCCTCCACAAGTTTCGTGGCTTTAGGACCCAGCTGTTCTCATGACAGCGACAAGAAAGATAAGTTCATGTTGCATTGAAAATATTGGGAAGTACTCAACAGCGAGCCAATGCACTCACAACCCCTCCCCAGGGCCATATTAAGGCGGGGGCTGAGGGGGCTGTAGCCCCCGACCCATCATGAAAATAGGCCCACCGATTTTCGAGATAACCTTTTTTTGCGAGTCAGCACGATTTGGAAGGAAGATAACCTTCTTTTGCTTGTCAGAGATTTTCAGTATAGGCGACGGCCTTTTTTTCAGACCCCCGGCCCACTCGGACCTTAATCCGGCCCTGCCCCACCCCCCCAACCCCCCAAGTCTATCCAAAAGTTCTTATGTGGTTGTTTCTCCTTCTTGACCGAGGACAAATTTGATATCGTGAGTGCTGCGTTTCTTTGGCTGTTAGTAGCCTTCTGTTCACACGTGGGACTTTAACAAATGTTTTGATTTTGAAATAGCAATGACTAGTTAAGATTTATGCCCCCGCCATCAGATTCCTGGCTACGCCGCTGATAATGAAGCTGTCTGCTGATGCTAAGCAATTTCTCGTTGGATCAATATTATTATTCTGCTCTCTGTTCCAACAACGTTGTCCTGTGAAACTGCCTTTTAAAAGATTATGGCGGTGTTCTGTTTGGATCAAATATTACGAAACCTAGCTATCATCTTCGCTTGTCGACAAACCTTCAGAATTGCTCTGAATCCACTTTATTGGATCCGCTGTCGGACTCAAATTCATTTTCGATTTCAGATATGAAGAATGTCTGATATTATTGCGACCGCGAAGTGCGTGCATTCGTACAACACAATGCATCCGACCGGACGCAACAATAGAAAAAAATTCTCATACCAAAATGCAGTCAGGGGCCGTCCATAAAGTACGTCACGCTATTTGTTGACAGTTTGTGACCGCATCCCCTCCCTTGTCACAACCTTTCGCAAATCTCGGACGCCCTTAAAGCGTCGTGTCCACAAATTAAGTCACACGGGTTTTCTATTTAATAAATTAGAGGGGAGGGTCCAAAAATGTACGGGGTGCAACAGGGTGAGGGTCTGAAAATCTGACTTTTTGAGTAGGTAATATATGGATGGCCCCTTAAGTGACAACTGCGGTATACTGTACAGGCTGTAATTATCACTTAACTATTGCGGTACCCAGCGCCGGATTACCAATTAGGCAGAGTAGGCAACTGCCTATGGGCCCCGTGACTTTTAGGGGCCTCACAAGACAGTGACGAAAGAAATTTTTACTTACTTATTCTTAAAAATAGCGCCTATGCGAAAGGCACGTGACGACGCTGACGTCATACAATAATGTTTACACTTCAATGGCGTTCTAGTAGTCATTAGGGGCCTGGCCCCACTGGGGCCCCAAAAGTTTGACTGCTTATGGGCCTCCACGGTGCTTAATCCGGCACTGGCGGTACCGTATTCTAACAGTATGCGCAGTTCGGAAATATACTTAGGAATATGTCAGCCTGCTCCATATCCAGATGGTTGACTCTTCTAATGACAAATTAGATGAGACGTCATAAGCCATGCAGTGCTTAGCAAAAGCTCTTGCATAGCATAAATGTTTAGAAAATGATTACTTATAGGCAGAAACGCAACAATAAATAGGCCAAAGCTCGCGCAATAATAACAGCACATTTTCCTGTGATATCCGATCGCCCGACTGCATTTAAGTCTTATCAATGATGAATGGCTGTATGTAGGCTATGTTTCCTTGCGTGTGATGCTTAATGTCTTATTGTCATAAGTCTGAACTGACTCGCGTTCTTCCGATATTTCTCCTTATCGCTGTGGCATATTCTTGTAAAGAATGTCGAAGATTCTGGTTCGTGGATGCTTCAGTTACACAGTTACAGTGGATTACGATCACAGTCTTAGCTTTTCGCTTTGGTACTGCATGGCTACGTATACGCTACCTTCACGATCTGTTCTTTTACCGTTCACGGCCACTTTCTTGAAGAACATTCACAATTTCCGTTGAATTATTCATACCTATTGGAAAGATTTTATTTATTTTTGCTTAGTATGCCCATTTAACTGTTTATCTGTCAGGATTCAAGCCAGGCCTGACCAGGAACAGCAGTGCCTATAGCAGGAGGAGGAGGAGGAGGAGGAGGAGGAGGAGGAGGAGGAGGAGGAGGAGGAGAAGGAGGCAGTAGCGGTCCGGAGGGACTTTCGTCGACCAAAGAATGTCTTCAGGTCAGATGTCGGAAGAGACGAGCAGAGAGCTGGCGTCGACGCTTCGCTGTCTCGACGTAACGATGAGACAGCACATGGCGGCGCTCAAGAAGAGCAAAAACATGCTGACGACGACGACGACGACGACGAAGACGACGCCGAAAGGGGACGGAGGAGACGTGAAGCTGGCGTCCCTGTCGCCGCCTTCTGCTGCCGTTGAGGCCGCCGGAGCTCCAGGAGCGGTCACCGCCAGAGCGATAGAACTGCGCAACAAAGGCGAAGAAACCGTCGAAGTGGCGAGAAGCAAAAGGGTAAGACGAAAGACGTCTTTTTTAATAATAATAATAATAATAATAATAATAATAATAATAATAATAATAATAATAATAATAATAATAATAATAATATAATAATAATAATTATTATTATTATTATTATTATTATTATTATTATTATTATTATTATTATTATTATTATTATTATTATTATTATTATTATTATTATTATTATTATTATAAAGACAATTTATTAAGCGCCGTAAGCATAGCTGACAAAAGCCAAAGTCAAAAGCGCTTTACAAACATGAGATATTAAACAAGTAATATTACAAATAATAATAATAACAATAACAATAATACGAATAATAATTATTTTAATATGAGAATTGTAAAATGCTCTTGACTTTGACCTTCTGGCAGGCTTATTGCACTATATAAATTGTCAAATATAAATAATAATAATATTATTAATATTATTATTATTATTATTATTATTATTATTATTATTATTATTAATGGTGTTGACCTGTCTGTAGCCTAATGTTTTACATACCAGTAGGTCAGCGTATATTAAATTCTCTCTTCAGTTGACTTTTAGTAACCAGTAAAACAAGTGTGTAGTCCTTCAACAAATAAAGAGAGTGTATCATAGTTTCAGTAATTAGGCCTACTGTAGATTACACTTCCGTGTAAGCAAAGCACGTTTTTCTTTCAAGAAATTCGTTCCAGACGGTGATTTCTTAGCTAGCGTTCGTGATATGTGCCAAGATTTAAATGAAGTTTCAGTCATTTTGGTTAGCTCACTTGGTATCTTATTCCCTTCTCAAACTGTCGCAAAATTGATTTCTTAAAGCGATTTTAAATCAACGCCTCTTCTCTGTCAGGCTTCTTCTCTCCGCCTGCTTCGGATTTTCGTGTCTGCGCCGACGCTGTAACTCTACAATACATTCACCGGCTGCGCGTTCGCGTTCGGCTTATGTTTCCGCAGTCAAACGTATTTCATTACCATTTACAATGTTACGATTATTATTATTATTATTATTACTGTTTGCTGTTGTTGTTTTAGACGACGATCCAAGTACGAATCGTTTTCATGAAACTCGGTGAGATCGACACCCTGCGCGACCGATTCACAGCCGACGTCTTCGTCCAGGCGAAGTGGAGGGAACCCGCGATGGATGGGCTCCTTCCCGCGGTCAGAAGGAAAATCTATTCAATCATAAATACACACACACATATGTATATAGTAGTATATATATACATGTATATATATACATGTATATATGTGTCATTTTGAGGTGCCGTGCATTGATGCGTTTCGTCTTTGGTATAGCGTGTTTTCTCCACTGACTTAAATGCATATAACCTATAAGCTGGTTATTTTCAATAAATATTTACAAAGAGCGCATTATAAAGATCAGATTTCACTTCCATTCCTCTGGGCGCTGCCAACCCCCACGTTACGTCTCACTGCTTTATTTATAATTATTGTCATCCTTTGGCTATCTCGGAAAACTAGGTTATTGAATGCAAAGAGTTGCTTCAGTGGTTTTCACACAGGCCTGGCTAGCCTCTTAAACCACTTAAAATCACATTATTATTATTATTATTATTATTATTATTATTATTATTATTATTATTATTATTATTATTAGTAGTAGTTATTAGTTATTATTATTATTATTAGTAGTAGTAGTAGTAGTAGTAGTAGTAGTAGTAGTAGTAGTAGTAGTAGTAGTAGTAGTAGTAGTAGTAGTAGTAGTAGTAGTAGTAGTAGTAGTAGTAGTATTTGGCTTTGCGTTCATTGACTTATCTCGTTGTTCCTATCTTCCTATCCTATCCTAAGTCTTCCTATCCATTTTGCCTCATTCTCATTATATGTGCAAAAAATTAACAATGTTTCTTATATATGTATTTATATATACAACACACACACACATATATATACAAGATATATATATATATATATATATATATATATACACAACATATATATGCACACACTTATATATGTGCTGTACGTATAATTAATTAATGGCTGCAAGCGGTTATGTCCAGGAATAATAATTTGCTATTCGTGTCATCGTTCGATGAAACCAATTGCACAAGATCACTTTGAAATCTTATTTTAGTCGATTAGATTTTGTTCAATTTCGTTACCTTTGTCCGTAACAACGACACACCGTGACGATTAGATTGGTCGGAGTCGTTCTGAGAAATCCTTTGCGGATCGATTCAGGTCCGTCGTCGGTATGGATCTCGCCGATATGGTTCGGACACCGTGCCGCCCTTTGTAGCTGAAGAAGCGCGCCCAAATTAGAGGCGTATAGCTTCTTTGTCCGACCTGCCTCTAGAAACAACTGATGCGAACGCGAATCGTTATCGTTGAATCGATGAAACTCGACGTTTTCAAAGCCTCCTCTGCACTGGAATTAGGTGTACGCCTTTCAAGGCCCCCCTCTCCCCCCCCCCATCACTGCACTAATTTTGGCAATTGACCGGTGCCTCTAATGGCGACAGGTAAGTTGATTTCCGTACTGATCGACTGAGGAACGGACGGAAAGAGGGACGAAGGGAGGGATGGAGGGAGAGGAAGTGGAGACCAATCAGAGTCCATTCATCACAAGCAATGCCAACTATAGCGAAATTCATCGATGTCGTCTTCTATCCGCGATCAATACTGCATCGATCCATATAGATGCCCATTAAGAGAGAGAGAGAGAGAGAGAGAGAGAGAGAGAGAGAGAGAGAAGCAGTTGAGCGAAGAAGCGTTGCTTTTAACGAGTAGAGGGCAGAGAATTCGATGCTTTTCTCACAACTCTCCAATCGATTGTGTTGCGAAATGTTCCCGGAGTATATACAGTATCGCAGATCGTCTATCGATTAAAATCCCATTCCGTGTGGTGTTGTAGATCTATAGTCACTTCCAGCCCCATGAATGCATGCTGCGATCGTCGCTAAGACGTCAGCTCAGCAGAGATGGCCACGGAGGTTGGGTGGCCTTATATAATGCCGGCGGCATGGATTGGGTTTGGTTGGAGATTTGATGGATCGGGTTGGGTTCTTAAAAATGGACCCGTGGCCATCTCTGCGTTAGCTGTCGGCAAAAAAGTTGAAGACAGGTCCACTGCTCTGGGCGCTGGTCTTGATTTGGTGATCGATGGTAGGCCTATTCTATGCAACTGAGGATGATGATGATGATGATGATGATGATGATGGTCGTCGTGATATGAAATTGTTATTTCAAACGAAATCAAATGGCTCTTGTTCGCCGATCGAGAGAGGTCGGTATGTTATCCCATCAAGAGGCTTCAGAAATTACACCGTGGCGCTATTAACGTAGACCGAATATTGCGAATCACTCTCTGTGGTCGGCTTTGTATAAGGCCTAGTTATGCTGGAACTTCCTTCGGGTCTCTGTGCGGTCTTTAACTATAGATCCGGCTTCGACCACGTCAACAACACCAGAGCTGCATGGCTTCGCCCCTGCATTCATTCATATGGCGACAGATAGATTGAGTTTATTTCCGTGCTTATTCGTTCCGACGGGGACAAACAGTGTTGCCGCCTAACTTTTGACTTCACCTGGAGTTCTAATAACCCTTCTACTGTGTTTGCTCTCTTGGACAATCTCAGCCGTCGTCGTCGTCGTCGTCTGCTAATGTCGATGAACGAACGCAGAAGATTTGACGACAGAGCCGTGGTAACGGCAGACATTTACGAAAACACTGTGCGTGTGCTCCAATTAAGTGTATGCCGGTCTATGCGGTTGCTTAGCAACCGTCGGTGCACTCACGCGCGCCGTCAGTCCACTGCTGGTCGTTGCTAGGCAACGATGCTTTCATAAATCTGTAGTGTCACTGCTGCTGCTGCTGTAGAAACGGTGATTAGCTTAATTATGTTAAGGTAGCAGGCGGTCCGGATTCTGGAAAGGCTAAAATATCGAATCTAATTTGGTCAGAGAAATATGTACAATTAAACGGAGCAGAGATAAAATTGAAATTGTCTTAAGCAGCGGCTAGATCAAAAGTGATGCTGACAACAGCGACAATAACTGATGGATAAAAGTCTCGTAAAAAGTAACTCGTCTAAAGGCGCAAGATTTGAGAACTGACAGATGTCGCCGTTGTCTGAATGCGTAGACACATTTTCATCTTTTATGTCGAGTCTTAATATGTACCTGTCTGACCTGGCATGTTCCCCCTTAGATTGCTCCCCCGCCGATCTCGGACGGACCTTTCTCTAAATCGGATTGGATTTGGCAAGCCGTGATTGACACCTCATGGTGCCCTGGGCATTATGACAGTGGCGCCATAGAAGTTTATTGACCGCCAAGTCGAATAATATTATTAGCGTCGGGCTCTTTAATTAAAAGTCAAGTTTATTTTCCATGGAACAGTTTTTGTTCAGATGTCGTCCGTTTATCAGAAATTGTATTTATTCATTTTAACCGCTACCTAGTAGGCAGCGAGAAATCTGTCTGTCTGTCTGTCTGTCTGTCTGTTTGTTTGTCTCTTATCCTTCATTGCTTTAGTCTCTCCATTAGCATGAGCCATGCGCTGTGTGACAGAGGCTGCATTTTGCAGTCAAGTTCATCGCTTCAGAATTGCTAGAAATCATTAATCGCCGTTGTTTGAAAATGGAAGACGTGCGCCGATGGGCAAAGTGCCACGCGGCGTCCCTTGAAGTATGCGGTCGTTCTTCAGTTCTAGAATTCATCAACAGAGGCGTGTCTTCATAAAAGAGGAAGAAGACGATTTCCTTGCGCCCTTTTTCATCCTCTTCGTCCAAATGACGCTAACAAACAGTACATCTATATCAGTGGTTCCCAACCTTTTTTAGGCCACGCCCCACCAAAGTCGTTTTAAAATCCTTATGCCCCCCCGTGACACACGTACAGAAGCAATCACAAAAATTGTATTAACGGAATAACATAAAATATATGAAAAACAGCAACGACAGATACAAAACATGCAAAACAGAACTGAATTGCATTAAATTTACGTTACTCATTTAGTAATGAAAGCTTCCTCTGTGAATCTATATTCCATAAGTTCTTTAACAATCGTCATTTTAATAATCCTGTTCTAAAAATTTTAAACACTGAAATTGCCCAATTGCCCGCCTAAATAAAGAAATTGCCCTCCGGTGGGGCGTACGCCCCCCCCGTTGGGAACCACTGATCTATATGCTAAGCGTGACTATATATATATATATATATATATATATATATATAATTTATATATATAATTATATATATATATATAATTATATATCTTTCTCTGCCGTCTCATTTCTGCATATTCGTTTTGTTTCTATTAGCAAGCGACTGACATTGATTGGAACGCCTACTGGAAGCCGAAGCTCTTCATAGAAAACACAGTTGGCGAATCAAAAGAGACCGTCGAGCACACAGTCGCATTCGACACCTTTGGAAGAGCCATCATCCATCAGAAGAGACGGATCAACGGATTTTTCCAAGAGTTCATGGAACTCAACCAATTTCCTTTCGACACACAGGTAACTGCGCCAGGAGAGAAAAAGAACAGGTCGACAGCGCCGGCGGCTGATGGTCGGCCACCTGGCACCTTTCTCATACACGCCGTCTCAGGTGCATAAGAAAACTGCATCGGGTAACGTCCGCCCTTTAGGTTCATGCGCGATGTATATCATATTTTTTAAACATCGCAATACAAAATCGATCGAATGTGTATCGAGGACGGATGGTGGCATGCCGCTGTGTCGAATAACTAGGAACAGATGACATTGTGTTTACGTTTCAAATGCGCCACCTCGTAATATCATTTTGATGATACGCATTCGTGAAAGGACTCTGTCGAAGTGTGCTGTTATCTGTTAACGAAGCGGTTTTAAGAATCGCCCGAGGCCAAAGAGTCAGCTAGCCAAGACGTTCGAATAAGTGCTTCCTCGTGGCCCCTTCACTTATCGTACACTTTGAGACGATAATTATTATTGGTGAAATTGAAAAATATCATGCGTTATATTGAGAGCCATCTCTTTCTCGGTCGATATATAAATAGAGAGAAGACCTGAATAATAATAATAATAATAATAATAATAATAATAATAATACTACTACTACTACTACTACTACTACTACTACTACTACTACTACTACTACTACTACTACTACTAATAATAATAATAATAATAATAATAATAATAATAATCTTATTAGACCTATTGTTTAACAATAATGGCAATACCAATAACAATAATAGTAATAATGACGTGATTTCGATTTTCAAGTGTATTAGGAGACATTGGCCTCTCTATAACTAATTACTCGTTAACATTTAGTAACTCAGTTTTCCTAAATGATAACTTCTGAATCTGCTTATTGTTTCTGCCTTTTCTCCCAAACTGTTTCACCTGTAGACAACCCTTGCACTAGAGACATTTTCCTTCTTCGGTCCCACCACCCTCTTCTTGAACGACCAACGACCAACCTGGCTCATCGTTCAAACGACGTTCTGACAATCTTGTTTTCAGGACTTAACTGTTACCCTGACCTCCGAACGCCCGGACCGAGAACTCGAACTGGTCGAAGACGTCAGCGAGAAGTGTGCCCTGAACGCCCAGTCGTTTGTCGACGAACAGGAATGGAGACTCCACAAGTACATCAATTCGTGGAAGAGGACGAGAACGGACGACAACCGGCATCCGAAGACGCTGCACTCCGCCTTCTCCGCCGCCTGCAAAGCGTCGAGGCGCCCGGAGTTCTTCATCTGGAACATCTTCGTCGTCATGGTCAGAATAATGCCGTGATATGAATGCCCTGTTGTTAATATTGCAAAACCTCAAAGAAGAACCTAGACCCACTCGCTCGATCATTTTGTATTAAAATTGTGAAGATGTTGTCACAATGGGCGAAAGAATGGGCCAAGCAATTGGGGGCGGGGGGAGGGGAGAGGCAAACGATTTGACGTTCGAAAGGCTACAGGAACGATACGGGACGTTAAACATTTTGAAAATCGTTTCATATTACCGTCTGATTACACGGAGCTAAATAGTCTTCGAGCCTCTATAGGCAATACACAAACTTGTTTGGCAAATAAGGCAAATGCCGTGGAAACGACTGCCAAGTCGTTTCCACGGCTTTTGCTTTATTTGCCAAACAAGTTTGTGTATTGCCTATAGAGGCTCAAAGGCTCAGCGTTTGATAGGCCTAACGCTTGGTGATATCAGCCGACATAAAAACTGCGTAGAAGTAACCGCGAATAAAGAGATCATATTGTTTCTCCTTTTATCGGCGCAAATCGGAGGGCCCTGCGCTCAAATAATTAATTCAGTAGAGGAAATGCATAAAAAGGCTAGACTACAGCTCTAAAAATCGACAAAACGTGCAATAATTATTAGTCTATTGATGTTGCGCTAATCCCCCTCGAAAGTTCATCGTCTGATAAGGCTAAGCGTTTCATTGACTGAAAACGGGTAAAATGTTCTTTCTTTATTGATTTGCGTTCGCAATTATTTCAGTAACACTGCAGAGAGAGAGAGAGAGAGAGAGAGAGAGAGAGAGAGAGAGAGAGAGAGAGAAGGAGAGAGAGAGAGAAGGAGAGAGAGAGAGGAGAGAGAGATGGGGGAATCTAGAGATTTTCGAACACTAAGTAGTGGGGGGGGGGGGGGTTAGTGCCGTCGTTAGCTCGGAATAAATGCCAATGTTTTTCTGCGCGCGCGCACTGCGTTTCTATTTTTTAACGTCGTATACAGTATAAATCAATTTCGACGACTGCTTGGAAATTAGTCTTATTTCAAATCGGATCTGCAGAGACCTTCTATATGCAAAATGCACTGCAGTGGAAAACACGCTACGCTAATTCAAAAGATATCGATCGACAGCTTCGTGTTACGTGACTAATAATATGATGTTTCGATTTATTTCTTTGACGTCGGATTTTGTTTGGCGCTTGCAAAAGCCACCTTCGGTGCGAGGCGGTGCATAGGAATAAATATAGGCCTATATAGACTGTCTCTTTTATTATTACTATTAACAAAAATCTACCGCGGTTGAGTGGATAGAGTCAATCGGTTCTTGTGTATCGCGGAGTTTGGCATCTTACTCAGAAATAAGTAGGAATTGACATAGAATATACAGGGACACCAAGAGACCAGAGCGTCCAAACACACTCCAAAACTTCGTTTCCTAATTTCTCATTATTACAAAACCCCGACAAGTTATAATAAAGCCACGAATAAGCGAGAGTCGTCGGTTTTTCTTCCCTTTCAATAATTTTAGCAGCATGCATCAATCCATAAGGAAAGGGGCGGAACAAGGCAGAGTGAATGGTAAATGGAATACAAAGTGCCACCTCCAAACTGGTATCCTAGATCCGCCCATGAATTGCCATAGAGCAGTGGCGGCTCTAGGATATCTTGGTGGGCGGATGAATGAATTCATAGGAAGTTGGTGGGGGAGTGAAAATAGAAGGAAAAAATCAATAAATTTGACCTAAAAAGGCTGACAACTGGAAATTTTATCCTTAATTTTACTACACTTTTACCGCAAAAAAATAGAGGCTGACATGCAAAAATAGGTCATCCTCAGTTTTTCCCCGTTGTTTTACTAGACTTTTACCCAAAACTAGGTTTCACATGCACAAATAAGTAAGCCCGGAAGTCCGTTGGGGATGCATCCCCACTCATTCCCCCCCCCACCCCCCGAAGTGGAACCGCCACTACCATAGAGGCATCTCATCGTGGAAATTTCAGCTAATAAAGAAGTGACCGTTGCCCTGTATGTCGACGCCAGGGGCGTAGCCAGGAATTTGATTTGGGAGGGTATAAATATTTGGGGGGTGGGTTATAAATCTTAACTATAAACCACATAAACCTTATAAACTACATATAACCACATATAAATCACATAAAAACTTTAAGGTAGACTGATTGGGGTGGGGTGGGTGTATATACCGATATACCTCCCCGTCGCTACGCCCCTGGTCGAGGCTCGTCGAGTCTTTAATATAGACAGCGTTAAGTTGTTTTATTTAAAATGTATATGTAGTTGTGTTTTTTTTAGTTTCTCATATGCAGTCTCTCGTTCGCGACTTTCTCCGTCGACCTGAACCTGCCTCAGAATCGACTTCAGTTGTCGTTTATTCTCTTGCTGACGACGGTCTCTTTCAAATTTGTCGTCAATCAGAGTCTACCGATGATCGCCTATCTTACTTACTTGGTTGGTCGTCTGCTCACCCGCCTCCCCAGAGATGTCCATGGGTTGGGTTGGGTCAGACTTTTCCATATTAATGGTGGGTTGGGTTGGGTCAGAAAATAAGTCATGGTTTAAGAGACTGTAATGTATTACAGTGGGTTGTGTTGGGTCAAGTAAACCTATTATCAGCATGAGTTTGGTTGGAGATTTGGTGGGTTGGGTTGGATTGGGTAGGCCTACTAAAATATTGACCCGTGGACATCTACGTGTCTTCCTATAAATAGACTCAAGCGAATAGGAAAAAACTTAAAATGACAAAATTATCCGAATAAAGATGGTGAAATTTAAATTAGCTCACAACATTTAATGATATTTTCTAATTATCATCCTCTTTATTTCCGCTAAAATCTTCTTATTCTGACAATTAACTGACCGAAGATCAATATCGATAGCACCAAGTATCGTCAATTTCCGGAAATTCTCCACCGAACCAAGGCGTTGAGTTGTGTACCTGTAATTGTCCCACTTTTCTACCATTCTGGAATTTATGACCGAAAAATGAATATGATATATCGCACCTCCGAATGTTCAGACAACTTCCAACGTCATTACCCAACCTACCTGCATCTTGAAATATAAAAAACCCTTTAAAATTACTGTCCAGTAATAATAATTGGACTCTGATGAATAAGTGTATAGCGGATAGAATTTGACAGAGTAATGAGTGCATTGCGTTGGTGCTGTGTTGTTTTTTTTTGGTCAGGATAAGTACATTCTCGGTTCGATGGCCATACTGTGCTGTATCTGCGTGTGGCACGCTGTCGTTCCTTTGCTAAACGATGGAGACACGTGCTGTTCCAAACGCTCGCAGGATGCCGATCGCATTGCACTGGCCGTTCTAGCCGCCGTCTACATTGGCTTCCACCTCATTTTCGTCTTCGTCATCGCATTTGTAGTAAGTCGTGTTGCTTAGATAAGATTTTCTCGCGATGATTTTAGGTCGTATAGCCCAAGTTCATTAGGCCTACAGTCATGTAATAATCAGTTATACTTTTTAAAATTTTAAAGTCATAACTCTTTTATTGCTCAATCGAGGGTAGGCTAAAGAACAACATCGAATTAATAAGAGGATGTCAAGATCGAACAAAGTGGAAATCCATGGTCACTACCGTAGAAATATACAGCACCTAAAGGAGTGCATATATATACAATTATACATATATATACATTTATATACATATATATATATATATATATATATATATATATATATTGCCCTCAGTAATTAGTTCCTGAAGGACTTATGAAAAAAATCCTGAATAGGTATATATATATATATATATATATATATATATATATATATATATATTCGCTGTATTACGCTTGCTTTGATGAAACATATTATGGAGTTATAAAAAAATTCAACATTTCCAAACACTGCTCATTCATACGAATATATATACACACACATAATATATAACATTATATGTTATATTTTATATGATATATAACATTATATATATATATATATACATTCGTATGAATACGCAGTGTTTTTTCATTGGGAACTTATTTCACACCTAACACAGATTCAACAGACCGCCACTGTCAATTGGGAAGAATATCTAAATTCTCTTCTCTACTTGGAATTTTAAGTCTAAAATTTTGAAAATCTCCGTCAGCCGATAATTTTCAATTGACTGTACATTCATTATATTCTCCTTATCATCGTGGCATTGGTAACAATCAGTTTTCTACCGTCAACATTAGCATCATCATTATCATCACTGTCATCGTCGTCGTAATCATACCGAATTACATAGGCCCTAAGGCTGTTGGAACAGTCAAACGCATATATAGTCAATGGCGCTCGAATATAGGCAAGCGCGATTAAAGGGTTAGCCTGCTGCTCTATCTTAATTAAGGAAATTTGTTAAGACTCAACGGACCGTTAGACTTAACTTATTCCTGCCAAAGTCTTCGACTGCATTTTTGCATCATGTATACAGAGGCCGCGAGCCCGGAACGCTTCTTAATTTGCGTAATGAAGATTAGCTTGGGAAAACCACCTGTCCTTATACGCTCGAAGACATATAAAATATCTCCGCATTGATCACACGCGCACCGCTGCTCAGGTGTAAGGTTTCGATGATAATTATTGTTCTTTAGTAGGGCAAGTAGGCTCGATCTGTATGACTAATGCATTCCCTGTAGCTATGCTGTGGTTGTGGTAAAACTTTATATTTGGCGCTGGTTCGACTGTACTCATTAAGGCCTTAAGAAGTCTTAACAGCAGAATCTTATTTAAGTACATCATGGTAGTAGTAGTAACAGTAGTAGTAGTAGTAGTAGTAGTAGTAGTAGTAGTAGTAATAGTAGTAGTAGTAGTAGTAGTAGTAGTAGTAGTAGTAGTAGTAGTAGTAGTAGTAGTAGTAGTAGTAGTAGTAGTAGTAGTAGTAGTAGTAGTAGTAGTAGTAGTAGTAGTAGTAGTAGTAGTAGTAGTAGTGAAGAATCGTAGCTGCGGGACAATTAAGGATGAACAACTCGTCTAAGTTCGCTATACACAGTGATTAGTATCAGAGATTCGAACCAGCCATCCTCTGCCACTACGCTACTACCACTGCACCTCGCCATTTAACCTGAGTACAGGTGAAATTCAAACTGCGGTTTCATTTCTGTCTGTCTGTCTGTCTGACTCCATCTCTGTCTCTCTCTGTCTCTCTGTCTGTCGGTCTCTCTCCCTCTATCTCTCCCTGACTTATCTCCGGAATGACAGGGTCTTTTGCGGACGGATTTGAAGCACCATCGATTGACGCCTTTAGAGTATTAGAAATGGTGCCATAAAAGTGCACAATAATAATAATAATAATAACTTTTCTCTAAAATATCAGATTTAAATTGCATGACGTTGACAACGTGATCACGTGATTCTCATCGTCGTCTGCCAATCAATCGCGTCGAACCTCCGGTTTGCGCTAAGAGAAAAAGTCTCACAACTGCCGTTGCTGTTACTTAACAGGCGAATGAGAGAAGACGAAGTTTATACGAAAGCAACAGCGTCCGTCCAGAAGAGCTTCCGTCCTTACAGGTAGGACACAAATCGGTCACTTACTAATCTTCTGGCTAATAGAAACAGACCGCTTTAACGGCAACACTGTATATCAGCTTCCCTGAGTCCCACTGCTGCTGCTGCTGCTGCTGCTGCTGCTGCTGATGATGATGATGATGATGATGATGATGATGATGCATGATTTGACGCAATTTCAAAAAGTCTTTGACGTGTCTTCCTAAATAATAGCGGCAGAATATATCGGTCAACCGATACTGTTTTTCACTAGACTTCCTTTATGAACGTTTTACTGCCACGTTATAAATCCCTAACGCTGGTTTCTACTGTTATGAGCAATACGTTTGGAGATTATAACGAAACTTGGTAAATATTTACAGTCTGCGTGGGAGTTACGTTGCTCTATGACATTAACAACTGTAATCCTAAATAAAAATGACGCTTTTGATCCAGAAATGCAAAGCCTAATATGCCTACAGATGCAGATAAATTTCGCTTGATCTCTGAATATGTTTGAGCGTTTCTGAATTATATGCTAGCGTTTTAGTTCTGCAAATCAGATTGTTCTCGATAATAACATTGACCATCTACTTTCAGTATGCAGCAATGCAAAACTGAATGAAATCGCATTAGGCCTACAGTTAATAGCCTATGCAGTAAACTTGCGTGGAAACGTAGAATAACAAGTGAATTAAATGTTCTGAATTATACACGGGTCTGATTGTCAATTCAAATAAATCCGTGGGCGGACAAAATGTCACGGGACAAAAATATCGCAGACAAAACGACATGGAGACAAAATGTCACGGACAAAATGTCACGGACAAAATGTCACGGACAAAATGTCACTGTTTAGGGTTAGAGTTAGAGTTACGTTTTATTCGTGACATTTTGTTCGCGGACAGTTTGTCCTAGCACCAATAAATGTCATTTTGGTGTCGGCTCGTATCTTCAGAATGGCGTAAACTGCCTCTGTTCTACTAGTATACGATTGTCATAATTATCATTGTTGTTTTTGTCTTTTCGCGATTGTAGCAAACAACAGAAGAGGAAACCGAGAATTTAAACGGTTCCGAAACAGAGCACAACTCAAACGGATCGTCGAAGGTCAACGGGAACATCCTAAAGTGAAGAGCGCAGAAGACCCCGTGAAACCGCGCGTTGTGTTGCATTCCGAGATGCCAGTCTTCGGCGAAACGACAATTTGATCGGCGCCTGGCAGCGTCGTCTGAGCTTGTACTGCACGATGGTAGTTGAAAGACAGGCTTTGATTCTCGACTATTTCCAATTAAACGCAATATTCGCTTCGCTTTTGCTGTAGACTCGAATTAATGGTTGACATTCGCAGTAGGCAGTGACATTTTGTCGACGATTGTCGCTTTTATAGATTAGGCAAATCATCAAAAAAATCTGACTTAACATTTCCTCTTAAGCTTTCGATCAACGTCTCTGTCGACTTTAATTTCAAAAGATCTAATTTATTCATAAAAATATAATTATGCCAAGCTTATAAACGTTTACAGCTTATATGCTTAATGATTTACCATAGGCCAACTAGTGCTTATTAGCCTATAATTCGTCAAAATCCATCGTTAGTTTAGCAGTAGAAGGATCGAATAATTTATTGTGGTTGTAGTCAACCTAAGGTCTTACGCTTGCCAAGACTTAAGAAGAAATCTTAAGAGAAATGCACCGGATTTTTTCATACGTGTACGCAGTAATATTCTAAAGGCCAGTTTGGCACTTTTCGCAGTCAATTCGCTCTCCGGCATTCAAATTTGCTCAAAGAGTGATTACGAGCAAGTGATTAATCTCAGGAAAGATGGTTCGTTATATAATATTATGGTCTGTTGACTGACAGCCACAGTGACCATGCTTTTCTCTGCTAAAGCATACAATGAGCTATGGACAATACGGCTTTATTATTATGGCAAAGGGAAATCTCACCATACAGTGGATCTTCGTTATAACGCACTTAGCGGGCAGTGCCGGATTACCCATTAGGCAGAGTAGGCAACTGCCTATGGGCCCCGCGATTTTTAGGGGCCCCACAAGACAGTGACTAAAGAAAGTTTTTTCTTACTTATTCTTAAGAATAGCGCTATGCGAAAGGCGCGTGACGACGCTGACGTCATACAATAATGTTTACACTTCAACTTCTTAAAGTTAGTAGTTAAATTAAACTAAATAATTATAAATTAAATTAATAGGCCCCTAGAACAATGTCGATCAACGATCTAGTGGTCATTAGGGGCCTGGCCCCTGTGGCCCCAAAAGTTTGACTGCCTATGGGCCTCCACTGTGCCTACTCCAGCACTGTTAGCGAGTCTGTAAGATTTAGCACGTCATATCCAATACCATCAAATACGGTAGCGCATCACACGGGACCGTACATTGCGGAACGTTATAGCCGAGTATGCGCTATAACCGAGTCCGTTATAACGAAGTTCTACTGTATTTTCCCGACAATACACTAAGCGTGCAGCGACCGCGGTGTCGACTATATTCTTCGAAGCGCCAAACCTGTCACTCGCATCATGAACGAGTGATGTGATGGAGATGTCAGATGTTGCCTCTGCTTCGCTGATTTACACAAGGCTGATGGCGGGGGTCATGCTGGGCGAAGGCGGGATCGATACCTTTAGGAGCTGTAGGCGGCCGCCAGCGCCGATGCTACTGTATATCGGCGCGGGTTCAATACCAGGGTCTTCAGGGATTCTCTTCCTCAGGCAGTCACATGTACGCCCGAGACACGGAACGGAAGTTAAAATGGTCTTTGTAGCGTATCAAGGTTCGCTGTGCTATGATGTGTTATAGAGAAGAAGTAGTAGTAGTAGTAGTAGTAGTAGTAGTAGTAGTAGTAGTAGTAGTAGCAGTACCAGTACCAGTAGCAGCAGCAGCAGCAGCAGTAGCAGCAGCAGTAGCAGCAGCAGCAGCAGCAGCAGCAGCAGCAGCAGCAGCAGCAGTAGCAGTAGCAGCAGCAGCAGCAGCAGCAGCAGCAGCAGCAGCAGCAGCAGCAGCAGCAGCAGCAGCAGCAGCAGTAGTAGTAGTAGTAGTAGTAGTAGTAGTAGTAGTAGTAGTAGTAGTAGTAGTAGTAACAACAATAAATACATCCTCAACAACTCCTTCCTCCCCTCCCTAAATCAACCCTCACATGTAGCTAAAACTGGTTGATAGTTGTGGTCGGATGTGATTGAGTTGCAGTTTCGTTTATCATGTGCGGCTTTGTTCGTGTTTTGTTCAAACTCACAACGTGCGACAGATTGTGCAGCTATTATAATTCTAAATCTATCGGCTTCCGTCGACTTCGCATGCCAAGGCGTGCCATTCGACCATCAAAATAATGGTACAATTAATGCGCGATTCAGTTCTGCTTTTCAAAATTGAGCGTCATTTTCTACGATTAAGTGTATTGACGTCAGTGTTATTTCTAGGACTATCAATTGAGGGGGGGGTCGGTAAATTCTGGGGTCCCCTGCCAAAAATCTGACAAGCAAAAAAAGGTAATCACATACCTGAAATTGGGGGGTGTTGGAGGTGTCGGTCTCAAATTAGAGGGGAGGTTTGGGGGTGTTAGGAGGGTGTAAAAATATCCCTGATCGAAGTGTTTCTCGCGGTATTCGTCCAATGCCAGCAAGAAGCAGAGGGGTCCGCCATCTAGCGAATAGAGAGAGAGAGAAAAAGAGAGAGAGAGAGAGAGAGAGAGAGAGAGAGAGAGAGAGAGAGAGAGAGAGAGAGAGAGAGAGAGAGAGAGAGAGAGGGCAATTTAATCCGCGGACATTCTATGGCTCATCGCGGTCGACCGAAGCAACGTCTGCCCGTTGCTACGGAAGGATCGATAGGTGATCGAATTCCAATCGAATCGTTCTATCGATCGTTTTCCGGACTGAACGCGATGTCAGCTTTCGGCTGACTGCGACGGCGACGACGGCGACGGCGGCGGCCTTGAAGCCGTCTCAGTGGGAGGGAGAGAGGAGCAATATTCGAGAGAAGGTAAATCACATCTTGTGGAGAAATGTGTTGTGCGTTCAGTTCATCGCTTAGGGTCGCTAATTAAAATATCAGTGGACCAGGACTCCAGGAGTCTTCAGACCCGATAAAATCTGGACGATTTGTTGTGACGGGAACCGACATCTGTCGTACCAATGCAAATAATCGTAGAATGTTATATATAGTGGACAATAGAAATGATCGAACATCCATTTTAAGCTGGCCTGTTCGGAATAAAAACTTCTTATAGCCTATGGCGTCTCTTGGCCTACATCTGTATTTATCCGAATCGGCCAAATTTGGCACGGGTCTTGTCTCGACCATAGTCCCATCGAGGGTCATGTTTCCCGCAAATGTTATGTTTCCCTCCGATGGCTTCAATCCTATATATAGGACATGTGCTAGATGATGGTCTAGAGACGTTTTCCCCATAGCATCGCCATGACGAAGCATTTATCCCACGCGAGAATGTCACACACTGATATCTAATAAGAATGCAGTCGATCAAGATTTCTATTTTACGGTGTTTATATCGCCAAAACTATTGTCGAAATTGTGCGATTACACAATTCATATCGATAAACATTATTAGGCCAATAGGGCCAATACATAAAGAGCAGAGAGGGAAAGACGCTAACTTAGCTCATATAAAACAGCTCAAAAGGGGAACGACACTGATGCAAATTATAGGCATCCGTCATCCGAGTCTAATCAAAGTCAAACTCCTGGACCGTACAGCATGGAGACGGTTGGTCCAGGGCTCTAGGCATATGTCTCCCTAGGATTTATGCAGCGCCACGCAGAACGTTGAAAATTTTATCACGATAAAAGATGAAGCTCGTGAAAAACAAATTCACATTCAATTATATTATAATTGGTTTTTTAAAAGCCTGTACATGCAGTACACAAGAATCCGTACTGATGTAGGATGAAGTCTGATATGGACGGCCATCAGAAGCAGTCTAAAACGTAACGTGCTGTTCGCCCTATTACCTCAGCGTATGCATGGTAACAATATTATTTATTTGTGTTTTTATATTTCGTCATTTGTGTATTTTTAAAAGAAACTCGTTCAGCGGTTTTGTTTAGTGTCGTGAAATTTCAGTTCTTCGTGGTTCTGTTTCAATTTTCGGTGTGGCGTTAATATCACATACAACGTCTAGCTATTGTAAGTTATATATCTGGTCTTGTGTAAGAACTCCGTTTTAGACCTTTAACGTTTGATTTCTCTTTTCAACAGCGGGCGAACCTTGATTCGAGTTAAATGATATTTTTTCGCAATGATACGAAGGCATTCTAAAGACGAGTGTAGGGTCGAAAGATGGCAGAGTTGGTTACGTGCTGGAGCGGTAGGCTGACGGAGAGGGTTCAAGTCCCGTTAGTGCCCCTAGTGGCTTTCACACAGGCAGTAACGACTTCTAAACCACTTTAAATCATGCTAAGTCATGCTAAGTAGACCTATGGCATCTTAGTTCATTTAATGTTATGAATTTGTAAATAGCATCTCTTCTACCGTATTAGACTTTCTCTAAAGTACAGCTTTAGCTATAGTCACGTGTTCTCTGGAATATTTCGTGGCATAATCATTTTCCCTTAAAATCCAATCACCAGCCCACCACAGAGACGCAAGATTTGATTATCTTCTATTACACCAGTGTTTTATCCAGGCCTGTTAGGAGGGAGATCCCCCCCCCAAAAAAACCCATCGAAATTGCCCCCCCCCCAAAAAAAAAACCAGCACTTACACAAATTTGCATTGAATTGTGTCTTTTCCCCTCCAACCAAGTCGATTTTCTCCCGAAAGCCTCAACCCCCCCCCAAAAAGGCCTGGAGTCTGGATAAAACACTGTATTACACAGAAATTGGATAACTTGCGTCTCTGTGGTGGGTGATGCTCATGTTTGTCCTAGTGGAGTAAGCTAACGATATCAATTGAGGAGGGGATTTTCCGAACACAGCTCTTTAGAGTCGAAAGCAACTCCGTTTCTTTTCTTTTGAGGGAATCTCACAACATTCCCACTCAGTTTTTTTCTTTTGCCTAATTTCTTGCAAGCAAATCTTCCGTCACGCTTCTAGCAAAGCAACCGCACAATGCATAACGAGAGACGCTGTTGTTCTTTGAACGTTGTCTGTTGTTCGTTAGATATTCGCAGTGTTTTATCCAGGCCCGTTTTAGGAGGAAGACACTCCCAACCCCCTCCGAAACCACAAAAATCCCTCCCCAAAATCCCAGCACTTACACAAATTTGTGCATTGAATTGCGTCTCTTCCCCTCCAGCTCCAAGTCAGTTCCCCCCCCCCAACCCTGGAGTCTGGATAAAACATTGAATATTCGCAATCTCTGTTGATCACTCCGACAGTTAGGCGGAAGTGGCTATAGCCGCAGACGTCTCGCAATGTGCAGTGTGCAGCAGTGTGCGTGTGTGTGTGCGCGCGCGCGTGTGAGAGAGAGAGAGAGAGAGAGAGAGAGAGAGAGAACATTTTGATCTATACGAGGCTTGTTTCTATCGACAGGATCCGACTGCTTCTCCCTCTCCCACTCCTCTCTCTCTCTCTCTCTCTCTCTCGTTCTCTGCTGTCTCCATATTATTCGTCGTCTGCCTTCTCTCCGTTCGTTCCCTCGATGCCTCGGTTGGTTGTGCGCAAGTCTTCCCTGTCGACGACGCACTACTGTCGTCGATGGATTCTGGGAAATTCCGTCAAAACTCCGCGAAGGAAAAAGACCGACGTCTGCGATCGCATCTACCGCCCTCTCTCCGCCCCTCGAAAAGACGGCGCCGCCGCCGCCGCCGTAGGATTGATTGCCAGAGGTAAGCGTTGCGTTCCGGGTCTGTCATTTTCTCCAAACGACAGGTTTCGTTCGTCGTATACGGTCTGCTGGGAGAAGAATGAATGGGCCAGAGAGGAGCCGGTCCGGCCCCATATAGTAACGCTGGCACCGAGTTAATGTGCGCGCGGCTAAACTATTATTATTGTATTATTATTATTATTATTATTATTATTATTAATTATTATTTATTATTATTATTATTATTATTATTATTATTATTATTATTATTATTATTATTATTATTATTATTATTATTATTATTATAGAAATTGTGGACTGATTTGCAGCTGCACGTGTGTCAAGAAACGCAAGACAAAATTCAATTTGCATTCGATTGATTATAATTATAGAACTGTGGAATTTGGCAAAATTATCCTGCGAATCGACTGAATTTATCTATGTTTATCGTTTACGGTTGACAAAATTCGATGACGGCGGTACAATCGAGATTGCCTAGAAACCGTCTGACCACAGCTGGGCAATTGTTATTATTATTGTTATTGTTCCGATGGTAGGCTTAGTCAATGACTCGATTGTATAGCTGTTGATTTGAATGGTTCAATGTTACCAAGTTGCGGTCACAAAGGCCCAAATATATAGCGCGACCGTCTACACAGGTTGCAATGACGAAGCATTTTCTCCGATGACGTCATTTTGCTAATTTCGTCTGATAATTAATTAACTTTCGACTGCTGCTAAATGTCTACAGCATGGCCGTCTTCCGCTTTGCATTGGCCTATATGGTGTCGATTGATTTTCTCGTCTTTGGAATGCATACGTTAAGTTTTTCGGTGATTTTTTTGCCCTCCTGTCTACGGGGTTTTGTCGGCTGCGATCAGCGCTGCTGTTGCCAACAAGAGTGCAATAATTGTGGAGACGTTGTCACAGGAATGGTCTCCAGCATACGGAAATCAATTTCAACGAATTATTTTGCCTGTTTCACTCATGCCTTTGGTCATGTTTTTGTAGGTCTATTGACGTCTTCTTTTTGTCTTCGTATGTCACTGCATGTATAGAGACACGGCATGTTGACGTCCTTGCAAATAATTGGTTCTTGGATTATATCAGTCGTCTCATCACAGAGATATCCATGGGTTGGGTTAACCCATGGGTTGGGTTAGGTTGGGTCAGACTTTTCCACATTAATGGTGGGTTGGGTCAGAAAAGTCATGATTTGAGAAACTGTAATGTAGGCTATTACAGTGGGTTGGGTCGGATTGGGTCACGTAAACCTATTATTATTATTATTATTATTATTATTATTATTATTATTATTATTATTATTATTATTATTATTATTATTATTATTATTATTATATTATTATTATTATTATTATTATTATTATTATTAATTCTGACAATTTCGTATGGCGCAATACGCGTAGCGAAGGCTAAAATCAAGAGCGCTTTACAAGGGTATTATCGGCATGGGTTGGGTTGGGTTGGAGATTTGATGGGTTGGGTTGGATTGGGTTCTAAAACTGTACCCATGGACATCTCTGTCTCATCAGAGGCAAAGCCTTCACTCTCTCTCTCTCCTCTTCCCCCTCCGTTTCCTCATTCTTCCTCTTCCCCGGCCCTTTTCCCTCCCTCCCTGGGATAATAAGATGACCCTCTTATTTGCCCTTTGCGTTTCCGTGAGCTGCTGTGTCTGTTGCATCGTATGCGTCTTCTTCTGATGAAAGTCTTTTCCTGTCTTCGGCCCAGTGTGTCCATCGCGTGCCCGATTAAAATCCTCTGGATCTAATTTAGCCGCGTTCACAACAGCAAGACAGAGCAAAAACAGCGTGTACGACTGTTGTGCACAGAATGCCCGGTCGCCGCTTGTAGTACATCGATTGTCGGCGTCTTCTTTGTGTACGCCGTCGTGCACTTGCATTTTTTCTCTCTCTTATAGGCTAATACGTAAAAGGCTGTAGGCCTATGGCCAAAAGTACGGTTTGTCTCGATGAATTAGTATATATCGCACTGCATTGCATTGCTGTAGCACGGACCGCAGTGTTAGAGGCGAATAGAGGGCACGTGAAGAAATAGGACGCGGGTACGATGTTTTATTCAGGTCTGTCAGAGGAGATTCCCCCTCCCTTAAGCCCCGCCCCAAAAAAAAAAAATCCCCCAAACCATCCCAAAATCCCTGCACTGACACAAATGTTTCCATTGAACTGTGTCTCTTCCCCTCCCGCCAAGTCAATCCCCCCGTCAAAGGCCTGGAGTCTATTCACACGAATCATGCATTCACTGGCGCAAACTCATTCGGGCGTTGTGCCTTAAAAATAATCTCTTGCACCGTTTTTGCATCGAACTAATCTGTCGAATAGCAGATAGTAGGTCTATTTTATATGTATCGATGATTTTTCCTACAATTAGATATAAAGACAAACTTGGAGAAGTTCTTGCTGAACGACCAGTAAGTAGGCCTAGGCCTAAGCGAGTAATGACCAGGGGCGAGGCGACGGGGGGGTTATATCGGTCCCAAAATCAGACTACCTTAAAATTTTTAATGTGTTTTAAGATTTTCACAATTTTTTAAGATTTATACCTCCCCAAATCACATTATACCCCCCCCCCCAATGAAATTCCTGGCTACGCCTACGCCCCTGGTAATGAGTCAGCTTGGCGTGGATTAATGGAACAGAACATATGTTCCTGCGATTTGCATTTCGAATTCACGACTGTTCGCTGAACACGAGGGCTGGCCGATGGGCTGGCGTGCTAAGTTAATCACCTAGAGTCCTAGACTGAGTCGGCCAGAAATGTCTTCATGAAAGTTTAATGCGGCGAAAAGGAACGAAAGATCGGGCAAAGAGCTGAAGGCCACGATACCCTGGCGGTCATTTAACCCCTTAACCGTGTATTTAACTGTAACTCAATGTAAAATGGACGGATATATCCGGGATCCCCAGTTAAGGGGTTAATGACCGTAGACACGCGTCCCGGTGCTGCTGTCCTGTCGAACGAACTCTAAATGGAATTCTTTTTACAAATCAACGGCTGTCCGTGCGTTGAATTCTCGCCAGAGTAGCGGTTAAGATTCCAGTCATTTAAAATGGTCCATCCACCGTACACTGAACATTTACCGATTGTCCGGCATGAGGTCTTGACTTTTGACGTGGATCTTACGCGGTTAGGATTTTATGTGTCATGCATCGGCTGACGCTTCTGTGCAGAATGAAGAAGCGCTATAGAAGTCAATGATTAGATCGAATCGTCTTAGCAACAGAGGTCGTGAACATGTCGTGACTTGTGAGCATAAAAATAATTCCAAGTTTTGGAGACGCGGGGCAATGTGGCCTGATTCATTTGAAAACCCGCGATTTCGAAGAACCTTTGATTGTTTCAAGTTTGAAACCCCATTGTCTCCCCAAAATGTGCCGTTCCAGGTGGACAGTCCCCAATGGCGTAGCGAGGGGGCCGGTGGGGGCGAACCGCACCAGGAGGCACTTGCTCTAAGGGCGGCATTTTCGAGAAAACCCTTTTTCTGCATATGAAAAATTTTTGTAGGAAGTTGCGATACAGTTTTTTTGTTTGTCAAGAAATTTAGCAAGTTGCGATAAGGTTTTTTGCCTGTCCAGAATTTAACGAAAAGGCGGCAATGTTTTTCGCCTCGGGCGGCACTTTGCCTCGCTACGCCACTGACTGTCCCATTCTTACAGTAGACGTGCCATCGATCGTTGCTTTGCATAGGCGTTAATCCCATGAGGGTCCTGGGGTCCGAACCCCCGCAAAAATGTGGTTGTGAGGGCCCATAAGACATCGGACCCTCACAAAAATCTGAATAAATCTATATTGTATTGATGCTTTGAAACACGTTGATGAGCTGGTATAAAGTGGCGATTTTGTACCAAAAAAGGTAACTGTCTAATTCTTTATGTAGCGTCCATTTGTCTTTTGTGCATGTATAGGGGCGCGCGCATTGGTCCGAAAGTGCACGTTCGTCAATCGTGCACGATTTGTCTTCGCCATTTTCCTAATTTTCTTCTGCACTTTCGCGTTCATGACGCTCTCTCAAGAAATCGACACGACGGCCGACCTCGCCGTCCAGACGATCGTCGCCGATACGCTCGTGAACCGGAAGCCCGAACCGTACCAGCGTACCATCAACGTCCACAGCTACCGACTGGCGAGACCCGACTGCTCGGCGCTGATCGCCGGCGACAGGCGAGAGATCGCCCAGATAGAGAAGATGCTCTACAAGGAAACGCAACTGCCGATTCCGAACAGCTATTTCGGCGAATCGACGAAGAACTGTTCTCGATTTCGACTCCTGCGCAACTATCCCGAAGTGCCGCACTCCGACTACGAGGCCAGGCATCCCGTCGCCTACCTGGTGGGCGTCAAAGAGCACGCCGAACAGGTGGAGCGCCTGGTGAGAGCGGTGTACTCGCCGCAGAACGTCTACTGTCTGTACAGTCTCAATCAGACTTCGTCGTCTTCTTTCCCCAACAGTGAACTAGCCAATGCGCTTATCCAGATAAGCGGCTGCTTGACGAATGTTATCGTCAAGACGGACGAAGGCGATAATAAGTCACACAGCAGCAGCAGCAGCAGCAGCAGCAGCAGAAAGCGGGCGCCTTATCGGGGTTGTCTGGACGCCGTGCTCGCCTTTCGCCAATGGCAGTACCTCCTGATGACGGCCGAGGGCGATTTTCCTCTTGCCATCAACCGTGAAATCGTCGACCGGGTGCGTCAGTCTGCCGCCATCTGGCGACTGCAGCGCCCCTCGGATTACGATCGCCTCCTTCCGCCTCTGACCAGCCACAACGACTACTCGGGCTACGTGATCACTCGAAAGATGGCCGGACTGGCCGCGCGCGGCCTGGCCGACGACGGTCTGTCGCGGCTGGACGTCCTGCGGGAGAACCAGCTGATCGATTCGATGAAGGAATTCTCCAACTTGAAGATAAGACTCGACAATTACTGTGTCGGTCTGGAGGCGTGCGTTCTGAGGTCTTCGGATCTCCAGTGGCTGCTGCACCAACCGTTTCTATTCGCTCGCAAATTCGATCTTCAAACAGACTACGTGGTAGTTAGCTGTATTGAAACGACGCTGGAAAGACGACAAAGGGAAGCCCGGAACCGTCATAACGATTCATTTCACTGAACAAGTCTGTCTGTCTGTCTGTCTGTCCGTCTGTTCTGTCTGTCTGTCTGGTTGAACCTTTGCTTTGGTTGACGAATGATGCTATTTCTATCCGTTCCCGTGTGTGCATTTTCTACAATTTTTTACCCCACCCTGCCATTTCGAGATTCATCTGATTAGAACTCGTCAGCTTTTATTAGAAAATGCCCCCAAAACACAGTCAATGAAACACGAAGAGCTTCATGCTACGTGATTTATTTATAGAGGTTTAGGCAGGCCTGCGATCAGTTTATCTCACAATGTCTGCCTGCAATGTTTTAGCATACATTCGTTTCATTAAAATAATATAATAATAAAATCAACTTGTATCTATCTTGAAAATATCGTCTTATTGAATATTTTAAATTTTTAATCACTTCTATTGTTATTTTCTTCAATTTTCATTAAAATTTAGGCCTATAGCTCATCGGATAAACTAAACTAATATGGGAAATGACTCGAATGAGCTATAGTAATTTGGTCGCACAAATAAGCCATTCATGTCAAATGAATTCTAACCAGACAAGAGATAGTGCCCTAATTTTTGAAAAAACTTGATTAGCAGGTGCTCTTCATTCTCTGTTTAAAAAGTGCTAAAAGTCCATTCACGCGTCTGCCAATACCATTCTCTGTAGTTTAAAAACAATTAAGAAATGTCCAATTTTTGAAAAACGCATTAGCAGAATACCACAGGCAAAATTCTCAATGCCAAACCACTTTGATATAAAACTAAAAGAGAGATTGGTATTGGCAAAATTCTGAATGGCTAGCACTTTGATTTCCAGAGATTATCCCACGTGGGGTAGCACTTTTGACCCTAGTCCTATGGGTACCACTACCCCTAGGCGTACCCCTACCCATAGCCATACCCCTAGTGGTACCCATTCTCCTACCCCTAGGGGTACCCCTACCCTTAAGTTTATTCGAATGCCTCTGGACAGAATGTTACTAAATTATAAGAAGTGTCAATGTTCAAAATTTCATGCTTCTATCCACAAAATGAACAATCATACGGCTTATCAGCTGACTAATACTGTTTGCATTGACCCCTGCCATAGACTGACTCTGTCTTGTGATACTAAAAACATTTTCTGCTCTTCTCGGTAGGGCAGGCGCTTCGCCGCATAGATTTATTATAATACATATTAAAGTCTATGGTTCGCCGCGCTTGTCTCAGAAGTTTGTAGCATAGAATGTAACATTCTGTATATTAATCTCTATGACTCCCTTGAACATCCGGGTGTTGAAACATTCGACCGTCGCTGCTTCCGTCATTAAATTGAGGTTAGGAGATTGTTTTAATGTTATTAAAATATTGTATTGTTAAGTATATTTAAATAGTTAAGAATTAAAATCTGGACCGATTATCAAGGGATTGTTAAATTTGTGAGTGAAATGGATGTTAATTGTAATTAACATTAATTTAACATTGAGACCGCTTAGATCTGACGTAGCGAAGTAGATGGTGTAACGTTAAAGACAATTTATGTAGCGCACCCATTAAAGATAATATCTTGTGCACTGTACGCTCGATGTGGCTGTCGAAGTGAGGCAGAGATTGAGGAATTTGCAACTTAGCAGCTCTGTACCTAAAATACGCTTGTAAAAATGAGGATAAGTCAAAGATTCTGTGCATTCGCACAGCAGGATTTGGTGGTTTCTTGAAGCTAGTTATTTAGTTTTTTGGAAGCCGGCAGTTATGAGGCTAATTTATAAAGTCGTTGAATTAATCAAGAACTACGAAGTGCCTGCCTCTAGTCAACTTGATTCTTGGACTTTTGTCTGCCTATGTATGCAGAGTAAAAATTAATATGTTCTGCTTAGCGCTTTAGACTGAAGGCTAATATATTATTATCGTCTAACTGTTGTATAACTGTAGTGTAGGATTTGCATTTTTACATTTCATTTAGATGTTAGTTTGCACCAAATGCACAGAAGTTTAATTGTCATTTTAATCAAAGTTTTACTTTATTTTTCAACGGTTGCACCAATATTCCACAGAATGATTATGAATGTCTTGTGTTTAGTTTTGAATAGTTGCCAAGTATTTGTAAGTATTTGAACATCTAATTATATTCAGATGTGAATATTATTCTAATAAAAGAGAGAGAATTGCTTTATAAATTGAGATTTTTTTGAGATTTTACATGTATTTGACCAATCTTATGTTGTTTCAAGGTGATGGATTCTTCATTTGTGTATGTGCGTGAGCTATCAAGTACACTGTTTCAATATCAACAGGAGAACTTTCTATGTGATGTTATTATAGTGACATCAGAACAGCATGAGCTACATGCTCACAGCATTGTGCTGGCTTCTGTTAGTTCCAAACTTCGAGCAGCATTCAAACAGTCAAACAATACAAATATACGAAAGAACTTTGTTTTTCGTTTACATGTTGCGGAGTGTGACATCTCGTCCTTAGAAATGCTCCTTCAGTATATCTACACAGGAACAATTGTACTGTATTCGCAACTGACCGTGGATGTTATTAACGGAGTTGTTTTAGCCGGTCAGAAACTTGGCTTAGATGTTCAGAAAATTGTGGCGTGTCTTGGAACGATGATGCAACTTGCTAGTCATGCGTAAGTAAATATAGATGTTTGTCTTATATAGCACATTGGTGTTTGCATGCTAATGATCAGCTCAAAGTGCTATGCCACCCAGATTAATGTACAGTCTATGCCACTTGTCAGGTAACTGCGAGGACTGTGCACTATCTGTTCCCTATGATTGAAGACAGCTTAATGGCATATCTAAGATGGAGCTTTCTGCTGTCCACATACATGAAATATTTTTGATAGTAAAATATGTAACCATTTAATGTCTATCATGCTCCGATGGCTTGCTTTATAATTAAAGTTTCTTTATGTAAAGCTTGTTTGCAGTGACATCTGAACTGACAAATTAATAGTCTGCAATTGAACTATAGATGCATTTATGTAATAATGAATTAAATATATTATAATGATTGCTAAAATATGTTAATTTGTTAACTTGAATTTATTTTATGACTTTATTTACAGACTTTTGGAGTTGCAATGAGTATAAGTGTGTTGTACAGTACACGTTCTGCTTTTGCATTCACATTACTGGTATAAATTAAACATTACTGGTATAAATTAAACATTACTGGTTTAAATTTAAATAAATTAAACAATGATGATTGCATGACCGTCTAATGTTGCTTCGGAGTAGTATATCTGTCTTCATTCAAATTCTTATTTCAGTATTCAGGAAACATTCCCATATGTTCTTCAAGATGAAGATGTCTTATTAGAGATCATTGAGAGAGGAGGTATTTTGCATTTTAAGTTCATTTTGTGATAATTGAATATTGATAAATTAATTAGACACTAATGCAGTTTCTGATGCCATCTTAGTTTATAAATAATTAGTAATTTATTTATGTTTACGGATCTGTTACTGGAAGAAGCTCATTTGTTAGTTTGTGCTTCTACACAGCTCAAGCATAAATAAGCATGCATTAAGAAAAACAATATTAGTTAATTAGAAAAATTAGAATTTAAAAAATCCAGAAAATTTACCTCTTCCTTGTGTATATGCTGATTGGCATAAATAATCCATTGTGGTTGGTATTTGAAAGATTGCTGATTTTTAACTTGTGACTTTCTGTTCTGGGCCGAGCATATTGTATTCATGTCAAACTGGACTACACAATTAATCCCTTTACCGTGTATTTAACTGTAACTCAATGTAAAATGGACGGATATATTCGGGGTTCCCGGTAAAGGAGTTAATATTGCATATTATTATTATTATTATTATTATTATTATTATTATTATTATTATCATTAGCTAGACAATTTATATAGCGCAATAAGTAGGACAAAAATGGCCAAAGACAAGAGTGCTTTACAATACTACGTATACTGTATGTTGCATTCTTGGTTAGATTATGAATTTTTGCATTCATTGTTGTCATTTGCTCAATGTCATCTTTGTTTCATTATTTATTTCTTATGATTTGTTTATTAGACTTATGGAGGCACGTTTATAAAAATTGGATGATTGGTCATTTCACAGAAATGTTCTTTTATTGTGCTGATTTAGAATATCATTTAGTTCAGATGAGCAAATTAATTAGACAGTTCTTAATTTACGATTAAGATGTCATTCAAATTCTTTTGATTGTGTGGTGGTCAGGCTTTATCTGGAGGTAATTGGCTGCTAGAATAAGATCGGGTCAAAAAAATGAAAATCTGTTATGTGATGTGTCTGTGTAGGGTCTGACTTATCTGGTGGTTCGGGGAAGGATCGTCCTCTTGAAATCATCAAAGTTACCTCTAAATTGCGATCGAAAGTTGTCGGTCCTGGCGGTGGTCTCGATCACTCCTACACACATGACTCACACAACAGAAATAAAAAACACCAGAAAGTTGAGAGTGCTGAAGTATTAGAAATTGAGGCAGAGGACCAGGAAGAGTTCGGTCACGTGGCTTCGGTCTCTGACCATCTACGGCTTGTCAGTGAAGTTGTAAACGCAGTTCCGTGCAAAGATGAAGTACTCGACGACGAAGGGCGTGACTTGACGGGGTCTTGTGAAGAAGAAGGTTACGTCGATAACATCGAGGACCAGCGATACTCGGCCACGTACGCAGCTGAATTTGTGCACAGCGCTGAAACTCAGCTGCCCGGCGACGTGTACGTCAAACAGGAGACGCTGCTTCAAGAGACGTCTCAAGACGAAGAAAACTTCATCCGCGACGTCATTGCTCGGACCATGGTCGGCGACGTCGCTCCCGCAGGGTCAGAGTTTGCCCCTCGGGTAATCGAGCCTGTATTTACGACGGAAGGAAGTTCGCAGAAGAAAGCGGTTAAGGCCAAACGAAGTCCAAGAAAGCTCGGAAGAAGCGCCGCGCGATTGGTGAAAGCGAAGGTCATCCACCAATGCGATCGTTGCCCGAAATCTTTCAAGACTTATCTAGAATATGCCGACCATCACCGGACGCACACCGGTGAAAAGCCGTATCGTCTGCGACATCTGCGGCAAAGCCTTCGGCCGCAGCTACACCGCTACGGAACATCGACGTCTGCACACCGGCGAGAGGCCGTACCAGTGCGACACCTGTGGCAAGCGATTCATCACAGCCGGCGATCTTGGAAAGCACAAGCGCATGCACACCGGCGAGAAACCGTACAAGTGCAAACTGTGCGGCAAGGAAATGAGCACGGGGCGCGAGAACGCCGACCACCGGCGACTGCACGCCGGCGGCAACGTCTGCCCCATCTGCGGCAAGACGTTCACGCGTCTGCACAACATGAAGGAGCACATGAACGGCGCGCACAACGGCGTTAAGCGCTACTCCTGCTCCGTCTGCGCCAAACAGTTCTCGTACTCGTGCAGCTTGCGATATCACAAGCGCCTGCACCAGGAAGACAAATCGATCAAGTGCGAGTCGTGCGGAAAATGCTTCACGCGATTTAATGAGCTTACAAGACACAAACGAACCGCGCATGGACCGGAGATTCTTGAAATAGACGTGACAGCTGGTGGCCTTACATTTGCAAGCTGATTCATTGTACCTAAATTGTGCACACCTGCACAGTATATTTCTTGTGGTACGCTAAGTTAGATTTTTTGCTTTAGTTTATATAAATTTATGCATCCACTGCTGTGATGAGATGTTGTATTTTCAAACTAGACGTTATTGTCTGAAAAGAATTGAAGTTACGTTTAAATATAAGATAAAAGAGTAGGATAAATCACTCTGTAGTGGCAACACCTGAAGGACAACTTAAGTTTATTGTTATATGTGCTAGTTCAGAGCACTTTCCAGCCTTTCCTTTGCAATGATGACTTGAGTCCTTGAGGGATTCACTGGCTTCTGGGATACCTTGCCATATGAACAATATTGTGGTCTTGGCAATTGAAGATGGCATCGACAGCAAGGAACGTTTAGTTTTTTTAGTGACTTTAATTCTCCAACTGTTCTGTAAGATTGCTAAGTTGAATGCATGCTGTATAATAAAAGCACTGATTTGGTATTTTGGTATCAAATATCTGGATATCCTGACACCTGATGAACATAAATTTGATTTGGGCTAAATTTATCATCTCTTGGTATTCCTAATATATGATCAGTATTCCTGCTACTGTTTGGGCTATTAACAACCTGTCATGTTTAAATCTTTTTAAAATTTACTGATTGTGGAATGAACATGAGAAATTCTTGATCGAGGCATCGTTAGGTTCTTTTGGAAGCATTTGATTAGATAATTCTTGAAAAATGGAGTGCAAAGCAGATTGTATTGCATAAAAATTAGCACATTAGAGGGAGTCTTGACAACGCAGTACACACAGTTACAGTTTTTAACCTAAATGCCCTGTTTTGAAGGGTCTGTGTGAAAGCCACTAGTGGAGCAAGACTAACCTTGCTTGCTCTGTCAGGCTACTGATTCAGCTCGTAACCCACTCTGCCGCCCCCTGCTAAGAGATATACACTGCAGTAATCATACTCTGACTATCACTTTACAGACATTACATTTGTTTCAAACCCACTTTTGGGTAAAGCCCAGTGGGGAATGGGGGAAATTCATGGTCATTGCTTACTGACTCCCTACTTCCAACTGGTCCAGACATAGCAGCTAAGGGGTTTTATGTTAACTTATTTCACTAAACTGGTTTAGCACAATGAAACGAATACATATCACCCCACTGGTCTGACTCTCAGATACCATTCTGGTCAAACCCACTCCTTCCATGAAGATATTAATTTGTTCCTAACAAGACACATTTTTACAGTCCGTCTGAGAGGACGCATACTACCCCCACCCACCTTTAGGCACTCGATAGTTTTGGACGAATATCACAACTGGTCTAGACCTGAATGGGCCCCAGTGGCTACACCAATGATCTAATCTTCTATATTTAGAAACAAGTAGTAACATGTATTACTAATGAACTGTTTTAATTGTTCTTTTTTTCAGTTCCAACCTTGTGTGCAGTTACTTACACAAAATAATAATCTATGAGAAAACTGGTATCCAGAAATTAGAAAAACACAACCAGTGCAAAAGTCAAGAGAAACGTTTACTGCAACTCTGAAAACTGACAGAGTTTAGAGTTAATATGTGCTGTAGACAATGTTTATTATTTTATCAAAATTATTCAAAACTATTACTACTTTACTTTTATTATAAACGTTTATTGCACTTTATTAAAAACATCAATGCAATAGAAGCTGTCGGTGCAGAATTATGCTAAGTTCATAGACACTCGAGCAAAAAGGGATAAAAACCGGTCATCACCATAAAAAAATAATGACCTTGTTATGTACATCTGGCCATGACAAGTCACTTCTTTCCAAAATAGCATTAAGTTTTGTCGGTGCTCTTATTTAACTAACTTATTTAATCAGTCTATTTTGCATAATGAAATAAAAACATTCTTTTGAATACCATGCTTGAGAACTATGTTTAACGCTTATGTATAATTAAAACATCATCTTATGAACAGCAAGTTTAGTTGTCAAAAAAACTTGAAAAGCGCCACAAAGTTCTATGAAATTGTGCAAAAAAGGATAACATTAATTAAGAACAAACCTGCATTTCTTATCAACTACAGGACACAAACAAGGCTAATGTTGTCTCAATACGTGCTTCACACAAACAGACACACACAAGATAAGTGATGATTGGTAATTCACAAATAATAAATAAATAAATAAAGGATGTGAAGTTGGGAAATAAAGGTTGTGAAGTTGGGAAATAAAGGTTGTGAATTTGTGAAATAAAGGTTGTGAAGTCATGAAACACCGTCTCTTTAGTGTCGCAGCGCCTTTCCCTTCAGTCTTTCGGAGAAGTGAGGTGATTCTGGATTGGTGAGCGGCTGATCACTTGGTACAATGTGCACCTCCTTGTAATGACGTATTGGATTTGCCTTCTGAACGGCCTCTTTGCGCATCCGCTGTACTTCTTTCCGCGCCTCTTCCATTTTCGCCTTTTCTTTCCTCTTGCGCTCGAGTGCCAACACAGTCTGCCTGTCGTTGTTCCGTGCCTCCCACTCTTGACGCTTCTGTGCTCTCTTTTCGGTGTTCAGCTGTACATCAATGACCTCTACACGATTTTGAAAAACAATAATTTGTAAAATATACTCATTCTGGCTAAAACAAGACACAATAACTACCCTAAATTTTATCAGAGACAAAAGAAAAGCAGTCAATCTAAAATGACACTGCAAGATTATGCAGCAAGTAAGAAATCCATCCATGTAAAGACAACAAAGCACTGGGACGTGTAATCAATGTAAGCTCGCCCGAGACAATGAACGTTTCATTTTTACTCTGATGTCCTTTTATTTTACTTACATGCTTCTTGTCTCATCCAGATTCTATTACTGTTATAAATTGCATTAGCACAGTTATAGACACATGCAATATTAGTGTTTTTAACTGAATAAATAAACTACAACTGCTTGAACTTCAAAGTTTAGACAAAAAGCATAATTGATGTAAAGGTTGCTCCTATGCAATGCTGATGACCATGATGCAAAAAGATTTCATTTCAGTCTGACTTCTGATATGGTTTCTCTGGAAAGCCAAAGTCAAAGTGTAAGTACATATACCTGTCAGTGGTTTTGAAGACTTGGCCAGTGCAAATGGTTCTTTCTTGAGAACAGAAGGAGGCTTTGCCTTAAAGCATGCTGCCATCTTTCGTTTGTTCTCATCTTCCTGAACCTGACAATGAATATATAACAAATCGAGTATCAACATTAAAGCTCAACGAAAACTATGAACTAAACAAATTCTTGAAGGGAAGGTTGACTGTGATTGGTCCAGAAACCTCCAAAGCAACTATATTTTTTGGGATTTTCAACATTTAGCCAAACTCCAACTGACTCAAAATGCACAGCGTTTAACACAAGGAGAAAAAAACAAGGAGTCGACAACAAAGTCTTACCTTCTGTTTCCAGGCCTCAAACCGAGCGGAACACCTGGCTTCAATTTCCAGATTAAACGGTTCAGAGACGGTTGCCCGCCGAGCCTTCTTCTCAGGTAACACCGGCTGGAGGTCCAGAAAAGGCTGAGCGCGAAACTCCCATCCCTACAAAAACATTTCCAATCCAAACCAGACTATTACATTCGCTTACCGACATTAAACAAGACCAACGCGACTTTCTGCAGATGTCGAAACTGAATAGTACATAAGTTGTGCTTTACTTGAAAAAATAAAACAGCATTGAGAAAGAATATTACAGGCCTTTTTCTCTTGCTCCAGAAATGATTTGATCTTCTGTTCTTTTTTGTCGAGCATTTCTTTTGTGCGCTGTTCGAATGAGAAGGGCACCACCACAGTCGCCCGGCGAACCAATTTCGGCTGGAAAGGAATTCCAACACCACGAGGTACTGATCGAGCTCTTATGGTTTTCTGTGCCTTCTCAACCTAAAAAACAAATAAAGTTCCATGCAGGAAATTACTGACTCTTCCAAAGCACTTCAAGAGAAAATGTCTTAGTAATGTATTCATAGCAAAATTAAAACCAAGAAACTGCATCGTATCAAATAAAATGTTTGAAAGAAACAGCAGGCCGGTGACTGAGGAACCGTGAGTGGACTTTCTTTGGCTGGGGTATTCCCTAACAAAGCAAATAAAATGTTACAATAACCTGCTCTAAATATACAGCTAGGTGATAGTGATGATGATAATGAATTAAGATAATGCCCCAAGGCAGTTCTAATTAGGCTTCAACACCACCCAAGGATGGTGTCCAGACAAAATCGTGGACGACAAAATCGCGGAGACAAAATCGCGGAGACAAAATAGCGCAAAATAGTGTGAAGCAAGAAACGTTAGAGAGCACAACTTTCAAAGCCAAGTATTTGGTTGATAGGAAATACAAGTGCTGGGATTGCCGGGGCGGTTGGGGGCGGGGGTTGAACACCCCAGCTAACTTTGCAACCATCACAAAACTCGCATAGCAGGTACATGCAGTCTCTGCCCTCTTTTGAATTTCAGTCCACAAACCCCTTTTCCCCCTAGCTCAAATTACACAACGATACTGATTATCTTTAACAAGTCATAGCAAAGTAGTTAGTCGATAGGAAAAACGATACTGAATATCTTCACATGACATAGCCGAAGCCAGAAACGATAGAGAGCACAACTTTCAATTTAACATGTTTATTAAAATTAATACAACTGCAAAGCTAATCAGCTAATCAAAGAGAATAGAAGCATATACTAAACTGTTAAAAATGTCTCTTCAGCACATTGCAATGGTCGACAAAGGTGCGGCTAATGCATATCTCCACCCTCATTTCAGCCAGTTTGTGTTGAATTGTCTAAAAGCAACAAATCCAACTATGTTCTCATCCAATACACATTTCGGCATTTAAAAAAAAAACAGTACCCAGGACCAGAAAGACAATGAGATAATGAGAAAAGATCAGCAGCGTTAGTCCAATGAACACTAAGATTTAATTTCTAAAGTGAAGCATCTTCCTTTTTGCCCATTTACAATTTCCATTATTTTTTAAAGCCAAAAAAGGTAAGACAGGTACTAGATACCACAGATCTGGACTAAAACAGTTGTCAAATTCTGAATTTCAAAACAAAATAACGAGAAGCAATTCACAAATAAACCATTCTCAGTTAAAGCAACATTACAGACAAACATATCAACCTGCATAAAACTTACCAGTAAATAAAATTAACAATCAATATTAATACATACTATTTACCATTCTGCCAATGTCAAAATAAGATACGCTGTACACTACCTATACGCTATAACACAACAACTACAAGCACACCTGCAGGGCAGCGAGGGGTTTGTCAAAAGCCTTCCTATCCTTCACATACTGGCGTGTCATTTCGAACATTGCCTCGCATCCAGCCATGGCCGTAATGGAAACGATAAACCGTTTCTGTGGCCACTCCTGCATCGAGTAAGTAATAGAACCCGCGGTTTGCCTGACCGAGCAGCGCCGAGCTCGGCAAGCGGACGTCGTCGAAAAACAGCTCGGCTGTATCCTACAAAAGATTCAAGAACTCTTTCAATGGACTGCCATCTTGAAAAAATACAGATAATAAATAATAAAAACACCAAAAACACTGATAGATACATCAACGATCTATACAATTGAAAAGCATGACATCTGCCCAGTAGTTTTAGTACAATACGTCTATTCCAATATGGACATTTTAAAATAAAACAGTGAAATCATATTTATTTAATAATATTTATCTAATAAACACAAAAGCTCATAATAAAATCATGGTAAAATGAAATTGAACCTTCTAATGTATTGGTGCATTATTATAATGGTGCTAGAGAAGTGTCGTTATTGCTTCATTTATTGATTGATCTTGTAGCAAGCTAAATGAAAAACTTAAAATAATAAATAATAAGAACAGTTCTAAATAAAAAAGTAGTAAGTTCCCCACACAGAAGAAAAAAACTGAAATTCCTTCCAGAATATTCGTAAACAAGAGCCTCAATATAAACTAGCTATTAAGCAAGGCTGTTATTAAATAACCAGATTCATTTCAACTTTCATTCGATATCTACGCTTTCAAAACTGAACACAATATTATCACGTGACATACTCACCTGTGCTTTAAGCCCAATTTTTTTCCAATTTACGACCTTTTTAAAATCCTGATGTCCCCGACTTGACCAGAAAGAGGCTAATTCCATGCGTGACATATTTTGCGTTCGTATCCGTTATTGCAACAACAAAAACTACGTCTGCCATATACGGTAACCGTTTGTTATGAAAGTCTTGTTTCCATTAAGGATCCAGTCGTCTCCATCCGTATGCCTTGCAGGTCACTACAAGACAGAAAGAAATTATTTCGATTGCAGTTACAGTTTGGAAAAACATCATATCAATGCACCTATCAAGCTCGAAGAATCGTCAGACGTTTTTCAAAATAAGTCATGTTCTGCCATGAATATTTTGCGCGTTCCGATATTCAAAAGGCTGCTTGTCTGTGCCGTTTCGGGCCGGGAATTATCCTGAATGGGGCCGGGAGATTCCGCAGTGGCCATTGAACCAAACCTAACGATTTAACAATTCCAATAAGTCTGATTAATTATACTACAACCGGCTTACTAGTTCTTATTTAACATATAACTGACCGATTCAGCAAATGATAGGCAATCATCAACACTGTCATATTTTAGTTTATCATTGAACACATGAACTGCCATACTACAGCAGATATATAAAAAATAATAATAATAACCTGTAGAAAGTTTTCAGCAAATGGCAAGCAGTGTAGAAAGAGATCTAAAAATCTTCAGAGGTATGAGAGTTACCCTCAAGCACTTTTAGATGCCAGTATGGGTCCACTTAAAACATTTTTACAAATTTGTGTACATTATGAGTTATGACACTGTAGTTACTAAGTGATGCTTATTTTACCAAAGTGACCCTAGGCGCCTCAACTATAGACTGGAAAAAAGTACCAGTGTGCTACAAACATTTCAGCATGTATGACAAACATTTAAGCAAGTTTGACCTTGTTTATTGTCCAGTGCATGCATTGCACTGGACAATAAACAAGGTCAAACTCAACAAAGATGACGTGGACATAATTATGTATATCATAGTGTTTAGCAATACATTTAAAAGCACACAACTGACAATGACTGCTCAAAATACAAGCATAATAATTATGAGACATATCTCAAACAATCAATAAACTTCTATGGCGCCAACATCGTAACGCTCAGGCATCAGCCGATGGCACACCAAATCCAAATTGAATTACAGTCAAGTCAAGCCAGAAAGATCACTCAGAAATATATATATTTTTTGTCATTGTCATACATGATGTAGGCATATTAGCATATACCTTTGACATTCAATAGGCCTATGTAAAGTAAAAGTCTTCAAATTTTTATCGGTGCTTATGTCTATTGGCTTATAACATGTACTACGTGAGACAAGGTCAATAACATGTAATATCAGTTTATTGGGCTCTGAATACATAATCTAATGCAGCAATCTGAGAGATGAAAAGGTGCAACCAACCATAAAAGCTCTCTTCAATTTCAGCATTAGTTCTAGAATCTAGACCACCATGGACTACGGATTACGGACTATGGATTGACTTAGATTGAGCACTCGTGATTAAGCCGGTGCACTGCGCCAAGCCTCAGACAGCGCTATAGAAAATTCGTGTTTACTTACTTACTTACTAAGTAAGACTGAAAACCACTGCAGACCAGTGCGCTAATCACTGCACATCCATAAATATTTATTTGATCACAACAACAACATTTAGATACTTTTGTCACGAAAAATTGTCCTTTAAACATAAATTCAAATAAACAATTATTAGTTCCAATATCCGTCGCTAGATGGCGACAACAAGGAGTCAAGGACGTGATTTGAGAATGGAAAATTCGTTGTCGTTAGTTTTAAATGTAAGCTAAGGGAATCAAATTCGATTATTAGCATGAATGAATTCGACTGCATTAGCATTTACTTTACAAATACAAATTCTGTGGATTAATGGATGTCTTAACGGGAAACAAAGGTTTGTTCAACTTTACTTAGCATCTGTAAAATAAGTAAGAGAGCAAGCGCTTTATGTTGTGACGAAATTTTGACTGACACTTTGAAGGAAATATACCAGCAAACTTTGAAATTATACGTTTCGCCATTTGTTGGACGTTTCGTTCTTTATGTAATCGTAGTAGTTCGTTAATATTTTTCAGTTGACGGCCATGTTTGTAATATTTTTGTAAATAGTTTGTAAAATTTGATTTGATTGATTGATTGATTGATATTTAATATTGATATAATATAATATAATATAATATAAAATGAGACTTCAGCATTAAGATACTTGCCATGTTGGGCTGTCAGTCCATCTATGATCATTTTGAGCGTGGAACGACCAGAAGGAGAAGTGTCTGGAATTCCAAAGCCTCCACTACCATAAATTTCAGTTTATATTTGTATTTTTCTCAGATCCCCATATATTGCGTGGTAAACTTGACCTAGGTCAAATTCAAGGATGCTATTGACAACGATGACACATGTCAGTGAGGATTGGAAAGGTGTCAGTCTTGAAGATCTCAGTTGGTATGAAGTAGTTCCCTTGATAAAGCAGTCTTCCATAAGGAAAGCTTTCACAGCATTGGTGAGTCAATGAAATGTGGAAGAAATGGGTGTCGAAGGTCTGCCCAGTTAGTAAAACGAAGTCTCTGCATGGCTTAATAAGACAGTGAATTCTTGAGAGGTGGACTTCTGTGGGGAATGAACTTTAGCTGAAATAGATGGGGTTTTGTTTGGTTAGACAGGATCCACCCTGTGTTAGAACCAATGCAAAATGCCATTTGAAACCACTGAAAATCAAAGTTATGTAAATGTTTTATCGCAGTTTTACTGATAATATATTCTCAATTTGAAATCAAGAATTTTATAGTTATTGTCAGAGTTTAATTCCTTGTGGGAACAAGAGTTATTTGCTTGTCATGATTTTCATTAGCCATTCCTGTTCAAAGAATTGGACCAACTTTTTGTATATGCTGCCTTTCTCCTCATCCACCTGTTGTTCTTTGTATGATTTCTTTTCTTAAGTCAGTCTATACCTCATAATGCATCCAGAATAAGTCATCTGCTTTATCATACTTATGTTCCTGCTTATTTCAGTATCTCTTCATCTCTCTTTCTTTCTGTTCATTTAATTTACAGGATCTGTCGCACCGTTTCATTTTACAAGCTTTAATATGTGCAGTTGTTAATTTAGCATAGAATTGGTGCTGGGATCATTGTCGGACCAGACCTGTTTATCGCCTGCTTTATTATGCTAATCTGATTAGTATGAAGAATTACAATGAGCTTAGACGATTTCGTTTGTCATTCCAGTAACGGCTGGCATATGAAAATTCTGACGAACGAACCTGCATATATGCGGAGAAAATGCGGATAAACTATTGTCTTGGATTTGGAATTATTCTGGCCCTGATCGGGGCTTCGTTGCTGGTTGCATTCGGACTGTTGTACGTCAAACCGTACGTTTATATTCGACACATGGAGCAGAGCATTTGCGCAACGTCGCATTCAGAATATGCAAATGAATACGTGAAGTGCACATGTACGACTGATGGCAGCTCATCCTGTCTATCGCACTATCCGTGCATCAAAGTACTTGTTAACTTTAGTGTGGAGAATGGAGAATCAGTAATCAATGCAACTCTGTACGACTCGTATGAAACTTACACACTCCAGAAAAATGCTTTACAGGTATCCTGCTTTGTCTGAGAGTTAATTGAGAATTAATTAGTCTTTGGGCTTTATTGTATTATAATTGCAGAGATGTGTGTTTACATCCATGGTTTTAGGCATAAACTGTAGACAGGACCGGATGTGATTCCTACAATGTTCATGTTGTTAAAACTTATTTATAACAAGTGCACCCCTTCTATGGTAGATTCCTGTTATAACTGACTATTGAACGTGAGGCCTTGTCCATTATACTTTTAGTAAAGTTTAACAGACTTTAAGAACCTTTTGCTCTATAGCCAAGGTTTTGTTATTATTGAGTTATTATTGTAATGAGGGTTTACTGTACTGCCATTTGGGTTTCTTGTTTTTATCATAGCCTAATATAAAATATCATGGACAGTGTCCAAGTTTATTGCTTGTTATACGAAATGTATCGTTTCTTGTAGTGTTCCTATCATCGTTGTGATCGCATCAAAGTCTACAACGATCAAGCTGTTCAGAGTTTTATTCAAATCTACGGCTCGACCGGTGTTTCGTTTTCTTGCTACTACGATCCGTACGATCATTCGTATGCGATCCTGGAAGTGGTGACGATGTCAACGGCAATACACTGCATCTTTTGGCCAGTCATATCTCTTATTTCTGGCCTCGCCATCGTCCTCGTCTTCGTCTTCTGCTACGACGGCAAGGGCCACCACGACGGTCGTCAGTTGCAGTTTCCTTCGATCGAAAGGCGATTGGCCCAGATTACCGTGCGCACCGCGGCGCAGTCGGGCGAGTCGAGCCATTCGGAGAAGCTTGTCCCGTCGCAGCACTGCGTCTCGGAGACCAACGACGTGAACTAAGTCGTGCTTGTCTGCTCTATCCATTCTTACCGTTTCAAGAATACCTGCAGATGTTGACAATGTAGTAATTAAGAACAATATTTATTAGAAACTTGTGAAGAACAAGAGGGAGTGAGGGAGGGAGAGAGAGAGAGAGATGGAGGAGAGGAGAGATGCTGTTGAAAGCTGGCACTAAACAGTTCTCAGTATTTATCATAGCTTGCCTTGATGTCAGATGTTGTATTTAATCGAATGTTGAATGCGATGCAATGGTCACTGCTTTTAGTGGAAATTGTTGTGAGCATGTTTCTGAATCAACTATTAATTAATTATCATTGTAGAAGTAACATTTATCTTGGCTACGAGCCATGTAGCATGAATAGGGTAGAATACTCATTGTAGAAACTCACGCCTAGTCATTGCTGTTGTCTTATTAGATTTGATGTGATTCCTAAACTTGTTTGAGCTTAATATCATAATGTGAAGGCATTGCAGAGCAGCATAACATAAGAAACTGTGTCTTCTTCTATGGTTCACTGCTGGTTGCATCTTAACAGACTTTTCGTGAATTTTTTTCGACAGGACATTTATTGATAGAATAAATAGCTTTGCCTGTATTATGCTATTCCCTTTGTGCTAAATGATCCTAGGCCTAGCCCTGACTGAGTGCAGTGTTTTAAGTGGAAGCATGTTTTGAATGGTTTGCTCTATTGTAATTTGGATTTTGCCATTGTTGATTTTGGTGGATTAAGGTAATTAAGGTTGTTCACAGCTTTGTACAATTCAGGAAGGATATTTTCTGCACTTTATTCTAATTTGAAAAACAAAAAGCAAATTGTTCTTTGTTTCACTTATTACTCTGCTACTATACAGTATATATATATATATATATATATATATATATATATATATATGCATGCTGTTTAGTGTCTTTTATTGTTGTCATTTTTTTAGGGTTTGTTTTATATCCTTGGTTTTCATTTACCTCATAAGATCTGCTCCTTGTTTTGTAGATATCTAATTTTTAGAAAAAATATTGATTTTATGACAGTTTATTTCATGGCTGACTGCAGGAGAATTGAATTGTAAATAATGTGCTCAGTTACCATGTTAAGTCAAAACTGATTCTTGCATTTTCTGAAGAAAATAGTTGTATATTATATATATATATATATATATATATATATATATATATATATATATATATATATTGAGAGCACTTTGGCAGCAAAGTCTAAGAGACCTAGTCACTAATGCTGGATATGAGATGCCATAATGTACAAGATTTATCCAAAAATGAGAATAAAACAAAGGAAACATGATTTTTGTTATGCCAACACTTAGAAATCTGCCATTTATTACAATTTTGTATACATTTATATATTGATATATTTAAAGCAGAATACATTTTTATATTTTGAACCAAATTATTTAAAATTAACTTATAATACTTTATGATGCTTTTGTCAGTTCAATTTTTGGATTACATTTCATCGAGCTGTTAATAATGTAAATTAACTGTACTGTTTGGTAATATTGCAAAGTGTTAAATTTACCATTGCTGTTATGTTGCTCATTGTTTCATAAAGTTGAATGTATGTATACACAGGTTTGCTTGTAGATATTATTCTGTCTTGCCTGACATGTATTGGATAGTGTCAAGGTTGCATATACAGGTGTGTATACAGGTGTGTGATTGATTGATTAATTATTGCACAATATATTGTGAAGTGATTACATTGTTTGAATGAAGAGATGCTGCAAGTTAACTGCCCAAGATATAATGGCAAAAAGCGGCATAGTGAGAACATTGTATTAGTAACTCAGTATTACCATTGTAAGCAGTGTGCTTCAATTGACTCAGTAGTTATACCGATATGTACAATGCTCAATATTAAGGATAACATTTTGGTTTTTTTTCTTGTTCTGCTTGTAACTAAACTGCTGAAAGCAACTCGTGTCATGAAATTTTATTATTATTTTAGTTGCATCTCTGTTCAGTGATTACTTCTGGTGGTATGCCTTATGCGGGTGGATTTTGGCTAATTTGAAAATGCGGTTAATCTGTGGATAAAGTTTCAGGCTTCTCATATTCAAACTGTTTTCCTTCTTAGCTTATTGTATTAGTGGAGACTTCTTTTCTTCTATGAGAAAGATTTTCTACACATTCCCGTTTAACACAGTCTGTCTGCATATACTGGTAATGAATGGTGTGAGCAGTATGCAGCTTTTCAGAAATAACAACAAATTTATTGGACTACTTCTATCCAAAATGTTAAGGTTCCTGTGGTTGGTGAGCCAGCTAAAAACTGAAAGGGTTAACCCCCCCCTTCCCCAGCATATTGAAAACTTGTACTAATTTATGTAGTTCTTATGTCCCTTAGATACTGCAAGGTCTCTTTTCACAACCACAGTGGCAAATTCTTCATTTTCTGACATTGTTCTAATGAGATAGAGTTTCTGAGATCTAACACGGGTTCTGCTTTTCCTGGTTTGTTGTAAGTAATATTTGTGATTTTAATACGTTACATTTAGCTCCGTTGTTTATTAACTCCACATTTTGCTCAGTTCTTCTTTGTGTTTACATTTTAAATGCTGATTGATTATCTTGATGACAGGCATTACTGTTTTAAAAGTCTGGCAGTTCTAAATCTTGCACTTTGCAGTGGCATTATAATTATGCTGATCATAATATTACAGATCTGTGTGTATTGAATTTCATGGTAGCTTATTATATTATTAGTTAGGTATAATAATAATAATAATAATAATAATATGCAGCTCAATCTGTTTCTTGAATGTCTTGTACACAGATAACAACGATTTTTATTGCTTTCGTCTATGTGAGCATTAGCTTTGCAGTTGACCCAGTATTTGGTTTTGTGTTTGTAAATGCAGAACACCTTTTACAGGCTAAAACATATGTTACAAACTCCCAGTTTTTGTTTTTTCATGTTAGAAAGGCAGTTTCATTTGCAATTTTGTGTCAAATTATTAGTTGTGCAGACATTGGAGGCTAGGGACGATGTCCACCGGAGTAAATATTGGTTTATAACCATCCGAACCATCAGCGTTGTAGAAGGTTTGGTATGGGAATAGTCCAACCTCACGTTGCTTTTGAAGAATCAAATGCTGGCTGTGCAGAATGCTAATTCACACTTGTCTCAGCATGATAACAACCTCATCTGGTACCAGGCCAGATACGGGGTCTGGCCCCAATGTTCCCTGTAAGCTGTGCGCGCGCACAGAGGTCGCAAAGCAAGCGCACAGGACAAAATGGAGTGCACAAATTTTTGAAAATTTTTTCCATTGCTTTCATATCACACACGTACTTACTGATAAGGATTCACGCCTTGTTGTGAGCATGTAACGGCTCCATACAATTACTAACTTCTGGTCTAGAGTATGGGCAAAAGGTCTTTTTAATGATTCACATGGTTACAGATGTCAATAAAATTAAAAGAACAAATCCAGCGATAGAAATGTCTTAAAATAGACATTTGAAATCATTCACGTAAACGTGGAAGAAAAAGTGGGGAGCAGAGCCCTGTACCTTCCCCACTCTTCATTGCAACCTCTCAATAATAATAATAATAATAGCAAATGTCAAAAAAATGCATTGCGCTATCTGGCGAACGTTGGTTGAAAAGAATCTTCTGAGTTTAGAAAGAAAATGGCAAAACAAAAGCTCCGATTCAATTCGAATAAGAAATGTGGCAAATATTTTAGGCAGATTTATTCTTATTTTGTCAAATAAGAATAAATGAGAAAAATAGATATTGAAATTTCTCAAAAATTACCTTTCTACAAATTTTGCGAGGAACATACCATTGTTACGCGCCTTTAAAATCATGAGTAGGGCAAAATCGCTTAACCGCTAGGTCTGACGGTGACTACCATATTGCTATTGCAGTTTCAGAGCAAAATGGTCGGAATACGCTTCCTTACGTTATTGCGAAATAATTAAGATTAATTTTTAAAAGTAAAGTAAAGTAAAATCTCGTGGATTTCTATAGCGCCTTGGAAAGCAGCACAACAGTAGCTGCTTATTCTTAGGCGCTCAGCCTCTCTTAAAAGTACTACAGGCCAGGATTTGGTTTCGCTAACTTTTAAGAACTGCTACCACTTCGGCGGCTTTGTAACTTGATTCGACCCTGCAAACTTATTGTCGACTAAAATTGCATGAAAGTTTCATAAAGCACTGATCATCTTAATATAAGCTGTGCATGGAGGATTGCAGGCATATAAATTTCTTAAGACCTAAGCCTACTTGAAGCCTTCAAGGTTTGTGACAATGTGGTGTTGATTAGAAAATGACACTTTTGAATTATTTATTCAATTATTTGAATTATTATTTTAATTTTCGCGCTACCCCGCCACCCACTGGACTGAGCCCTGCGACCCACTTTTGGGAAACACTAAATCAGAGGAATACCATCTAGACTTGATGATGCTCTTCTTGGAGGAAGCGTAACTGACCTGGATCGAATGGACACATACGGTAGTAAGGATCGTAGAGAAACTTTAAAAGCATGAAAACAGAGGCGGATCTAGGGGAGGGCAGGGGGTACACATGACCCCGGGCGATATTTCACCCAAATTTCTATTTAGAACCCTCACACGCTTTGCAGTGATGTCATTAGGCTAGAAAAATCCGTCACTTTCCACCGTATTAATGTGTCTAGGCCTATATTGCCAATATAATAATGGAGGCTTTTCGTCTATATTGCATAGATTTAAAAACCATTTAAAGCAATCAGACACCTGATACATATCGAAAATTCGTGTCCAGATTCTTTGTAGGCATCGACTGGGCTTCAATCGGTGCAAATATGAAAGCCCTACGACACCACAAATTTTCGCCCAAATTTCGAAAAAAAACCATGGACTATAGTCCATGAAAAATTTTCGGGCGACCCAAAAATTCATGTCGATATTTCAGCCAAATTTCTATTTAGAACCTTCAAACACCTTGCAGTGATGTCATTGGGCTAGAAAAATCCATCACTTTCCACCTTATTAACGTGTCTAGGCCTATATTGCCAATATAATAATGGAGGCTTTTCGTCTATATTGCATAGATTTAAAAACCCTTTAAAGCAATCAGACACCTGATAGATATCGAAAATTCGGGTCCAGATTCTTTGTAGGCATCGACTGGGCTTCAATCGGTGCAAATATGAAAGCCCTACGACACCACAAATTTTCGCCCAAATTTCGAAAAAAAACCTCCATGAAAAATTTTCGGGCGACCCAAAAATTCATGTCGATATTTCAGCCAAATTTCTATTTAGAACCTTCAAACACCTTGCAGTGATGTCATTGGGCTAGAAAAATCCATCACTTTCCAAGGCCTATATTGCCTATATAATAATGGAGGCTTTTCGTCCATAGATTTAAAAACCCTTTAAAGCAATCAGACACCTGATAGATATCGAAAATTCGGGTCCAGATTCTTTGTAGGCATCGACTGGGCTTCAATCGGTGCAAATATGAAAGCCCTACGACACCACAAATTTTCGCCCAAATTTCGAAAAAAAAACCTTGGACTATAGTCCATGAAAAATTTTCGGGCGACCCAAAAATTCATGTCGATATTTCAGCCAAATTTCTATTTAGAACCTTCAAACACCTTGCAGTGATGTCATTGAATAGAGAAAATCCATCACTTTCCACCTTATTAACGTGTCTAGGCCTATATTGCCAATATAATAATGGAGGCTTTTCGTCTATATTGCATAGATTTAAAAACCCTTTAAAGCAATCAGACACCTGATAGATATCGAAAATTCGGGTCCAGATTCTTTGTAGGCATCGACTGGGCTTCAATCGGTGCAAATATGAAAGCCCTACGACACCACAAATTTTCGCCCAAATTTCGAAAAAAAACCTTGGTCCATGTCCATGAAAAATTTTCGGGCGACCCAAAAATTCATGTCGATATTTCAGCCAAATTTCTATTTAGAACCTTCAAATACCTTTGCAGTGATGTCATTGGGCTAGAAAAATCCGTCACTTTCCACCTTATTAACGTGTCTAGGCCTATATATTGCCAATATAATAATGGAGGCTTTTCGTCTATATTGCATCGATTTAAAAACCATTTAAAGCAATCAGACACCTGATAGATATCGAAAATTCGGGTCCAGATTCTTTGTAGGCATCGACTGGGCTCAGAGGCGGATCTAGGGGAGGGCAGGGGGTACACATGTCCCCAGGCGCCGAGGTGAGGGGGCGCCAAAATTGGATATTTGGGTAAGTGAAATGCACAATAAAGTAGAAGAAACACTTGCGAGGACCTTTTTTTGCTCGTCAGCACTATATGAAGAGAGAGTTGAGGGGCGCCGAAAACGATGTGAGGACTTTTTTGCTTGTCAGTTGTTAGGGGCGCTAACGTACACTTTGTCCCCGGGCGCCGAATACCCTAGATCCGCCTCATGCATGAAAATCATAACCCTTTTGCAAATTTATAGTGCTTGATTTGTGATGCTTGATTTCTTAACCTAATGAATGTCTTAATATGGTTAAACTGCAGGTGTAATCATAGTCTTAAACTACTATTAGGTCTCTAGACTCGAGCCTCACTTTTGAGGGCTACCATAGGAAAGGGAAAATTAAATTAAGACCTGGAAAGAAAAATACTAGCCTTTGAAAGAAAATGTTATAGAAAAATACTACGAATCGGATGAGTCGAAAAAATCACAAATGAAGAACTATACAGGAGAATTCAGCCCAAACAAACCATGCTGGAAAGAGTAAAACAAAGGAAACTCCATCTTTTTGGACACATATGCAGAATGAAAGAGGACAGAAAGATCAAAACTCTAATGTTTTGAACAATGAATGGTGCCAATAAGAGAGGGAGACCACACAAGGAATGGTGTGATGATATTGAAGAATGGTGTGGAAGCAGTTTACAGGATCTTAGTCACAGAGCAACGGACAGGAAAGAATGGCAGAAAACTGTGGAGATGGCATTATACACCAACGGGCGATGAGCCCACGGTTAATGATGATGATGATGATGATGATGATGATGATGATGATGATGATGATGATGATGATGATGATGATGATGATGATGATGATGATGATGATGATGATAGGAAAGGGGAAGGTGTAGAGTTTGCGCCCCCTCGACTTTTTCATCCAAGTTAACGCCAATGCATGTCAGACGATGCCCTGGGCATTATAATAGTGGCGCCATAGAAGTTTATTGATTGATTGGTTGATTGATTCTAAACTGGTGAGAAAATTGTAAAAAGTGGATCATTGGCCGATAACAGTGTTCTGAGGCGTATTATAGCTTGTTAGCAAATAGGTAAAGTTGATTTCGGGCAAATAATCCGGGCACGCGCAAAAGTCATCCACCTAAAAGTTGGCACACAAGAAATTTCATGCACACACAGACTACAAAAAATTAGAAGGAACAATGCGTCAGTTTAATACTTTGCTGAAAAGTATATTAAGCATAAAAGATACGATGAACATCTTCAAAGATGATTAGAATAATTATTTCTGAATACAGAAACAGTAATGTCGATGTTAGTATTTATTAAGTCTTTTAAAACAGCAAACAGTTTAATTAATAAGCGCTCGTCAGGCAATTAAGAGTTTACTTTAATCTCGAGTAGTCTCTAAACAGAATGAAAAAGTTTTCCTTTCCAACGAGTAGTAACGCTTAGCCTTTAACCCTTGATTACAGTTCACAAGCCTTTTCTGGCGGAGCAACTGCCAGCAAATAATCTTCATATATCTGAACTTCATCTGGTTCGGTCTCATTTCGATGCCTTCTACATTAACAAGGACATTGACGATAGCGTATAGGCTACAACTGCTTTGAATTACTCTTGACGGCACGCATAGGCGCCGAATTCCTAGCGCATGAAAGAAGAAAACAAACAAGAAAGAGACGTGATTTGACTCCAGATCTGTTAGTACTAAAGATTTATTACTGCGCAAAAATCGTTCTTAAGACTATTCGTAGTGGCAAATAATAGCGGTAGTTTTTTTACCCACGCAGAACACATCTATTCCGATTTGTTGTTCAGTTTCTTCTTCAGACCGGCAAGATAATCGAGCGCTTCATTCAACGACATATCTACACATAATCATATTTATAGTTAATAATAATTATTATTATCGTTGGAAAAAGAAATTGGCTGATGGAAGAAGATAAAAGGTTGGCATTGGGTTATGCATTCAGAATGGGTAAGAGTTACTATCGGTATAGTGTAAGTGCCTCAAGGTCCAATGCTTGGCCAGCTGCTTATATATACTGAATAGGCATATACATACTGTATGTAGCCTAAGTGATATTGATGAATGCTTACTACATTTGCTCGGTGAATAAATAGTTTCAGACAGTTGTTGCCTATATTGAAAACAACATCTTGAAGCTACAGAAACCACTGTCTAAATTCGTGCCAAGCAGGATATAAAATGCGCGTAACGTTATTCGATATGGCCTAGCTCTATTAAGCATTACAGATAACACCTACCGCTGCTGTCGGCGCTTGCTGATTTTCTGCCTACATCGACGGCCGAATGTGGTTCTGGAGATTTGCCTGGCAGTCGATCATCTGTAGGGTAAAAATAATAATACGCGCAGGTGATGCAGGTAATCTGTAAGCACAATATAGTGATCATATCATGAAGAGCTAAGGTAATGTTATTCTGAACTAGGCCTCTTGACGCCTCCATAAGTGCAGTGACTTTCAACTTCGGCTGCTTCATTATGTCACCCACCAGTGGCGTAGCCAGGATTTCCACAAGGGTGGGGGGTTGGTTCTGGTCGTGACCAACTTTGAAAAAATCTTCTTGACAAGCAAAAAAAGGTCCTCAACGTACCAGCCAAGGGGAGGGGTTTCAACCCCAAAACCGCGTCCAAAAATTAAAAAATGCATGAAAACACGTTAAAAATTTTTCCGTCGACGACCAAGGGGTTTTAACCCCAAAACGGTCCCCACTTGGATACGCCACTGTCATCCACCCAGCTTGTTCTGGGTTTGCCCCTATTTCTCTTCCCCTCTGTAAGACCATTGATTATTGAGCCTTAAATTGGGTCTTCGTTTTTCCTGACAATGTGACCAAAATTGTAGTTTACTCGATTTCATATAGGCCTACGTTTCAGAACATTTTGCTTTGTCCCTACGATTGTTTATGTATAACCGATTTATAGACACACAGCTGGCTTGCTTAATCTTCTCGTGCTTTTGTTTTCGAAAGATGGTATTCTCTTTTCATCCTCTTTATTTGAGGTTCAAGAATCACATCCAAAGAAGCAACTGGTCATACTAAAGCTCTAATCAAACGTAGTGTTGTGATTTTACTTATTGATAGGCCTATAGGCCATTGATAGGCCATTTATACAGTAATGTAAAATAACATTTGCATTGCGCCTCTTAGGGCCTATATATTTCTAATCAGAGGCGACTTATTCTTCCAAATTTCCCCCAAATTGTGGTGCGTTTATAAAATTTCAGTCGTGGTGATCAAAGGCAGCCGACGTCCGTCGCTATGGAAGAAATTCGAATCGTAGAATCTGTGATAAATGGCGATAGTTACGTTCAAAACTAACTGCAAAACTTTTTTGTCAGCCTATCTTTCACAATTTATCCAACAAAGCAAATGGCGCGAGAGTCCACTCATCACATTCACTTTGGCGTTCCTTTGCGTGTATAAAGACAGGCAGGGATATGTTTACACCCCGTAACACGCCCACCCCAACGCCACCCCCATTTCAGACCGACACCCCTTAAATTTTCCTCATTCTGAGCCTGAGATGCACCTCTAACACCCTCCAACACCTCCCCCATTTGAGACCGACACCCCCCAAATTGATAATCCTAGAAATAACCTTGAAGACAGGCAACCGTAAAATTGAGGTCAATAATGGTCTACACCTGTATATAAGTTCCCGGTGGGGAGGGGTCGAATCCAGGATGTCACCTGAGGCAGGCATGACACTCTCTGCCAGCTGACAGACTGACGACTCACCTGAACGATCCTTTTCCCGTTGCTTTTCTTTCAGAAACGCAACAAGCTCATCAATGGTCATATCTGTGCAGCAATCAAAAACACTAATTGTAAAGTAAAGTAAAATCTCGTGGATTTCTATAGCGCCTTGGAAACAGCACAACAGTAGCTGATTATTCTTAGGCGCTCAAGTATAGACGTATGGATGAATTTACGGTCGATATGGATTCGCAGTAGGCGTGGTGCTTTGGTGACAGTTTAGCACTGTTTTCAGACGTTTAGAAAATGTGCAGTAGATGGACCGTAGGTTAAAACGTACAAAACTGCTGATGCACGTAGACATATGCGCTACTGTAGACCTAGCAGGCCTACGAATGAAAATGATAATAATGATGACAATACCAAATCGGTATTTTAGAAAGTGATCGATTCTACAAAAAGCGTGGATCGAACTACACCCACTCAAAAATGTTCGAACACCAGAGGTAGGGATCAGCCAACTAGAAATCAAAATTTTAGACCTCTATAGGCCTACCGTAGGTTCGTCTTCAACCAGTACTTGATGGTAGCCTAATAACCTTCAGTGAATTCTCGTACATGCAATTCTCGTACATGAATTCTCGTACTTTCCTCACGTTTTTCCTATTAAGTCCTAAATTCGCCATAGAAATGTTTTGCATTTCTTTGCAGCCAATTAATGACTCTTTACAGTTGCCATCTATTGTGAAGCACATCTGTTATCCGACGAATCCCCTTAATTAATAACGAAACAAACCTTTCATATGTGAAACTCCATTAGCAGCCAAGGTGGATTTCACTGTCGTCTTCGACCCTTCTAACTCGATTAGCCGGTTGACATCACCTATCAGAGAAATGCATATTATAGTCTACACATATAATTATTATATGAACATAGAAAATACACACAATTGAACACGTGAATCAACTATTATGCCTTATCATTGCGTGTTGGCCTAGCTACTGAAATCTTACGCTGCAGTAGAGAGAGAAAACAGGTTTTTACAACAGGGTTTGGCTGCTGTTAAAGTTTGATACGGAACCGACGGTCTAAATGTTATTTCCGAAATGACTTTGCAGCTGTTACCAGAAAATTTAAGCCAATTTTCCTATTAACCCCTTAACTGGGTGCCCCGAATTACGCTCGTCCATTTTACATTGAGTTACAAATAGTTGCCCAGTTAAGGGGTTAAGAGAGCAAATGCTAAATCTAATTGTAGTAACGAAAGCTTCGTTTGACCTGCTCCGGTCTGATCTTCGTTTTTCTTGTTTTTGTGTTCTCGTAAGAAATTTATCAGATCCTGGAGCGAAATTTCTAACGAAACAAGTGAGCACAACAGAACCAGTTACTGTATATTGACCGTGGCTATTCAAAAATCACACGAATTTAAAAGTCGCGTAAAGAGTAAAAGAGTAATAAATAACCTATTGTAATATCAATCATTATTAGCATACACACACACACACACACACACACACATATATATATATATATATATATATCGCACACATACGCTTCCCGTCATAAAAAGATAAAAGTTGGTTTATACCCCAATCAGGCTCATGCCATTAATCTGGAGTAGTTTGCTATTGCTTTCTCTAGACCCGCGTTTTACCTTCGCAGCTTGGCGCTGTACTGCAGCTCCTCATTTTTACTACCGCCTTCTGGCGAGTGATACTATAGCGCCTTACCAATCTGTCATCTTCACGCCCTTTCATTATAGCGCGGAGATTTAACAAAGTTTTGAATACTGGTATATTTGTACAGTACTGAAACATAGCTCTAAGATGACAAATTGTCACAAGCGGTTAATCGAGTGTCAATGCAACAATAGAAAGAATTCGACGTAGTTTTAATGATGGGTTTGAAATGTTGGAAGAACTTCAAGAATGTTTTAACGGCTCTCAGCTTATGCTGTTTGTTGGTGTCGTCTGATAATAATCAAGATCTTAGACGCAGATACGAGTGAAAGCGCCGCTCTGAATTCTCAGCACTTGGCTCTATTTATGCGAATTTAACCTCTTAACTAGGGACCCCGGATATATCCGTCCATTTTACATTGAGTTACAGTTAAATATCCAGTTAAGGGGTTAATGCTTATTTTTCTGAGCGGATGACTTTTTTAGCGATGACTCATCGCGAAAATTGATGGCACTGTATGGGAATCTATAGCCTGTCTGATAGCCACTGCAGTGACCATAAAGAGATAGGGTCGTGTTAGGTTCTGGTCGAAAACTTACGGTTAGTTTCGTCTCTGTTTGTGGATCTGGCGGCCGAGTTCTGGGCTTTGCCTCTCGCTTCTTTGTTTTCGTCCACGTTTTTCTGAAAACGATCTAAATTCGGAACCAACTCCGGCTCCTGGCGGTCTTGATGGAAAAAACATAAATCAAAATACACAACTGAGGAGAAACTTTAAGAAAATATGAAAGAATTAAGGAACGGAAGCTAGTCTGATCAATATTGGCCTTCTTAATTTCGATAAACAGTGTTCGAAATAGGGCACCGCTATTTCATAGGCCTACTACACAAGCGCCATTGACCAGTGTCTTATCCAGACTCCAGGCCTTGGAGGGGATTGAGGCTTTCGGTGGGGGATCGACTTGGTTGGAGGGGAAAAGACACAGTTCAATGCAAAATTTGTGTAAGTGCTGGGATTTGGGGAGGAGAATTTTGAGTTTTTTTTTTTTTGGGGGGGGGGGGAAGAATCTCTCCTCCTAACAGGCCTGTATAAAACACTGGCCATTGACAGTACTAGAAAAAGGACGTCAACAAAATGAAAGTCCTGCAGAATATCTTGTGAAATGGCTAGTAAGTTGATCGTGGGATGACCCGTGTCTTAAGACATCTGGTCCATTGTATGACAGGTTTTGATCTATGTCCAAAGTGCACTAAAATTCACTTACTGACTTCTAACGCTTAAAAATTGGAGCACCGGTCGCAGTTTAACAGGAAGAGGAAAGGGAATGGTCCATACCACGAGAGGCCTCCGGGACAGTGGACGCCCCCAAGTTTTGTGGCAGATTTCCGCCTATGAACGAATCCTACCCTGGCGGGCAACTCCAGAAATCATCTCTCACACGCTCATGCGCACTCTCTCGCTGGAACGTTCAGAAATCATCGCGTCGCATCAAAACCCTTTCTACAATATGTTATATTTACTCCTTTTTGGCCTTCTTAGGCACAACACTGATGACCCGAAAGCGGTCTTGGGTCAACCTCTTTTGTAAGTCGTGACATGATGTCACCCGCTGTTTCGAAGTACCGAAGAAGCCTGTTTTAAATGGTCGGCCCGGTCTTTATAATCGATTGTGTAGGGGCCTAACAGTCGACTAGGGACCTAACCAGCGGGCCAATGTATACACACTGCACTCCATAATATCATGGTGCAAAGTCGACAGTGAATATTAGAATATGAAAACTCACAGTCTTCGTCTCTTGATTCCCTTTCAATGGACTCGGCCAATGGATCTTCGTTATCATCGGAGCCCTGGCCTTCGAACGGAAAAAAAATCGCCTCAAATATTACACACACAGAGAGAGAGAGAGAGAGAGAGAGAGAGAGAGAGAGAGAGAGAGAGACATTACGTGTTACGACAACGTTACTTTTTATAGCCTAGACCTGTACTGATGTCTATTTGTGAGCATTGGCGTAAACTTGGAGGAAAAAGTGGGCGGGGGAGACCACTGTACATTTCCCCTTCCCAAACATTGCCTCTCGAAATGCGTTTCGACCCTAGCGGCCTAAGAGAAGTAGAGGCGTAGCGGCATAGGCCCCTCCCTGCCACCCCCTAGCTAAAGTGTAGTGTTTGCGCCCTCAAAACCGCTGACAATCAAAGTTCATCGCCTATTTTCTTGTTTCTTTTGTCTTTTGGCGTCCTTAAAACCTGCGTGGCGCCCCTCTCCCTGTCCTGCTAACGAGCAAAAAGGGTCGTCTATTTTCTTACTACTTTCTATTAACCAAAACCCGATTTTGGCGCCCCCTCACCTCGGCGCCCTGGGGCATAGGCCCCTCCCTGTCACCCCCTAGCTACACCTTTGAATAGAAGTGTAGGCCTACGCCTGTACGCGTGTGTATTTGAGTTATCACTGCTTCTCCAAACCACAGTAATTTATACATCTAAGACAAAATTCATCAATGACTCGAAGCATTAGGCCATCTAACGCAATGCGGGGATTAATCACACAAGCCTGCGATGGAAAAATTGTTTCAAAACGAAATGTTGATTCTTATGTAAATTTGGTAGCTGAAATCAGGAAAAATAAGTAAAAAATTCCATCACCCACCGGTTTCACCTAAACCCAATATTTGTTCTATTAAATGAAGAATTTCTTGCACCCAGCTTAATTGGTGAAACCCAAAAACCCTAAAAACCCTAAAAGCTAAAAACCCTAAAAACGTAAAAACCCTAAAACCTAAAAACCTAAAAACCCTAAAAACCCTAAAAACCTTAAAAACCTAAAAACCTAAAACCCTAAAAAAAACCTAAAAACCTAAAAAAAAACAACCCTAAAAACCCTAAAAAAAAAACCTAAAAACCATAAAAAAAACACTCTAAAAACCCTAAAAACCCAAAAACCCTAATACCTAAAAAGCTAAAAACCCTTAAAAAACCCTAAAGACCTAAAACCTTAAAAAACCTAAAAACCTAAAAACCCTAAAAACGTAAAAACCATAAAAACCATAAAAATCCAAAAACCATAAAAACCTAAAAGCTAAAAACCCTTAAAACCCTAAAAACCCAAAAACCTAAAAACCATAAAAACCTAAAAACCCTAAAAACCTAAAAACTATAAAAACCCAAAACCATAAAAACCCTAAAAGCTAAAAACCCTAAAAACCTAAAAACCAGGATCAAGTACATACGCTTGTACTGCTATATATGCTAATGTTTTAGCTGATCGTATCAATTTCATTTCGTGTTTTGTTAAAAATCCTTACATGATGGAGGAAAACGATTTTCATTTATGAAATTAGCACATTAAACTACATAATGACAGTTGATTATCCAATCTATCGTCTTGAAATCAGTCAAAATGGCGTTTTAAATAATAGGGGCCTAAATGTATTTTCGTCACCAGACCGTGTGTGTGTGTCCTCCATAAGGCGAAACTCAACGGAAAGGCGTTAGCCGTGCACTCTAAGCCGAATTGTGACAAGTGCTTTTCAGTGCAATCTAAGAGTTCAGCTGAGTCATCCAGAGGTAATCTTACTTAGGAAAGAAGTGACTCATTCGGCGTGCGGAGGCTCTCACTCCCCCGCACGACTCAACGGCCCAAAACAAGACTTCAGACGCGGTGCACTTACCCCTGTGCATGGCTAGAGTGAATTATGCGAAGCGTCTAAGAAGCACTTATAACAGGAAACTGTCATAAATTATTTTCATATTCGGCAGAAAAACGCCGAGGTCAATTGATCCAAGTTGTTTTAAATAAGCTATTTCATTACCATAATATTGTTATTAGGCCCTATTATTATTTATTATTATTATTATTATTATTATTATTATTATTATTATTATTGTTATTGAATTTCGATAAATCTATAGAATAGTAACAATAGGCGGTGAATTACAGATCGGAAAATACGAAATATAAGAATTCAGAATTTCAGAAATGATCCAACAATGCACTATATGACGGTTGCCACGACGCTGAATCATGCAATACGGTACAGTGCACAATCAATCAATCAATCAATCAATCAATCAATCAATCAATCAATCAATCAATCAATCAATCAATCAATCAGTCAATCAATCAAAACACTTCTATGGCGCCACTATCATAATGCCCAGTGCATCCGCCGACGGCACGCACGCACACACACACACACACACACGCATATAGGTGACAGAAAGCCCGCAGTTGGTAGGCCTAATACTACTGTAGTACACGATATGGCGGCTCTAGGATTTGGCAAGTCCGTTGGGGGGCAACCTAATCATGGGGGCCAACCATTTGTTGTTTAATGTATGATTAAGTATAAGGTCCCAGACTCAGCTTGAAATATAGAATGATTTCAGACTCAGCTTGTTTGTTTTATAGTTTTCGTGTTCTTCCGGAGGACGACTCACCATGGTTTCCGTGACCTGCACCCGACTTCAAGCCCTGCGCGTACTGCCTGAGCCGCGAAAGAGCATCTTCCAACTCGCCGACTGCCCCGTTCAACAACGACGCGTCTAGGTCGAACAAAAAATGAACAATCGAACAACGGTTACAACATTATTATTGTACGAACAAATTATTTTAACAAACAAAGCATTTGTCTCGGTGGAGCTTATAATGTAAGGCCCGGTATGCATTTCATGTGCATTTTGACCGACGGAACTATAAACAGAGCCGTAGCTTGAGTATTCGGGGCGCCCGGGGTAAAGGTTTGAAATTTGCGCCCCTAAATTCCGCGGTGACGACCTTTTTTTGCTTATCCACAAAATTTGCTGACGAACTTTTTTTACTCGTTTACTGCATTTGCATTTGAAATATTTCTCGCCGAAGGAATATATGCTATATAAAAATTAATACATTAGTGTCCGGATTCCCCTCCCCATGACGGCGGCGCCCGGGTCAACTTGCCCCCAGCTACGGTTCCGACTATAAACTCTATAAGAGCAATGAAGACAGCGTTGGAATAAGACTAATGTTTTCCGTGCGGTATGCAGCATTATAGACCATGCAGCAGATGACCGACAATCTAGAATAGAAAACGCTCGTTATTTGCGTATCCCATTTCCTTCCCTGTAACGAGGCAATTGCACAGGACAACAAGAAAACTTTTTAGTCTTGTGTTTAGACAGATTTTACTTGTGGACTAACTAATGCATTCATATGGCATAGGGGCCTGTTTGTGAAATTTACTGAACATTTAGTTCATGCCTTGTGTCCTTGTTTAAGTAGCCTATATATGCGTTTCTTTCTTCTTGATTAGAATTCTTTATTAAACGCTTAAATTTTTAGTTATAACATAGAATTTCAACTGAATAAGGATTCCTCATTTAACGCATTATTAGTAGGACCAAAATACAAGGTCGACTAAGCCGTATCTTAAAAACTAGAGTCGATGGGGCAAACGCTACCTGAGGCCCATAGTCGTAACAGGAAAAGCCACTCTGCTGAAGCCTTGGTGTCCCCTCCCCCATTCCGGAACCCTGGCTACGCCAATGGTTGTACATAAGCTCATGTGCTGGTACTAAATTATATATAAGACTAACCCATGGTGCTTCATTTTCTAACAGATTTCTAAAAGCCTGCCTTCTCTGATCGAGACCAAGACAACAATAAACGTAATGCTTGTCGTTATGTTTATAGTCTACATTGCGTTTACATTTAAAGTCAATTCAGTCACAAGAGATCCTCAACATTCATAGCAGCAGTGTTGGAGTTGCCGGGAGGGTTGGGGGTTGGGGGTTTGAACCCCTCCCCCAGCTAACTTTGCAACCCTCCCAAAAATCGCATATCGGGTACATGCAGCTTCTGTCATTCATTGAATTTCAGTCCTCAACCCCCCCTCCCAGCTCAAATTTCACAACTCCAACACTGCATAGAAGTAAATTAGTATTTCAAATAGATTCTTACAGATTTACGCAGGATATTCTTATAAAAGGTAAAGGAAGGGAGGTAAAAAAGGAGTTTAGAAATGTTTCGAGATGGGATAAAATTTGGAAGACAAAGGAGACGTTGTAATAGGACACGAGGAAGAAATAAAAGATGCAGAAAATGGAACGAAGAAGGGAGGCGTCACAAGCGATAGGGAGTCGAAACAAATCTAAAGCGAAAAGAGGTATACCTGGTCTGGACGGCTTCTGTTCCTTGCCGACAGGAAGACCGCTCGAAAGGCCGACCAACAGGATTGTCGCAAAGACTGAGACCTGCCATCGGCATGACGTCGAACTCGTCGAGCGTCCCATTTTGTCACCTGTTGTCATGACGTCGACGTGTGCCTCTTGATGACTATACCCTGCGGTGAAGTAATAATGCGTGGGCGGCTAAGACGGTACAAACTATTTAATCTGACCGACGACACGGAATGCGGGGTGCACTATACCTGCCACCAGCATTGGGCGGAGGGGGGGGTAGAATAATTTTTTTAAAGAAGTATATCCACCCATAAACATGCTTAAACTCTAGAGTGAATACATTTTTTGCTTGTCAGACTTTCAAGAACGCCAAAGAAACAAAGAAGCACAAAACATTTGAGGGGGATAAGTGATACTATATACCCATTCACTAATTATTTCGTGGGACCATCCCCCACTCCTCCCCCCCCGTGATTTACGCCCCTGAAGAAATGCAATTCGGAAAGTCCGCTTGAAGTTGAACTGGGCTGTGAAAGAAGGACAACTGTTTATTCCAACTGTTTATCACAGTGGCTTCGCGTCGGTGTTTTCTGAAGTCTATTTTATTGCTTGCTTTATCTGAACAACGCTGTCGTACAACGAACGACCTAACAGTATTTTTGTGTAGCCAAGTTTCGAATCATTGAATCGACGGCCTGTTGCAATGATTATAGGCTCATACAATTTTCAGATTAGGCCGAGGTCTAATTTTTAGGCTCTAAACGCAATGAAAAAGCCCGCGAAAATTACTCAATTAATCAAGATAGTCTGGCTGTGTGAGATAAATGCCCAACACTGACAGACTTGCGCGCTCCACAGAATACAGACTTAAGGGTCATTGTGAAGTTTCACATGCTTTATGCTGAGCTGTTAAACCACTGTATTGGTCCGTTGAGTTGGCCGCAATGGCTATAAGCAAAATGTTTCCACGCCACTAAAGAGCTCGGTCGGACGGATATTTTAATAACACTTAGGCCTATAGGAAGGTTTGCTTTTGCTGATAATGTGCGAATGTTTCGGCGTCGAGTTAAATATGTTTCAGTGGCTATTGAACTCTTTGACTCTATGTCTGTCTATGTCGTTTCTTAAGCGGTTACACATTCTTTACACCGCCACGTAGGTTTACAGGAGAGGTTAGGCCTAGGCTTAGGGTAATTTTGTCAACGCTATTGTTGCGATCTGGTGTGAGGTTCACTATAGATTGAAAAAGATGGAGGTTGACAATACGGTTTAGCCCGATGAAGAACACAGGGGGCGGTCATAAAGGAATTGATTTTCAACGGCACGAGGAAATACCAACCAAAATATATCAAGCGTTTTGTCTGGTGAATAATTCAGACATTCCAATATAACTTAGTCGCTACAAATAACGTGAGATTTTACTTACTTACTTACTTACTTACTATGTAGTTGCAACTGGGTCTAGAAACCGTGTTTCTCAATGTAATAAGTTAGAGCATTAGAATAGAATAGGTATAAGGCAGCTACTACGGTATTACTGAAAAAGCGCTATATAAATCCACGAGATTTTACTAACTTAAAGTAGGCCTACGCGGGATTTATAAATTGGGTTTAATGCTGTAGTTTGATTGATGTTATAATTTCATATGCCTTTAATGAGTTTAATTTTCTAATTGCTATATAATATACAGATAGGTGCTAACGACCAAAGTCATTGACAGAAATTTCGTTTCTAATGATCGACAGAGACGTTAAAAATCTTACCTGTGCAAATGACCTGCTGTGCGCTGCAATCAAAGGAAGCCGACGGAAAACAAGCGCAGCTCTGACCAAATAAATAGCCAACAATCAGCAGGTGTTCGATATGACTAACTGCCAGGTGCCCGATTGCTTACACACGACTTTTCAAATAATCCCAACAAAAAAGCTCCCAAACCCCTCAAACTTCGTCTTCGTTGATCAGCGATGAGAGCAGTTTGCGGGATTCACAGGCACACAGCCTAAAAGAGGCCTATTTCGACAGGCCTCTACACGCGCCCGTGCGTTCAAATTACCTCCGACGCCGGCCACGGGCCTACAAAAAGCCCAACCAACGGGCAGGACTTGGACTAGAACCCTCTAATGCCCCCTCTCCCCCCCGACCACTCTGCCTACCTACGCGTTTACCTGTGCGCAGAGACATATACTTCGTTGAATGCGACTCCACGGTCCGTTACGTCGGCTCGCCGCCGACTAAAGAAGATCCGTCTAAACTCAAGTCACGCTTAACGCAATCTACTTTGCTTTGGATCAAAGCTACGCCGAACGGACATTTATCAGACATTTAAACAGGAGTTATTTTTTAAAAACTAGATATAATTACTAGAGATACTGCATGAATAAAAAGTAATTCATTGTCCACTATGAAATCTAAAGCGAACGTTGACCAGAGCACTGGCAGTTGCCAAATTGAGTAAGTAAGTAAAGTAAAATCTCGTGGATTTGTATAGCGCCTTGGAAAGCAGCACAACAGTAGCTGCTTATTCTTAGGCGCTAGGGGAACTGGGTCTGCAATATGATATGTTGCAGCAGGTTGACCACGCGGGTGTGAATAAAAGTAGTCACGGTTGACTACCGGTACTTTATTATTATTATTATTATTATTATTATTATTATTATTATTATTATTACTAATTTCTTTTATTATTATATAAAGTAAAAGTAGTCAACCGTGAATTGTCATCTAGGCCTATTTTTGGATTAAAGGCGTAATTGATCTGGGGTAATACAATAGCCTCAATAGGCCCAAGCCTAAATCAGTGATTCAGGATCATTTCTTCCTCAAACTCACTAGAAACGAGAAAACACACCAAAAACCCTTTAAATAATATCGGCCAGCGATATTTTTACACCCCTAACCCCCGGGGTTACCCCCTCTCCAACACCCCAATCTGAGAGCAACACCCCATATCGCTCGTCATAAGGCGCGAGGACCCCCAGAATATAGGCCTATCAACACCCCCAAATTGGTAATCCTAAGAATAATCCTGCTATAGGCTAATGGTATAGCCTAACTTTTACTTCACGAAATCCCAGATTGTCAAATAAATCTAGCATTCTCCGGTTGTTCCTTTTTTGCGGACAATAGAAAAAGCGTGTTTGATATACGAGATATTCGTTTCTCCAGCAGTCTCATGTTCAACGGTGCGGAGTGGACAATGCCCAATGCATTGGACCTACTATATAATCATAACACACAAGGCAAACTGTCGGTCCAAATATTTAGAAATTATCCTTAATATTGGTGCGTTAGGCCCATCGGCCTGTATGAAGAAATGGCAAAACTCCCGATTTAGTACTCAGTAGTTAGAGAATTTATCAACGTTTCCTCCAGAAAATATATGAATGACTTTCTCCACTCGATCATCGTGGGGTTCGTATGCTGCAGTAACTAACTCCCATAGGCCTATTTCATTCCTGTCGATTACTGACCAGAAGTCTTCGACAGAACAAAGTCAACACAATGCGTCGGTTTCTGGTTCTTGGAATGGGCTTTCTATTTCTATAGGTCCCTACTTGTTTACTTTCTTTAGATCTATTGTCTGTGACGCAGCTGCATGTAGGCTATTTTTAAATGTGGAGGGCATAACGAACGTGCTTGCATGGGCGTCCGGACGGGAGGTGCAAGTGGGTGCAATTGCACCCCCTGGAAAATTTTCTGGAGTTATGAAAAAAGTAAAATTACTTGTTTTGCACCCCCTGGAAAATGTTTTTAATTTATTTCGTCACAAGACCTTGTTTTGCACCCCTGGAAAAATTTAATTTCTGCGGACGCCCATGCGTGTTTGTCTGTCGCAATCTAACTTCAATTACAATTTACAACATATTTTCCCCGAGTCCTGGCGTCTATTCTGCGTCTTGAAACAGTCCATCTCTATATTTGAAGCAGCAACCATTTATCCATTGATCATTGTAGGTTAACTTATACGCAGTAGTTAGGGGCTTACCTGCAAATATTAAATGATGTGAGTTTTCAGGGTTATGGTTATCGATAGCTGGACACAGCTGGAGGATGACAACCTGACCTGAACTGTCCACGTTTTTTCTCCATTGAACAAAATAACTTATATTTTGGATTGAGCACTCCATGTATAGAAGCACTTTTATTGTGGAATCATTGATGTATCATCTGCAGGCTTAAGTTGGTATCAATTGTAAAGGTGTATGGTAAGGTTTTCTAAATGGGCTGGTGCTCTTCCCTCCCAGGCACTGTTTGGCAATCTAATATAGGCCTATGTATTTACAGTAAATGTCACCGCCCACATGAGACAAAATTTTTCTAGCGTCAAAGATGACGAAGTCAAATGCTTGTTATTTGTAGAAGAAACTCAAAATTGCGATGAAAAGCAACAGTAAAAATCATCACAAAGCACGTCGTATTGTTTAGCCTAAAATGCACAGACTATAGCAGTTAGCATGTTGAACTTAAACGCCCACTTCGAGCAACCCATTAACTACGCACAGGCACTACGGCTAAGATGTGGTTCATAAACAAAAATTACTGATTAAAGCTCAATAGCAAAATAATTAATTGTAGCTATTGGATCGCGTTAAGACCTTAATGCAAGGGTGTCAAACATACTGTACGGCCCGCTGGCCGGATACGACCCGCGAAAGCTTTTCATCCGGCCCGCGTGTATAATGCTGAATACAAGAAAAGAAACTTTATGTTTAAGCAAGGTTATTTTATTATCTAAGGCACTTTCAAAAAGTACATACTGCACACGAAAATCGGAAATTACATATATGAAACTCGATTTTTTGCATACGATGGAAATAAAATTAAAATTTGTGAAACATTTTTGAACACGCCTTTAGTCAATCGTTTTTATATACTGATTTGTATGATAGGCTTGCTGTAGTTCGTGTTAATGTTATGTACAAATCCGACCCGCGACAACCACCAAGACTTTGATGTGGCCCGCTATATGAACTGAGTTTGACACCCCTGCCTTAATTAATGCATGTATTCGTTGTCAAGTACTAGTGTATAAAAATCAATCTAATCGATGTTACACTGCGCTGTTTATGTTCGTGACGCTGTACAGCGCTGAAAATTCTTTGTTTCTCTGTCTCACGGTTTCTTACCACTGTCTGCAAAGCAAAACAAGTTCTAAGCAAAAATTCAGAACACACGCAATGATAACTTTGGCCACATGCTGTTACAAAACCGTAGTCCTAAATAGGCGGTCGATAGCCTACAAACAGAATGGATAGTTCGGAAATCATTCAGAATAAAGCAGGTTCCATTTCAGTCGCTTTTATACGATATTCACACAATTTAAATCTATTTTTACGACAGAAATCTGTCAAATTGTAAGTGAACGTAATTTTTTCGTTCCTGAATGCATGCTATGTTTGCTCATCACTGCAGTATTTATTTGATTCGTCATAACATTGGATATCAAAATGTCAGGTACCAAGCTGAATCAAAATCTCTTATTCCCCGGTAATGTCGTTGTTAATAAATAACGGAGTAAATGGTTTTTTTAAAACGTGAGTGACTTGCCTTTGGCGACTGAAGGAGTGGCAGATTCTTTGGTCGGCTGTTTCTCGTGTTTTGCCGGAGTGCCGTGTGACTGACTCGCCTGGACTTGCTCCTTCGTCGGAGCGGAGGATTGCTTCGCGCCGGCATCTCCCTTACCCTTTCCAGGTGCGTCTTTAGTAACGCCCGACTCTTTCTTTGGTTCGAGAGGTCTTTGCTTGTCCTGGCCTCCGGTCGTCGTCTTTGGCGTCGGCGGCGATCCTGGCTTCGGACGATTTCAACGCGCCGTGATCTTCTTTTAACGAAGAAACCCGGAGGTTTGCTTTTGTCGTGCTCAGCGGTAACCTTGGCATCGAGTGAAGCCAGATTTCGGGCCAGTCCATCGGGGGAAGAAGACTGGGCTGCAACCAGTGCATCGATGGCGCTCAAGTCCTTCTCGAAAGACGCCGGCGGGGCGGTTATATCGGACGCAATCTTCGCTTCGATAGATTTCAGGTCTGTAGGAACTTCTGACTTCTTTTTCTCGGACAGAGGATCGTCAAAACTATCGTCTGGTATCATCATGGAATCTAAAGACGCTTCGATGTCTTTGTAATTCTTGGCGTCGGCAGTCAAGTCTACGCTGTCCTTTTTAGTCTCGAGTTGGTCATCATCAGTTAATGACATTATACCTATATAAAAAAATCAAGGCAACATTGTTCACTACGCCGTGAATTATTTAAATCGGACTGACATCATTAGAGCCTTTGACAAATGTAGTTATTCAGGAAGGATTTAAGCGTTTCAAATGATTAGACACATGTATGTTTGGCTACATTGATATTCTCTAGACGGAATTTCTTGGAACGGGTATTAGGCCTAGAGTATTAATGAAAAGGGCTATTTAATTTTTTTATGGAAGTACTTAAAATGTCAATCACACTGAACATAGACGCAACTAGGCCTAAAACTGACAACAGGATACGAATTGTTGTTCAGTGATTGAAGTTGAAGTAGTTCAATCGATGTTCATGAATGACTTGTAATGATTAAGGCCTAATTCGATGTGCTTGATAAGATTTGAAATATCATAATTATCGAAACAGATGCTGAGCAGCAGTTGATACGCAACCACACACACACACACACACACACACACAGAGAGAGAGAGACAGAGAGAGAGGGAGAGAGAAAGAGAGAGGGTAGAGACAGTGACAGAGACAGATAGAGGCAGACAAACAGATAGACAGACAGAAACAGAGAGATAGATAGATAGAGAGAGAGAAAGAGAGAGAGAAAGAGAGAAAGAGAGAGACAGACAGACAGAGAGAGAGAGAGAGACAGACAGAGACAGACAGAGACAGAGACAGAGACTGAGACACGCTTACAACACCTACCGTCGACAGCTCGTCTAAGTTCTTCGGCGTAGTAAAGATTGCCGCGATCTCCTGTGATCATTCCTATGGTTTTGGAGATCGCTTCTTCTGCCACTGGACCGCCCGATCCGTAGAACACGTCTGATCCTCCGCCGGCCTCAGCTTCGCCTGGTCTCAGCTCCTCGGACCAGTTGTCGGTCGTCTCGCTTTCGAAAGTCTCCAGAGCAGCTGCTATGTCATCGGTCGTCAAAGAAACGGGTTTGACGACGGCGGTGTCTCTCGCCTGTCCCAGTTTGCCGCATTTGACGCTTTCGAAAGCTACAACAAGCATAATAATAATAATAATAATAATAATAATAATAATAATAATAATAATAATAATAATAATAATAATAATAATAATATTATTATTATTATTATTATTATTATTATTATTATTATTATTATTATTATTATTATTATTATTATTAATGCATCGTGTTAAGGCGTACGCATGAATCAGCGAACGAAGCAGTGCTCAATGTTATTTTAACAACCTTCTGCGAATGAGTTCATGTCCTCGTCAGAATTCGTCTTCTGGATTTCCGATAATATTTCACCGATCATTTTCTAAAAATTCATGAAACACATAAAACAGTTGAGCTTTTATAAACCAAAAACACAATTTATAATAATTAATTCGCTTTCATAGAAGCCAAAAAATGATTATTGAACAGTGGGTGTATAGAAATGTAAGAATTTCTGGGAATTGAATAAATTCGCAGACAAGTAACATATTTCTGTTTGTCCCCATCTTCATCGAATCAAATCATGCAAGAGACATCAATTTTCGCCCTCTAAATTTCGATCTACAGCGCTCGAAATAGGGCACCGCGCCCAGCCATTTCATACTACACACTAGAGGCAACGACTGTACGAGAACGAGGGATATCGGCAAATGATGAAAGTCCTGACGAATATCCGGTAAAGTGGTTAGTAAACCGATCGAAGGACGAGCCATGTCTTAGATATTCGGCAAACCGGGTGTGCAAGTCTACAGTTAGGCCTACAATAAACCCTGTTCTAAGTGTAGAGAAGGACGATGTGTGGACGTATACTTGTTCGAAATCGTCAATGATGCTGTGTATTTCGGAAACGTTGTATGGTTTGTTCTGACGAGAGAAACCGCTCTTCAACTTCCGACAGCAGTCGTTTATCACGCTCAGCATCTGTCGAAAGAACCGTTTTTCTCAATCATTAATCTCTATACTTATGATGAATAATTAATATTATAATCTCTACTTATGCACTGACTTAAAATTGTCACAGTTTGCCGAATAGAACAGAATGCGCAGAGTAGTATGAAGATGTCGCAGGGAATACAGTATATATATATATATGTATGTATGTATATAACGGGCCAAAATGTACACCTTAACAGGCCTTTATAGTATACACCATAATCCATATTTTAATATCCACTGATTTCATAGGTACCACGTGGTAAATCATCAAGGTCCTGGTTTTGGCAGACCTCGTCAATCTAACTAGAAAACCAGTGCCTAGAAAAACTAGGCCGCCTGTTTTGGGGGGAATTCCCCCTCCCAAGTTTTAAAATCCCCCAAATTTGTATATGTTGGCTTGGGGATGGAAATCCCCCCAAAAGCGTGGAGAGACAAATCTTGTCCCCCTAACATTTCAAATCCCCCCCAATGTCAAGGTGGCTAGAATAAACACTGCTAGAAAACCTGTCTATTGCACAGCATGCAGGTAACCGACATGCATGGCAGACGCATTATTCGTTCACGTAATGCCTAGCACGTCTGCCTAGACAGAGACGTAGCGAGGGTATCCGGCGCCCGGGGGGCAAAGTGTACCGTTGGCGCCAAAAACAGGCCTCGGCGCCCCACAAGTCTTACACGGGCGTCCCTTTCCATAGTAGTGCTGACGAGCAAAAAAAGTCGTCGCACATGTTTCTTCTTCTTTATTATGCATTTCACTTACCCAAATACCCAATTTTGGCGCCCCCCCCGCCCACCTCGGCGCCCGGGGGCATATGCCCCCCCCCCCTCTCTACGCCTCTGTGCCTAGATGACCCATTTGGCGCCACTGGTTGTACAGAATCCACGCTATTATCTAGTTACAGAAGGTTTAGAACTTTATAAGATTTTTTATTACTCCGAGTTCGACAAAACTGGTATTTCTAGCAGAGAGCTTCTGCTTTTGCAGAACGGACTAAAGTCCGCGTGTAATGTTTGCCAGATGTGCCTTGTGACAGATCGGGCGGAGACGAAGGCAGTCAAACTCTCTGCTACGTTTACGATTCTGTAAAGTATCTATACCACAACCGGATCGATATGCATAGAGCTCGCAAGTAAGTAAATCACCATTACAAATTAAGTCAAGGGCCAGCAGTGCATAGTAGAATGTCGGCCCATGGTATATGCCATAAACCTCTGCACGCATACAACTGATGCACGGCCCAGACTCACGGAGAAGAAAATAGGCAGTCGAAAAACTTTCCATTTGAATAACAGCACAATGCAGAAAGTAGATTATCATTTGTTCAAAGGCTGGGTTGTTCTAATGCTTAAACCAGGGGTGTCAGACATATGGCCCGCGGCCCGAATACGGCCCGCGAAAGCTTTTCATCCGACCCGCGTGTAGGCCTATATATGTGGCTGAATGCAAGAAAAAACTTTATGTTTAAGCAAAGTTACTTTCTTTAAGGCGTGCTCAAAAAGTAAATATATGAAAATCGGAAATTACATATGTGAAGCTCACATTTTTTACATACGATAGAAATTAGATGAAAATTTTAGAGCAATTCTTGAACACGCCTTTTTAATTTTTATATACTGTTTTGTGTAATAGACTTACTGTAATTCATGCTAATGTCATGTGCAAATCCGGCCCGCGACAACTACCAAGACTTTTATGTGGCCCGCTATATGAAATGAGCAGGGGCGTAGCCAGGAATTTGATTTGAGAGGGTATAAATGTTTGGGGGTATAAACCTTAACTATAAACCACATAAACTACATATAACCACATATAACAACATATAAGTCACATAAAAAAACTTTAAGGTAGACTGATTTGAGGGGGTGTGCATATATACCGATATACCCCACGTCGCTACGCCCCTGGAAATGAGTTTGGCAGACCTGGTTTAAATAGTTGTCAATCAGAACTGAAGACAAATGATGACGATGGTCTTAAAAAGGAATCGTTATAAAAGGACTATATATCACACATTAATCGCACTAGTGACTATACCGGTATATTTGTCAAGCATCTACGCGTTCTGAAAGAAAATGCACGTTTAATTATGGGCGATACTAACATCTTGGTGATGTTGCTGGTGCAGTTTAAGCAGTTCTTCCTGATGCCCGGCATCTCTGTTGGTCACCTGGTCCGAAGATTTTGCCTGGTCAGCGTATATTGCTGTCCCAGGCGCCTGTAAAACAGGCAGTTCCAGCGTAAGTAAAGATGTCGATTCAATAAGTCACCCAATCGATTCGACAATGCTAATTTTCGTCAAAATAGGCCGATAGAAAAATCCAGACAACGATGATCAATTGATCATTTTACATTTGAACGATCTGGAATTTCTGTAGATCAGACTTATGCACGGAACACAAGCAGCTTATGTAAATGATCGCCACGTTGACGCTGTGCTGTGCGGATGTTATAATATGCAACGTACACATGCATATACTGTATACAATATATATATACAGTATGTATATATATGTGTGTGTTTGTTTGTGTGTGTGTGTGTTTGTGTGTTCTCGGTACTTCGTTCCCGATGGACCTATGTGGACTTATGATGAAAAAATTGTTCGGAGACATAGCGTGGATCGTGTGCTATAGCTCTCGTTCGGTTGGAGATTAGAAAATGTTCCTTTGAATGTTACTATAATATATATATATATATATATATATATATATATATATATATATATATATATATATATTACTGACTGTAGCAAGAGATCTGATCAAACGACATCGTTTTTTTTCTATATTAAAAACGAATATAAGCAGAGTCATTTTGAAAGTTCAGCAACCAAACACCAATGAGTCAGTCATGCACCAGAAGAACTTTCAACACAAAGACAAACGAATGCGCTTTGTACATAATATAGTCCCTGTATGCCTATAGCAGGATACACCATGCGGCCCTCGAGGTCATTTTGTGCGGCCCCCGACATCGAGAGATACTACATTAACATGCGGCCCTCTAAAACATAGAAACACTTGACAACCAGGCGGATTTTATTAAAGGCTATGGTAGGCTTAAGCCTACCCAACTAATCCCACCAAAAATGTTTTTTCCATCAACACCAGGTCTGTCGCGAGCTGGATGGCACGCGTGCTGGACGGCACCCGTGCTGGATGGCACGCATTCTGGATGGCACTCGTGCTGGATGGCACGCGTGCTGGATGGTACTCGTGCTGAATGGCACGCGTGCTTGATGGCACTCGTGCTGGATGGCACGCGTGCTGGATGGCACTCGTGCTGGATGGCACGCGTGCTGGATGACACCCCAGACCCTCATACTAGCCTACCCAAATATTAAACTATAAATCCGCCTATGTTGACAACACCTCAATGGAAAATTCAGCATTCAAATTGGATTTACACTTTGGCACTTGATCGTTAGCTAGAAATAATGTTTTTTAAAAATAATTTTACTAACTTTTCTTCGGCTTGACAGTCTTGTCTTATTAATAATTACTTAAACTGTGCAGTATATAATACGTTATGTAAAAGTTTTGGAAACTACTTAAAAATTTAATTTTAAATGCCGAAAAAATTGTGCGGCCCTCGGCTTTCATCGCAGACACTTTTGCGGCCCTCGGATAAAAATGTATGCCCATCACTGGCCTATAGGTCTACTACAAAGGTCTTAGCCAGCCAGCTAACAACAGGCACGGAGCAGTGTTGCATAAACAAACTTCTTGTGAAATTTGGGGATTTTAAGTAATCGGTCGCCGTCAATTCTGCCTAACGGTCCTAACCCCCACTATTTACAGAAGAATAATTGATCTCACTGCGGTCGGTTTTCCCCGACAATTGTGTCCTGTTCAAATTTTTGCTTTCTTATTTTTTGAACGAATTTCAGACTTTAGAAGCGACAAATTCCCAGAGAGAGAGAGAGAGAGAGAGAGAGAGAGAGAGAGAGAGAGAGAGAGAGAGAGACTTGTATGCATGCAACAGTGATTTGGAATTAGACGCACAAGAACAGGTGCTTAATTATCAGAAAATCTCGTTCATCAGGCGTTTCTTTAACGTATTATTCAAACCTTCAAATCAAAATTATTTTTTATTCAAATATTATCCGTAACTAGGCGAAAGGTGGAATTATTTGGATAGGCTTAAGCCTACCCTATAGCCTTTAATAAAATCCGCCTATGCACATACTGTATGTACTTTAAGTATACTAGCGCATAGAAAATGAGTCACGTGAGCAAACGAGGCGTAGGGGCCTACAGTGTATATATAGTCTCGTGTTGTTCTGCGTTTAGGCGCATGTGACTCCCTTCTTTCTATCCGTTTATCTTCTCTGGTTTCAACATATCATCGATTTATGCAGGGGCATCGATTCTGACTGCAAATTCAATATTGAAGTCATCTGTTGTTTTCAACTAAATGCATTCGTTGTCCCGCTAACTTCTATCTCTACAAAAATCTCTATCCATAATCCATCCAAATGTTTCTCAAAAGGCGCAGACCGGAACTAACTCGGTGCATATGGAGCCTGATATTTTATTCGTCTAACATTTAATATAGCTCACGTTAATTGCATTGAATATTTCCATGTGCACATTTTAGAATGTCCATTCAGCCATTTCTCTATGGGAAATAATTTTGTTGTAAAGTATGTATTGCTTACGGTTAGTATATATATATTAGGCCTATATATATATATATATATATATATATATATATATATATATATATATATATATACTAGAAGGCCACACAGACGATTATATATACTAGACGACCTACAGAAAATTTTACAGGGGGCAAAACACGGTTAATATTCTAGCAAGGCTTTCAGATGCAAAATTTGATAATAAAAATTATAAGGTTGCTAGAATGGCATGCAAAATCCAAACAGAATCAGGCACTGTTATATACTTTAATCAAGTAGTGTTCTATAGTGTGAAAATATTGCTTGAAGGACAAAATACAGTAGCTACAAAATAGATTTGCATTTTCCAGGGTGGGGTGAGGGAGTGCCCTCTCTTGCCCCAATGTGTGGGCGCTAATGCTATAGTAGGCTAGATTATACACTCGATTAAAGGCGTGATCCAGATTTATAACGTTTGAAAATCGCGCTAAAACACTACTATATAAGCCTACTTGCTTCCTTGACTTCATTGAATCATTTGCGTTGAATTGCCCATAGGGAGCTTCTTATAGTGAGAAACAATTACCGGGTATACAGGCCTATATATACACCTATAATCCGAAAACTGTTAGGACTCCGAAAAGAACTTACATGTATATATATATATATATATATATATATATATATATATATATATATATATATATATATATAAAGACGATGACATGCGTATACAGACTGGAAAATAGAACCACTCGAGGTCCCTGCTTATAGGATCTCTTCTTACCAGTCCAGTATTCTGCTGACACCTTCGAACTTTCTCCTCACCGACTTGCCCAATCTCCCGCTTCAAGCGCCCCTCCAACTGGTCATGGCTCTGTCGAAGCCCGCTTACAGCTTTCTCGATGGCTTCGATCCTCTGCGTCTGGTCCTTGCTAAGACCTTGAAATCCGTCGGACAGGTGCTTCAGTCTTGCGCCGATGTCCCGTAGCTGTTGGTTGGATTGCTTCGACAGCGCTTCGGAGACCTTCTTTTCGACGAGCGACGCAATGTCGGCGCTGGTCAGCGTCTGTTCGCCGCTGCTCCTGTTCGGCGGATGAGAGGAATGTCCCGACGCTGTTTCCTTCGCTGCGTGTTTTTGCGGGGCAGGCTTTTTCGACATTTTCTCTCGCGAAGATTAACAATGAGTATCGTTCAGTAATCCACAGAACCTGATAACAACTTCCAGCAACGCCGATCGATATGTCTATCCGCTAATACGTTTTTTCGAAAATCCTTCAGGACTGCACCAACTACAATATTATGTTTTGATGATCACTGAATTTGAAAAAGCCGTCGAGTTTATGCCTACAAGTCGCTAAGAAGTCCACTTCAGAAACGTACTAAGTCATGCAGACCTAAACATCGCTATTGCAAACTGCACAGCCTAGCTAGCTACTTGAGCAGCCGAAAATGACAGTCGGCCGCCTTCTGTTGCCAACTGTAATATAATACAGAAACGCGTAGGCAAAACGTCATGGATCGTTCAGGTCTGTTTAATATTTCTATTCAACTATTGAAATACAACACAGTAGCCTATATGCCAGGGTCGCGGTATAGCAGTGCCAATGGTTTCAAGCGAATTCTATTGGCGTTTAGCAGTGGGAGATGTCTACGAGCTGTCCACTTTAAACTCTCGACTGTTTAGAATAGGCCTACAGCCGATCAAGCAGTGCATTAAGCAGTAGTAAAAAAGGAAACGAAGTGGAGGAGAAGTAGAAGAAGACGGAGGAGAAACTCTCAAATCCTCTATAAAGCACAAGAAATGTGAGTGAGTGAGTGAGTGAGTGTGAGTGAGTGAGTGAGTGAGTGAGTGAGCGAGTGAGAGAGAGAAAGAGAGAGATGGTGCTTTTCTTTAGCTCTTCAAATCCGGCTCAACATTTTCATTTGAAGCTGAAAGTCTGTGCGTGACGCGAACCTTACTATAGCACTGGTAGATAGGGGCCCACTCTGCACACAATCAAAGAGCATCGAATTTATAATAACTTGGACGAACATGGGCGCAAAGGCATATACCTGTGTCATATATGCAGCAAACAGTCCTATAGTATGCGCATAAGAAATTTGCCCTCAAGACGCAATATACTGCTTCAGCCAATCAGCTTTTAAAAGTAAACTGTATACGTGTTTACGCGACCTATATTTTCCCTCCGCTATTCGTTTTTCACATGCACATGCACACTGGCTGCACAATGCTCGATACATGGCTGGCAGTTTCCCAAATAGTAAATGCGAGGGCAAGCGTTTGCGAAATTCCTACCTTGAAAATCTGCATAGGCCTCTCTCTCTCTATCAGTCGGAACGCACGACGCTATGGACCGCGTATTACACTGTTTAGTATACGTTATAAAAAGAAGTCTGATGCTCTAGTATCCATGCAAAGGGGAACGTCTCGAACGACCACAAATTAACCTCCAACTCTGCAGCGAATCGCCTTCGATTGGATGCTTGGATGCATGCCACATGCCATTACACATCGGGCAATGTGTTTAGTGTATACGATTACTAGCCATACGGCGGCCGACAGTCAAGCATTTTGGACCCAGTAGGCCGAAACTGGCGTTGCCAACATCAGCGCGTGACCCAAGGCTCACACACAGAAACACGCATTAAATTAGCGTCGTTAAAACGCCGCATCCGTAAATTAATGCATATCCTGAATGTCTGAGTAACAATCCAAAAAGTCACTATCCCGATTAGTATGATAATATAGTATCCACGAGGATTTGTTATATTTGTTATAGGATATTTGTAAGCCTATAGTAAAATTCACCATGCATTGTAACAAGAGGCAGACAGAGAAAGACGAAGCAAAGTACATCCCGACCAAAACAGTGTATTTGGAGTAGCGCCATGGAACCGGCACATTAGGGGCAAGAGGGGGCACTTGCCCCTCCCCTTGGAAAATGCAAATACCAATATTTCATATTAAAATTTGAAAACCTTGCTAAAATATTAACCGTGACCATTGTGTTAAAATGTATTTCCCCCCTGGAAAAATTTCTGTGGGCGCCCTTGAGTAGCGCTGATACACGCGAATTTCGTATAAAATAACATTTTAACATTTCCAAACCAAAGCTGGAATAACAGCGTTGTTTGTATAATAATAATAATAATAATAATAATAATAATAATAATAATAATAATAATAATAATAATAATAATAATAATAATAACATTTTATATTTTATAGGCTAGGCCTAAATCTCCTCTGTGTGCGTCTACTCTAAGCCGAGGTTCACATTCTAAGTGTCAGCCATAATAATATTATGTCTAAGATTTTGTATCATCTTTGAAAGAAAACGAAATTAAACGCATCGGACAAAAGCTTCTCAATTGCTACAAAACATGCATTTATACCTAAGTACGCAGTATGTTAAGTATTCTCGAGCGCGCTGTCAAGTAACAAACAAAGTCAATCCAGGGAGTTTTTTTAATCAAGGAAAGCTAAACAAACCTCGCGATGGCGTGAAATGCATGGTAGTGGGACATTTTGAGACTGCGGAGCGAAAGGTTGTCTGAGCGGTGACATCCTTAGACGAAAGAAGAGGAAATCTGAGAGGTTAGCAGCTGGACGCTGTGAGAGCGACTAGGGGCGGTGGGGGGGGGAGGGGTAGGAAAAGGCACGATTGCAATAAATCTTTGCTCATCTTTTTAAAGTAAAACTAATTTAGGCGGGGCGAAGTATGTCGCCAGCTGGGCGTCCGCAGAAATTTTTCCAGGGGGGGGGGTGCAAAACAGGGTCTTGTGACGAAAGAAATGAAAAATTTTCCAGGGGTGCAAAACCAGGTTTTGTGACGAAAGAAACAAGTAATTTTACTATTTTCATAACTCCACAATTTTTCCAGGGGGTGCAATTGCACCCCCTTGGACTCTCCCACCCGACGCCCATGGGCGCAGAGCGACATAGACTGGACATTCAACGGTCTACCTGTGATCTGAACGGATTCCAGGTGCTGATGTACTTCCAGAGTCTACCAAGAACCATGATCGCTTGGAATCGTAATTGTTACGAGTCACGGTCATTAATAATGACGATGTCCAGTCAGTGGTCAGTATAGATCCACGTAACGGATTGGTCAGTGTTGACTCAGTCTATACGTCTGCACAACAGACGATTTTCTTTTGCTCATCTTTTTAACTTGCAGTAAATTTGAATAAAAAGTCGATTGGAAGGCGGCTGTCAGCTTCAGAAGTATGTCGCCAGCTGGCGCCTCGAGACCTTGCATGTAGCAATTTTATCCTCCTTTAGCCGCTAACTGCAATCGACATTTTACCCTTTACGACACTCCGCAGATTGAGCATGCGCAAAACGACAGTCGAAACCTAAAGTCTTAACGCATATGCTCTGAGATAAGCAAGTAACAGGCAGGCGCTAGTAACCTACTAAAGGCAACTGCATGGGCAGTAGAACCAATGAGCGCACACGAAGACTGCATGTTTACTGTTTACTGTATACATGCAGTTACACATTGAGCGAACGGTGATCGTTTATAAGTGATTTTGATGTGTACCGTCGATGCAAGTTAAGACAGTTTTTTTTCGCATTCTTTGCGGTCAGACATTGCACTAGGCCTACAACTTCACCAACAAATAAACAAGCCCACGGGTCAGATAGGGAGATGGGTCACTCAAATCGACCCACGACCCACTGAACCCTCGATCCATGACCCATATATCTGCATGACATGACTTCCTGTAACCAACCATAATCTTTGCGCCGTATCATCTGACGATTCAATAAATGCATGATGCCAAATGCATGGACGACCCATATCGCAATTTTATCTTTCATGGGTCAAGTCTTCTTGACCAATTTGACCCATTTGCTGACCCATGATGACCCAATGACCCATTTATGTTTCTGTCGTCCCTGGCAACAACTCACAAACTGTTCCTACTACGATACTATGTAGGCCTAACTACCTTAACCTTCTTATGTCTGTATATTTTATATTGCGAAACTCTTTTTTGTCTGATTCCATACCAGGCGTAAACCTTCCGACCTCTTCACGTTATAATAACAATGACCAAACAGTCACATAGATATCGACTTATGTAGCCAAAGCAGCTTCGGTAATGCTATAGGCAGCTGTCTTTCGGATAGCAGCAGCAGCAGCAGCTAATGTAGGCCTAGAGTATGTTTGCACAGGCATGGACGAAATATGGTATTCGCACCACATTTCCCCCCGAGAGCATATACAAAACGTCTCTTTGATATAGGCCTACCTGTAAAATCGATGTCTGGTACCAGGTATAATCGTTAACATTTGTATTTTAAAGAATTTGAAACTTTTTTACTTAAAGAGCTGCTTTTATCATCAAACTTATGCAATTCAGTGTTGCATGAAGTACTGAGTTCGAGTACTCAAGCACAAGTACAAGTATTATGACATTTTTACTTAAGTAAAATTTAGAAAGTACCTATAAATATTTACTCAAGTAAAAGTGAAAAAGTACTCCCCATAAAGTTACTCTTTTTAAGTAAAAAGGTTAAAGTACATTGTTGGAATCGTCATCGACTCCACATTAGACCTACCATACTAAACCACATTTTTATTAATGCTTTTAAGCAACATGCAGTAGCCTCGTCAATCAGTACGTACACACAAACACCATTATCTGCATTAAGCTTGGTACAAATGCTGTTTGCGTTTTAAGGAAGACCAAGCTTTCAAACAATCTTTACTTTTGTTGCAGGGGCGTAGCCAGGAATTTGATTTGGGGGTAGGGGTATAATGTGATTTGGGGGGTATAAATATTAAAAACTTTGAAAATCTTAAAAACACATTAAAATTTTTAAGGTAGTCTGATTTTGGGGGTATATTACAAACCTGTTGTAGGTCTATAAAGAACCAGATATCTTAATACGCGTCTCTTCCCTCGATCGCCCTACTAGTCATTCCGCAAGATATTCGCCAGGTCTTTCATTTAGGCCTAGTTGATGTCTCTCGTTCCCGTACAGTCAATGGCGTTAGTGTGTAGTATGAAATGGCTTGAAGTGCTCTATTTCGAACTCTGTAGATCGAAATTGAGAATGACATTACTGAATATTCTTGCAAAAATTAAAGCAATTAAGAAGGAACAAGAGGAAAATGTGAATTTTGGCTGAGAATTTCTTCAAATCAATTAGATTTTTGCATATCTAGGGCCTATATACCCTCCATTCAACAGGTCTTCAATTGGTTTCTTTCACACAGCGAATTAATTATAAAACTAGTTTTTGGTAGGTTTAAGATCAACTCAGGGCAACTCTGTCTTGCTGTTTCCCTCTGACTGATCTCTGGAATGACCTGGTCTTTTGCGGATGGATTTGAAGTACCATCGATTGATACCCTTGAGTATTAGAAATGGTGCTATAGAAGTGCATAATTATTCAGGGCGGCATTTTTTTCCAGAAGCCATGGGCTGCACAAGTGCACGCTGTACGCCACTGGGTACATATACCGATATACCCCCGTCGCTACGCCCCTGGTTTGTTGGTCGTTGACGACCCTGTACAGCTAAACATAGTGTCCAGATATGGCCGTGGACTGATAACGATCGGAACAGATCGGTCGATAGATAGGCCTACGCAATGCAACGGAGACGCAGTTGTGGCGACAAGAACAGTTCAGCAAGTATACGATGAAACGGAAGCAAAGCACGCCTAGAACATTCGGTTCCGACCATAGGCGGATTTAGAGTTTAATATTTGGGTAGGCTAGCATGGGGGTCTGGGGGTGCCATCCAGCACGCGACAGACCTGGTGTTGATGGACAAAAACTATTTTTTTGTTTTGGTGGGATTAGTTGGGTAGGCTTAAGCCTACCCTATAGCCTTTAATAAAATCCGCCTATGGTTCCGACGATGATGAAAAACGTTACAAACGCATTTTTATCGCGACAAGACGAAAGATGTCCTCATCCTGCTACCGTAGTCTGGTCGCTGGCCAACGCAGCTGCGTCTGCCTGTGGACATCACTAGTCAAAAGTCTAGACTGGAAGGCGTCTGCACTTTGAAAGCAAGCATGACTACGCCTCAATAAGCTGAGCAGCAGACAATCGCCTAGCATTCAACATCCACAACAGCCATTATAGGCCTACTGGAACGTGGTGAACAGAATAAAATTTGGGCCAGTTTAGGCCTATGCAATGTCTAAAACCATATAATATCCCTTCACTTGAAATTATAATGCAATTTAGCACTGTCGTTCGAAAATGATAAAGAACGGAGCTACAAGTGTATATTGAAATATTTAGCTTTGTTTTGATTTTAGTCTGCTCAACAAGTTGGGAATTGATGCGCAGATTCGGCAATAGTTTATTTTCTGAAATAAGAGAATTTTACAGACAGATCCTAAATTTACAGCAGTTAATGCGTCATTTCATACATGGTTCGGTATTTAACCTGATATCTAAATATCCTATTAAACTAGGCTCATTTTCCATTCTCCCACGCATCTCCGATAGGCTGATCCAGAGCACAGGGGCGTTATGCCCCAAATCCAAGCCCAATCTTGTTAATTTCTCACAGTGGCGGCTCCAGGATTTGGCAAGTGGGGTGTTGGGGTGGGGGTGGCAACTTCTAAGCATGGGGCCAACTACTTGTTGCTAGGTATATAGTAGTAAATATAGGGTCCCAACAGAGGCAACTGGGGCCAGGCATTCAATAAGAGTGGCCTGAACCCCCGGACCCTATGTGGAGCCGACCCACTGGTTTCTCATTATGTCAAAAAGCCGAAAGGCCATAAAGGCAAGAATTAATAAGAAATATCGTATTTTCTTCCCTTTCAATAATTTTGTCATCATGCGTCAATCCATAAGGAAAGGGGACAATTTGGACAAAGCAGAGTGATAAATTGAATATAAGTGCCCCAAATCAATTCCTGGCTCCTCCCCTGCCATCTCCCATCCTTTTTTCACAATGTACAATTAGGCTAATTAAGCCACATTCAGGCCCCGTCTCATACCTGTGTGAGGCCCCGGGCACCTGGCGGTCTGCTGGGCCCTAGACGTGAAGATCAAATGTTGACAAGCAAAAAAGGGTCATCTCCAAACGTTTTTGGATGTTGACAAGCGAAAAAAAGTTTGCGTGCGGCGCGGGGCCCCTAAGATGCGCGGGGCCCCGGGGCACTGTGCCCGATTTTTAACACGTGAAGACGGACCTGGCCACATTCCCAAAAACTGTGTGTCTTGTAAGTCTTGTGGAAGTTGGACAAATGATTCAGTTAGGCTACTTGAGCATCCAAGCTCTAACTTAATTCTTACAGCTAATACATGAAACTGTAACACACATTCAGTAATGCATAGCAGTATTATGAATTTCTATTAGATATAAAAATGTACCGCTTATTGCAATAATTGTGGACAGGTTAATAGTTGATCATTAAAATCAATTCTGTCACTTTTATGACCAGTTATCACTATACTCATCTGATATCGACAGCAGCCTGAATAAAATACATTTCACAAAACATGGTGTTTTCGTGCAGGGCAGACCCTCCTGAACCACTTTAAACCTTGTTATATTATACGTTATATTATATTAAAACAAACGTTTCAAAACCCTGACTCGGTTTCACATAGAACATAAAATCGGTAAAGATTATTTTCCTATTCGCTGGCACCTCCTCAGTATTTCTGCAACGTCAGTTTACAAACGGTGAATATGAGCAATTACTATTTCAGTGTGATAGACCTATACTGTACGATTGCATTCAAAATTAAGGTAAGTAAGAAAATCACCTATTAAAAATCACCTGTAAAAATCACTTATAAAAATCTTACATAATGTACCATCTCATATGCAAGTACTCAACAACAATAAATGTTTCTTAGTCAGAGAAAACAACTGAACAGGAAGCTCGAATTCAGAAGATTCAGTTGCTTCTTGGAGGTTTTCGGTACAGATCCATTAGGCGTTCCGCCTCCCTCTTCCCCGACAAAAGAGCTCCGTGAGTCGTCGAAAAATAGGCGGCATGTGTTGCCTCTCCGGCAAATTGTAAGCATGGGTCCTGTGCACGTCAGAAAGCAGATGTATTATTAACCCCTTAACCGTGTATTTAACTGTAACTCAATGTAAAATGGACGGATATATCCGGAATCCCCAGTTAAGGGGTTAATATAAGTGTACTACTGATCAGCCTGCTTGAACCGCAGTATCGCTTGTCCAATAACATTGTGCATGCGGTCATTCAGTGTGTAAAATTATTGAAAATAGAACCATGCATACACGATGTCTGTTGCAAGCCATGGCTTTTTCACTCAACTTCACTTCATTTTAGACAATTTAGTATTCTTCTAAGACATCTTTCGTCATACACTACATTTTATGAATCTATCAACATAATATTTGTTGTTTTTAAATTTCATTATGAATTAATTTGATTCCAGGCCATAATTCACTGGCATCGCTATTACATAAAAAGTTAAATATTTCTACAGCACTCAGTTACGTCAGCCTGCTGACGAAATTCGCAGTGAACCATCATGCACTATGGGTCAAACAGTTTAATACAGATCAGAAAAATGTAAATTTCAGTGGCGTAGCAATATGCTCGGGGGCCGGGGGCCCTTGACGAAAAACGGACAGGGGGCCCTTTATGCTACTTTAGCGATCTCTTATCAAACGTAAATTCCAGATGCGGTGATGCGGTCTTGCATACTGGACCCTATTAGAGGGTCGGGTGACTCGGGTTGGAGGGGGGGGCTTTGCAGGTCGGGGAGCGACGGGGGTTCTTGGTATTTGGCCAGGTTGTCCGCGTAGCTGCTACGCCTCTGAATGTAATATAATAAAATACAACGAGCAATTTCAAATCCATGCCTCTTCAGATGGAAGAGGTCTTGCCAGACTATCGCAGTCATTTGCCGTTGATCCAGTGTGTCTGTAACTGTACGATCCGACGGAATAGGCATTGCTGAACCATTTGGTCCTAAATGACAATATTATCACAAATAAACTGCTAACTGCACAATAACACACGCATCAGAGGCGTAACGAGGGGACAGGGGGCATATGCCCCCGGGCGCCGAGGTGGGGGACGCCAAAATTGGGTATATGGGTAAGTGAAATGCATAATAAAGAAGAAACATGGGCGACGAACTTTTTTTGCTCGTCAGCACTGTTGGGGGCGCCAACGGTACACTTTGCCCCCGGGCGCCGGATACCCTCGCTACGCCTCTGACATGCATTCATATAGGCAACTACTAATTTTCATTTTCACACGAAGAGATTCTTCAATTCTTCAAAACACTAACAACTCGCATCAAATAATTTACAGTAAGAGGCTATCGCTCAGGATTCAAAGCGGGTGACTTCCGCATATTTAACTTTCAACAACTCTGTGATAGGGGCCTAAGCATTGAAATCTTACCGAATAATTTTCTTCGGCTTCGGAATCTTGCTATTGCCGGTGAACTTTTGAAGCAGTTCATGACAGATATCACGGACAATGTCATCAGGCAGGCCTTCCATGATCTCGGCCTCTAACCCAGCGACCCAGCCGCAAAGGAGGTTCGGCTGTTGCAGGATGGCATCGAAACCGTGTATACCTTTGTACCAGTGGCCCCTTGTATATCGAGCAACCTGGTCCAAAATAAACAGTTTGAAGATTAATAAATAAATGCAATGTCTACTTTTTCAAAACGCAGCCAGATTTAAAAAACAACAGCAGCCATGCAACGTCTTTGTCAGATATTATGGAAAACAACGTAAAAACATCAATTTCAATTCTTTTGAGAAATCTAAAGAGATGAATTACAATAATTTTATAGACAGAATATTTCCCAAATTAGCAGTCACTTTTCTCTTTGAAAGGAACTTATTATGCATAAGTAGTATCTAGATCTAGGGGCGGGAAGTTAATAGAGTGGTAACAACGTTGGGTGATGGAGAAGGAGGTCGCGGGTTCGAGTCCCGCAGGAGCCCTAAAGGTCGACTCAGCCTTTTTCTCAGCCTTTTTCGCGGTGGTAAAATGAGGAGCAGAGGTAAAAATCTCTGCGATAAGTCAAACAGGTACGCTATGCGTAGCTCCCGTATCCGAGGCATTGCACGCCTGGCTGGGGACTATAGAAACGGAGATCAGCGCCGCCCTATGAGCCCGTGAGGCTCGGGGAAGGACTTTGACTTTTCAAGTATCTAGATTAAAATTTCAGATTTAACATCTGCAAATGAAACTCACGGGATTTAAAATGAGATATCGCTAGATAGACTACAAAGCACGCACAATCCGAATGAACGCGGATTCCATTCGCAAACCTTTTCATCGTCTAGATTCTTCAAGCATTCGAGTTCGATGCTTTCGTCTGTAAGCCAAGCCAGCTGAATGCCACGACAATTCGGTCCCCAGAACGGAGTCTCAAATTCAACGTAGATCTTGTTGACGGTTCCGTATCCGAGTCGTTTGATGGCGGAAACTTTGGTGACCGGAAGTTGGGGCAGAAATAGATCGTCCACGTGCAGTTTTAGATAACCAAGCGAGCAAGTAATGATGACATGATCTGCCGGGTATATTGCACCACCTGAGGTCAGAACCTGGACTCGAGGAGTATATTGTTCCCTGGGTTTTTTCTTCTTCTTCTTCTTCTCCAGTTCCATTCCAAACAATCTTCTCGACATTTGTGTTAAGTTTAATACTAGTCCGTGGAATGTCGTCCAGCATAACATCAAGAATCGGTTGATAGCCGCAGGCAAGTTCCACGGCCTCTTCGCCCTCGCAGGAAATGTACTCACCCCAGGCACGAAGGGACATGTCATAGACCGAAGCGCATGCGTTCTCGGTTTTTTCCTTCGTCAATCGCCAATTAAAGAGACCGTCGGTCATCTTTTTCGTCTCTTCTGTATCACTACTAGTCCGTAAATATCTGTAGAAAGAGTTCTGAATGAATGCTCCCAAAGTTTGTTCATCGTGGTCGGGGGATATGTGGTCGCGAGCAAACTTATTCGCCTCGTTAAATAGATTATCGAGAACCATTGAGGTCTCTCTGATGATGGTCGGTGAAATTAAGCTTCCATCGGAAAGATAAAATGAGTTCAAGACGTCCCCAACATCTGCAGTCAACAAAACAAAATATTAGTAGTCATGTTTATAGATTAAAAGAAATGAAAATAGTCATTTTTGTAATATTTCTACACATGAGTTAGTCTATCATCAAATAAATTAATGACATTGAACCACAGTGGCGGTTCCAGGATTTCTTGGTGGGGGGTGAATGAAATCATAGAAAGTTGGTGGGGGCGAAAATAGAAGGGAAAATCATTAAAATTTTCCGAAAAAGCTGAAGAAGGGAATTTTATCCCTCATTTTACTATATTTTTCTACATTTTTACCGAAAATATCCAAAAGTAGGTTTAACAAGCAAAAAAAGTAAGTTCAAAAGTCCGGTGGGAGATGCTTCCCCACTCATTCCCCACGTACACGTGGAACCGCCACTGTTGAACCAGTAAGTCATCAATTTTACTGTATACACATACACATACATGCACACATATGTACACAAACACACATAAAACACACACACACACATGCACGAACACGCACCACACACAGGACCTAGTTCTATATAAATCTGCAGAATTATTATACAATAACGTGTTAAACTGACTTACTGTTAAAACCCTTGGTCTGATGGACGAGACCATTTTTGCAAGCCAACTCATACACTGGATTACTGACTTCACCGTGGATCCACTGAGCACCAATCTCAATAATTCCATCCCCTGAACAGAAAGCACATGGAAAAAAAGATGAAATAACAACATTGAGGCCAGGTATTGGCACCGTCCCACGGGGCTGATAAATCTTCTCTTGCACCAACCTCATCTTCTGTGGACGGATTTCGAGCGCCATCAACCGATACCTCTGTGTATAAGAATTTCTGCTATAAAAATGCTCAGATATTATACACTATTATTAATTATTAATGATTAATCTCATAAATACCAGTCAATATGCCAAGTGAGTGCACAAAATACAGTTTGGGGTTACAGAACAATGCAAGATGGCTTCAATTGACACTATACACTATGCACCATACCAAGTAACCGAAAACAGATATAGGCCTAATAGCATCATTGCTATCGTTCTAAACCTTAGCTAAATTTTCTTAAATCAGTTAAACTTAAACTGTTTGTTAAACATTCTTGCTTACTAGGCCTAACAGTCACCAAATGCTTTCCTGCATCTGCAGCTTAACACGTGGACATCTTTTATGCTGAATTTGCCTTAATTCTGCTTAGATCGGATTGACAAAAGAGATTGCATAAATTTACAAATTGAAATCAATAGCGTAGAAAATTAATGGCTAGCGTATAAAACGCACTCGATCCGACATTCAATTCGTTCATTGATTTGCTTGATCATCGACGGATCAAGAGAAAATGTCCTATAGCAGCTGTGCGTCCACGTGTGTCTCTGGTACTCTGGTACTCTGGTACTCTGGTACTCTGGTACTCTGGTACTCTGGTACTCTGGTACTCTGGTACTCTGGTACTCTGGTACTCTGGTACTCTGGTACTCTGGTACGCCTTCAGTGTGGATCCGTCCTCCAATGCGATCGCTGCCTTCCAAAACGACGACCTCTTTGAACCCGTTCCTGCGTAGGGTGTGAGCGGCAGTCAGCCCGGCAATTCCCGCCCTACAACTACGATCTTCGCCGTCTTCTTCTCCATAAGAACAGTTAGACGCTGTAGACAAAACAAAGCAAACCGATACACTTGCGGCGTCCGTTCGTTCCTTCTGTAGGCCTACCAATGGGAAACCCGCCGACCTTTATATCTGCGGTTTCTATCGGCCCACGACAATCGCCGGCGTCATTGGCTCTCTCTCTCTCTTCTGCGCGTATCGGCGGCGGCCAAACAGGTGGTTTCGCGCGCCAACTGCGTCTTTCTCGCGTTGCCTCAGTGACGGTTACATGCGCGAGACCCACTCTCACTGCAGGCAGATCAGGCCGGTTGTTATCAAGGCCAAAATCATTACGGTCTTTTAGCTGAACGGGACGTCCATTAATTGCCGCCGATAAACTGCCGGGCCGTACCAAAAGGTCCGTTCGTAGAAACGCCAAATAACTATTCACAGGCCAACCAACATAGGAGAGACTTTTTTCCAGAATTGCGAACCTCCTTTATGTTTTATTTTAGCAAGCTTGTTTCCGAAAATGGACGTGAAATACAGACACATTATCACGTACAGCTTTTTTTACACGGACGGCAGATGGCGCTAGCTTATCATCGTGCGCGTCAGTTTGATAGACCCGAAAAAGAACTGCTTCCCTGTTTCCACCACGGCGCATAAAATTTGGCCGATGAAGCAATTTGTCAAAGCGCACACTAAAACACTGAATCTTGTTTTCAATGCCTATGCACAAAATTCCTTCATTCGTCAGAAGCAAAGTTAACCCCTTAACTGGGTATTTAACTGTAACTCAATGTAAAGTGGACAAATATATCTGGGATCCCCAGTTAAGGGGTTAAAAGAAGGCGTTTTCTTTGGTCCTGACATACGAAAATTCATGCAAGACCATACGTTTGAAACAATGATGAGATGAAAAGAAAAGGATACTTCGACTGCATTTAAACAGGAAGTTTTGAAGTTCCTCGAAAATGAGAAAGACCCTGTTTACAAAATAGTAGTTGATTATAGATGATAACACGTCAAAATTGTTTGAAGAACTTTGGTGAAATACGAGCCTGAAAGCTGCACATGTAACCGCCTCGCTGGAATTTTCCCCCCTAAAAATCTTTGATCGGTAAGCGAAGAGCAAGGCGAGCAGCTTCACAAAGATGTTACAGAAATGGAAAAACGACACCAAGGCCATTGATTGATTGATTTGTGGAAATTGCAGAAAAACGGTACTTGATAGGAGAAATCTGATTGCATAGAAATGGATGGCGGAGGAAACATTTCCAAACAACCTGAATTTTCAAGCTAATCTGTTTGGACGATCATCTTCCATTGAAGATGCATTTTTGGTGGTGGGTGGGTCGGTGGGTGGGTCGGTGGGGAGATGCATCCCCAGTCATCCCCAAAGTGGAACCGCCCTAGCTGGACGTCAGATTCAAATGTAACTTGTACACCGTAGAACCGTTCGCACACGAGCTGTTCTGGTCTGAATAGTCTGACAGTAAAGCACACCAAGCACTGCAAGTGTTTTCACAGACATTTTACTGACTGAGTCAACATAACGGTCTGCGTCAGTTAAGATGAAGGCAAAAAAACTCGTCGAATGTTAATACGCGCGCTCACAATAAGCCATAGCCAAAGCGCTTAGATAATCCACATAGGGGCCGTCCATAAAATACGTCACGCTGCAGGGGGAGGTCTAAGAAAGTGTGAAAGTTTGTGATAGGGGAGAGGGGGGTAAATATCACTTGTGACGTCACACTTTCCGTACATAAACAACCTGAAATACGCAGCGATATTTTACTTTCGCTTTTAGTGAATGTGTTCTAGCAGAAGGTGTCAATCGCATATAGCACTTATATTACAGTATGCCAGGTCCATTTTGAACCCAAAGTTTTCGGCAATTCGTCACTGTTGCTGGAAGTTGAATGCCTCTTGTCCGATCCTGAAAATTGAACTAGAAACTCGAATTTATTAAATAGAAAACCTGCGTGACGTAATTTATGGACGACACTCTAAACGGGGGTCCGAGATTTGTGTCAGGTTGTGAAAAGGAGGTGGGGGTACAAAAACTCAACAATAGCGCGACATATTTTATGGACGGCCCCAAAGCCACACGACTCGTGACCCTGTTCAGAATATCTAGGATACTAGCATGAAACTTCTGAATACCTTTAAGATATTGCAAATTTGAAAATTTTATATAGCGGTTTGCTAGTGGGTAGGCCGGCCTAGTTGTCATTGACTGCATGTAGTCGAATAATTTGGCTTTAGTAAGCCATTTAATTTTTAATCAGAATTTTAAAAGTCAGTCGCAGTTGGCATGATGTCGATCAAAAATTGTCTTGTAACTCATGACACAACGGAGTCAGCGGTCATGAATTAGGCCTATACACTAGGCCTACCACATGACTGTTTGCACGTATTATAACTCAGATAGGTCTTTTAAGGGGAGGACATGATCTCGCACTGAATTGCACGTTACGTCAAACGACGCAGGGTCTAAAGGCGAAAACTTTGGCGTAGGTCTATGCAGGCTCTCTGACTGTGCCAATTTTTTTCATCCAGGTTTACGTTTTGCAAAAGGAAGAGAGATAAAGCGTGCGCAATACGAATGCTCTAAAATGCAAAGCATCAGACCGAAGGCGTAGCCAGGAATTTGATTTGGAGGGTATAATGTGATTAGGGGGAGGTATACATCTTTAAAAACGTTGAAAATAATTAAAACACATTAAAAACTTTAAGGAAGCCTGATTTTTGTTGAGGGGGTATATATATACCGATATACCCCCAGTCGCTACGCCCCTGCATCAGACAAATGAAAATTCCTCCTCATTCCTCAGTGTGGGAAAAACGAAGGAAATTTCGACGGATAATGCGTGAATCAGGTCCAGGTTCAATCGGTGCCAATGTGACTGCACTTAGTTGACTGAGAGAGAGAGAGAGAGAGAGAGAGTGGTGGATGCCCGTGCCAAAGTCAATTTGGATACACCCCTCCCTCCGTTTCTGCTCTATGCCCAGTGTTGACGGGCAAAAAAGGTCGCCGAGTCAAACTTATGCTGCCCTCCCTTCCCCCCACCCATCTGGCGTACGCCCATTGAGCAAATCGATAATTTTTAAGGATTTTAATGTTAAAAAGCGTTGACGAACAATAGAAAGGTCGCCGAGTCAATTTTTGTGCACCCTCTGGTGGATACCCGGACCATCGCCGCCCGCCCCCTCTCCTCACCCCACCCCCGCTGCACGCGAATGACCCAGGTAAACTATTCATCCACATTAAACATTGTGATTCAGCAGCGTCATCGAATTGTATGCAACGCTGAACGACAGATTGCGGTTCACAGACAGTTTTAGATTTAATTCAATTCAATTCAATTCAACAGTGTTTAGTACTTATTAGTATGGAAAAAAAAATATCATGCAATATCTAATGATTAGCTACAAAGACATAATTAGCCGATGTAATTGTGTACATTTTAAAAAAAATAAATCAACGCCAGCAAGGAGATATCAAATGGAGAGGGGCCGAGAAGACGGCAGAATGGTCAGAAACGCTGGCGATCACGGGATCTAGTCCCGCTATGGTCGACTCAGCCTTCATTCGCCAGATGACGGTAGCGGTCATTGCCATCTTTGGTCTGAGCATTGTCTTTGAACGTAGGCCCAAGTCCTGTTAATGTCCAAGAAACGATTATATATCAAGGCGACATATGGCAGTTTAAAGTGAACGCGCCTTCAAATATCGCTTAGATATCTGCATAATCTCATAATCTGCATTGCAATGCAAGGCTTAAAATAGCGACGCTATATCCTGTTTAATGAGTGTCTTCCAGTCATGGAGGTATTATTCCAGGAGACGGTATTACGTCATTTCTAGCCAAGGCTGCGTGAAGCCAGTAGCGCGTAGGCTAAAAATAGTACCAGCCAAATGATGTGATGCCGTCATCTGTGATAATACCTCCATGATTCCAGTACTGCACAATGAATTATGCCGAGATTAAACTCAGTAGGCATCTGTGCATCTATCATCTATGCACATAGCACGTGACTTAACAACTGCACTGTACTTATCGATTGCGATAATAAATGTTGTTGTACTGGAAGGCAGAATTATCACAGAGAAATAGTTATCTGATCATACCTCTCCATTTAGTAAGTAGACAGCAGCGTAGTCCTTGCCGAGTTTTCAAGGCTAACCTCAACGCTCCTAGGGCGACGCTGATCTCCGTTTCAAGGTCCTCAGCCACGCGACTCTGATGATGCAGGTTACAGAATGGATAATAACAGAATACCACACAAAGCCCACGACATTGATGACGATGACGATGATGATGATGATGATCCAACGATGTACGCCTCATGGCGTACATCGTTGGATCATCATCATCGTCATCATCGTCATCGTCATCAATATCGTGGGCTTTTTGTGGTATTCTGTTATTTATTATCCATTCTGCATTCGTGTGTGTGTGTGCGTGTGTGTGTGTGTGTGTGTGTGTGCGTGCGTGTGTGTGTGTGTGTGTGTGTGTGTGTGTGACTGTAATCTTGAAATTGCGTGATAACGGCAAAGCGCCAAATGAGAGCCTTTGGGATCAATATTTCGGTTTCATTAACTCTGAAGGCGACCTATCTACCTACATCAGACGGACCTCGAACACCGCCATATATTGTCCGTTGAATGGTCAGCCTCAGCGCATTGCGTTGAATGGACGAACGTGTCTTTTCAGCGAAATCATTAATTAATTTCGCTAGACTGTCATCTTCCGGCTTCATCAGATTGAGTGAAAACGTTCGGTCGATGTGAACGGGCTCTTTTCTGCCTCCGTCTCTGTCTCTGTCTGTCTGTTTGTCTGTTTCTCTCTCTCTCTCTTTTTTCTCGCGCTTCGGTTGCGCCGATTGCAGTCAGTCATCAGAGCTTGATGAGTCTATATCGAGTGGACATATGGACGGGCGCTATGCTTGCTTTGTCGTCAAATGCATACAGCCAACAACATTCTTATATTACAGACTATTCGTACATAGGCGCAAGGTAAGCACATTATTGGTTGAAAAGTCATAAACTGTTCCTGTTTGACACATCGATCGGCGATTTTAGCAACATGTTAATCATAAGGGACGTAGCTAGGAATGAGCTTAGGGGGCTTTTGCCCCACGGCTGATGCTTGCTCCCCCAATGGAATAACGTGGGGCGTTGCGGGGGTTCAAAAGGAATAAAAGGTTAGTTAGGGTTAATAGGTTAGGGTTTTGGCTTGAACCTAACCATAGAAGTGAACGTGCCGGCGACCTTTTTTTTTTTTTTTTTCCTGCCCATTGGAACTTTGGGGCCCCCATGACAAAGATGCCCCAGGCCCCCAAAAGTCACGCTACGCCACTGGAACAATGAATAAAGGCTTTACAGGTTGAATAAAAGTAGTGAATCTTTGGCTTGAACCTCCCAATATAACTCCTGCCCATCCACTAGTGATTGCTGACCATACTGCCCTCTTCGTCACCACACTATGATTATTATTATTATTATTATTATTATTATTATTATTATTATTATTATTATTATTATTATTATTATTGTTGTTGTTGTTGTTGTTGTTGTATTTTTGATATAACCTCTGATGCTAAAGGCATATCGCTACATTGCGGCGCTATAGATTTGATCAATCATCTGTCATTTTTAACCCATCTATCATCTCTCAGTCTGACAGCTGTCAATCATCTGTCATTTTTAACCACTCTGTGATCTCTCAATCTGACAGCTGTCAATCACCCGTAACCTATCAGGCTTCTGCCATCAGTCACCTACCAATCATGTGCTAATGAAATAGTAGTAGCAATGATGATGATGATGATGATTATGATGATGATGATGATGATGATAATGATGATGATAATAATAATAATAATAATAATAATAATAATAATAATAATAATAATAATATGGCCATATCTCAAAAACTAGAGCTGATAGAGAAAATCTGATACCATATTTGGAATCAGCGCTAAATATACCAAGAAACATATATAACTTCTAAGGCACCAGACAAAAAAATTTTTGTTGTTGCCTGTGCAATTTGCTAGGCAATTCGGAGACGACGGCTAAGGAAGCTCATATATATATATATATATATATATATATATATATATATATATATATATATATATATATATATATATACGTAATAGACGTTTTTCATTTAACTTTAGGGAACATTGTTTTAGGTTCAGAGAATTCACATTAACTTCATATACAGGTAATAACATACAAATACTATTCAATGTCGGACTAAAGATAGGTGGGCATCGTTTAGAAGAAATTGAATCTTTGACATTATGCCATCGACCTAAGTGACATGACACTACTGGTGAAGAATTCTTTGGATTTACGATTATTCTGGAATATTCTGCTCCTCTGTGCGATTTCGATTTCCTCTGTCTTCAGCCATCCTCAGTGTTTAGACTTTCGATCCCCGTTCAGTTCACCTCCGCTCTCCTTCTGCTCAGAATATTCGAATTTCGGTTGCTGCGATCGGAAGAGAGACCTTGCCCTTAAGGAGCGACACTCAACGATCCTGGAAGATCTCTGCAGTCGCGGCGGCGATCATCCGCCTGGGCGTCTACCTGAGATCTGCGTTGAACGCCTGCGACAACTGATCTGTTCGGAATGTTCCTCTTACGCTGCGCACGTCTTCGACGCCGAATCGTTTCAGGACGACGAAAGGCGATCGTTTCCCGGATTGTGCGAACAGTTCGTCTCACAGCTGCTGCCGCTCTGCAATTATATGCTACCGTTCTTTACTGACGATCCAAAAATTCTAAGTATCCTGAAAAAGCATTCGCCCAGACGAGATTCCTCGAAGGACCAGATTGATTATTTTCAATGTAAACAGAATCCATCGAAACACGGAGCAGACCGGTCGATGAGAATCGGCGATCGAGACACAGCAGACGACCAACGAATGACTCATTCGCCGATCGCACGGGAACCAGTCACAGACCCCGGTCGCAATGAGTCATCGGGAGACCTGGCGCTGGTCAAATCCTTCTACGAAATCGTTCGTCTCAAGGACGAAACGTACTGCTTTCCCGAGCTGCTGGTCAATCCGAAGTTGGTGTCTGCAGGGGTCGATGCGTCCCCGGTCGAGGGACCGTCGTCGTCGTCGTCGACTAGTGAGTGTATCTGTCTGAAGCGTTTCGTCGGTGGGCTGAGAAACCCGGTTGTTTTCGCGTCGCCGAACGACTCGACCGGTCGCGTCTTCATCGCGGAGCAGATCGGTCGAGTTCACGTCTTCCTGGGCGATGGAACGCGTCTTGTCGATCCTTTCCTAGACCTGACACGCGTCGTGACCGTTTCGTCGAGGTTTGCCGACGAACGAGGTCTACTGGGTATGGCGTTCCATCCGAAATTTCGAAGCAATGGCAGATTCTTCGTCTTCTATACGGTCGAAGACAGCGACGATCGACGCGGCCAACAGTTGATCCGCATCAGTGAATTCGTGGTCGACAGATGGAATGCGAACCGGGCAAATGTTTCGTCAGAAAGAAGTCTTTTAGAGGTCGTCAACCCGTACTGGAATAACAATGGCGGCGAGGTAAGAGGACTCTCTCACAGGTACCTCTGCTCAGTAATGTCCATGGGTTTGGTTGTTCCGTCGTAAATAGTTTGCTTCAATTCCGATGAATTTAGGCTTACAGGTATTTAGAATACGATACGTCAAAAATTAAAAATCAAAATAGAGCAGACGCATGCATAAACCATATAATAACCAGCAGGGTGCGATTTGTGACCTGGAGCAGTGGGGTGGGGTGGGTGGGATATGTCGAGCTTGGGGATGTAGTTGTTGGGAAATGTAGCATTGGTGGATGTAGTGGTGGGAGATGTAGCAGTAGGGGATGCAGTTTGGCAGTGGGGAAGATCCCCCGCAAATTGCGCCCTGATAACCAGAGTTTAAGTAGCTGAAACAGCTTTCTAGAGTAATCAGAGGACTCTTCGGTGATTGGTAAACTTCGTTTCAGATAATATTTGGCGTCGATGGATTTCTGTACGCTTTCATTGGAGACGGAGGGGGCGGTGGGGATCCTCACGGGCATGCGCAGAACAGGTTAGATGCAGCTTTAATTATAGTTTTAAAATCATTATTATTAATGCTTTAATATTTAACTTAGTTAATTCGGAGATAGCTGCATAGGTTTATATATATATATATATATATATATATATATATATATATATATATATATATATATATATATATATATATATATGAAAGGAACGAACTGATATGACCGACGTCTTAAGAAGTAAGTTCCAGTAGAATGAATACTGCAAAAAATAATCCGAGGATAAATCCACGGCGATGACATCTGACAAATTTTGGTTTTCATAAACGAAAGATTTATGAAATTGCTCTTGAGGACGAGCGATGAATCCTCGTTTTATTATTTGTCTTCCCTATTCTCTTCGTCGTCGTCGTCGTCGTCGTCGTCGTCGTAGAAGTTCTCTCCTGGGAAAAGTCATCCGGATCGACGTCGACCGGACCGACCGTCGTCGAAGCGCCGCCTACGGCTGTCCCCAAAGCAATCCGTTCCTGAACGAGTCCGGAGCACGACCGGAAATATTCGCCTACGGAATTAGGGACGTCTGGCGCTGCGATGTCGACGAAGGAGATCCAGAAACAGGTCAGAAGCATCAAGGACACAACAACAACAACAACAACAACAACTACTACTACTACTACTACTACTACTACTACTACTACTATTATTATTATTACTACTACTACTACTACTACTACTACTACTACTACTACTACTACTACTACTAAAAGAACTTTGTAATTGATTGATATCGATAATGATTTTACTAATTATATAGAGTTACTACGCGAAGTAGAAAATACTTTTTCAATCACAACAAACACAGTTTCTAATTTGCTTACTTACTTCAAAATACATAATAAATCTGGAAAGTAATGATGACGTCATTGCAGCATGAGATTTAGTTTGACATTTTCCTTGTCACTTTCCACACGAATGATTACCATTTGGCATGATTTTATTGTCACTGTAAAGTCCTCCTGCCCAGTCCTAGTATAGTTCTTAAATTCTGTCCAACCGATCTGATATCTCTAGGCCAAGTGGATTGTTTGTTTGACTTAAGGTCATGGCGGGGCGGGAAGTTAGACGAGTGGTAACAGCGCTGGACAATGGAGCAGAAGGTCGCAGGTTCAATTCCCGCAGGAGCCCTATAAGGTCGACTCAGCCTTACTGGCTAAAGAGCGGTGGTGAACTGAAGAGCAGCGTTAAGCTGCGAGGTAAAACGTGGGTCTGGGGAAAGTAATGGCAACCTACCCCAGATTAATGGCCTATACCACCTACGTCGCTGATTGCCCAGGCCGGAGATAAGCGCAGGGACCCAATGCTCGGACTCGAGTACGGGACCCACCTTTACCTTTTTAAGGTCATGGCAGAGGTCGAATTCTGTGCGGAGATGTTGGACAATCGTCTTATGAGGAAATCAATCTGATACAAATGGGTGGAAATTACGGATGGAATGCCAAGGAGGGAAGCCGCTGCTTTCATAAAGAAATCTGCGACAAAACAGGTGCAGTCCTAAGGATTACATTGTCACACTCCTAAGCGCATGGTTTTAAGCCTATATATATGCCATGGCCCTTATGCACTATGTAGTAGTATTGATGAATTGAACTAGAACTGGTGTCTTGTTATTAGAAACGCGCGGTTTTACTCATAGTTAACTGTTACTCCACGTAGTAGTGATTACGAGGGCGTTCAAAAACCTTTTGCCACCTGTTTTTTTCACTAGCAGGAAGTAGTTTTTATAACAATTTTTTCTTGTTCTACACTATGAATCATCTTCGGCGCTGTCGTCATTTTGAGCAATTAAAATAATAATAATAATAATAATAATAATAATAATAATAATAATAATAATAATAATAATAATAATAATAATAATAATAATAATAATAATAATAATAATAATAAGGCTTAAAGTGGTTCAGGGTGGTTTGGCCTGTGTGAGAACCACCGAATTCTATACATAGAATACTTCAAAAGGCATTTTCTTGGCATTTGCATTGTCATTTTCTTCCACATTTCTTTATAAAATTAAAGCGATGTAAATGCGTTTCTCCAGTTGCACTTTTGAATGGTTATTCGGTGCGCGGACTATGACAGCTCGGCGATGGACTTAATTCAATATAACTAGCAATGTAAAATCCGGTGATATTTGATTATTTTAGACGTAGACTTTGTTGATCCGATCTTTTCTTATCCGCATTCTGTTGGACGGTCGGTGATTGGTGGACATGTTTATCGTGGCTGTCTCAATCCAAAGCTTCGAGGACAATACATCTACGGAGATTTTATGAATGGGTTAGAATCAGGCGACGTTCTCTGGGACCTAACCCCTGGGGGTTCAGTTGCGACAGAGGCGTTCCGAAATGTTTGGAAATGTCCCCCCCTCCCCCCGCCATCCCATTTCAAAATGGACGTGTCAGAGCGAGACGCAAAATTTAATGGAAATTTATTTCAACAGACAGACAGAACACAGACATATAAATGGAGATCGTTAATAATTATTAATGCAAGAAACAAGAATGGACGGACGAAATAGAAGGTTAACGAAACGGAAGACGATTGGACTGAAGAGGGATGTTGTCCCATGGATTGAAAACACAAGACCGAGTCATAGAGAAACAAAACATAAGCAATGAATACCTCTTCTGTTTCGAAACAGAAAAGTTTGTGAAAAAAGACAGTAAATGCTTAATATTATTCGTAAAATTCCTACAGAATTACACAATCAGTGGCGGTTTCAGGATTTCTTGGTTGGGGGAGAGGGGAGTGAAATGAATTTATAGGAAGTTGGCGGGGAATGAAAATGGAAGGGATAATCAATAAACTTTGTCGAAATGGGGGAATTTTGTCCCTAATTCTACTACACTTTTACCGAAAAAATAGGTTGACAAGCAAAAAAGGTCATCCGCAGTTTTCCCGTAGTTTTACTAGACTTTTACCCAAAAATAGGTTTCAAAAGCAAAAAAAGTAAGTCCGGTTGGGGAGGGGGGAATGCATCCCCACTCATCCCCCACGTGGAACCACCGCTGGGCACAATCATATGACATGACGGAGTCAGAAACGTTTGACGATAAGTACATGTGATAATTATTATCAGATTTTAACACCGATCCCTTGTCTACAGAAAACTGTTCACACTGACGGAGACAGAATTAGGAGAGAACGGAACGCGGTGGATTAACGAAGAGTTGAAGACCTGCTCATCTAATGATTGCTTCGATGGATTAACCAGCGACTACGAGAAACACATACTATCGTTCGGAGAAGACGCTGACGGTACATGAGTCAGTGGCGTAGCCAGGGGGGTTGAGGGCTAAACCCCCTTGGCTGCCGAAAACAAAAATTTTAATGAGTTTCTATACATTCTTTATTCTGGGACGCGATTTTGGGGGTCAATGTAACGGTGTAAGAGGTGACCTTTTTTGCTTGTCAGCACCTGAAAGGGAAAAACATAAGAAGGAAAGAGGAGATGACCTTTTTTGCTTGTCAAGAGTTTTTCGAAGTTGGTCACCGTCAGAACCACACCCCCTCTTTCCGAAAATCCTGGCTACGCCACTGACATGCGTTAATTATAAAAACGATGCATAATTAATTCATATAATCTTGTTTTTACCAGTAGTTGATAAGAAGCAAATTTGAATCGGTTAACCAATTCTGTAATTGTAAGTAAAACGATAAAGCTATTATTGTTCTCGATGTGTGTAATTTATTTTGTATGGTGCACACGCATTATAGGGCCTAATGTCTGCTAAAAAGGTCAATTATATCTAGACTGCGGTTTTATAGGAGAGATTTATCTTCTAACGACCAGCTTTCCATCGCCTACAAGTCCAACGGGCATCGTATACAAGATCGTTGATCCACACAGGTATGAAACATTCATGTTGAATGATCGTTATTATGCATACCTGCATAAGAGGTTAAAAGAATGGACAACAATAGATGGGCCTACAAAGTAGAGGGAGACACAGAGAGAGGAAGACCGAGAAAAGATGGACGGATAACATCAAGGAAGAGCTGGAAACAAAGAACATGTCGATTGTTGAAGGATGCAGATTAGCGCAAGATCGAGCGAAGTGGAAATGTTTCGTATCTAACTATTGCCGCCATGCAGGCAGAAAGTGAAGAAGAAGAAGAAGAAGATGATGATGATGATGATGATGATGATGATGATGATGATGATGATGATGATGATGATGATGATGATGATGATAAGAGGGCATTTTCCTATTTATTTGAACTCGAATCCATTGGAAATTTTGAAAAGCTAATTTCAAGACATTTGTCTCAAATTCAGCAAATTTAACAACACAAGCTGTTGCATACAGATCTCCAAATCATTTACTATGTTGACGCAATTAATTTCAGTTGATTTTGAGGTAATTCATCAATTACTACGCGCTCTATAGATTTGTTTGTCCTGCTATCGCAGAACTGAAATATTTAGCTTAATCGATATAATTAGAATCTTTTAACCAGTCTAAAACAGTGGCGGCTCCACCGGGGGGCAGGGGGGCCCGTGCCCCTATTGAGTGCCTGCCCCCCAGTGGCCCCCCAGTTGGGACTCTATACTTAATGCTACATACATTAAGCAACAAATGATTGGCCCCCATGATTAGAAGTTGCCAACCTAACGGCCCTCCCCCCACTTGCCAAATCCTAGAGCCGCCACTGGTCTAAAACTCAAGAGCTTTCACATCGTCTATAGACTAGGCCTACAGATGATCAGACCTGACCGTTTATAGACGGTTGAATTCTTCGTTAGTGAATTATGGAACGATCCATCGATTTGTGCTGTTCAGTCTTAACAGGTCGGATCGCTGGCAATGTCGTTCCGACGCAACTCCTCACTTCGACAGAAATAACGGTAACGTCACAAAATCGCAGCAAACTGTGCCTTAACCCCTTAACCGTGTATTTAACTGTAACCCAATGTAAAATGGACAGATATATCCGGGATCCCCAGTTAAGGGGTTAAGCATCATCATCATTGGCGCAGTTACGGGGAAGGAAGAGAGGCCATGAGACCAACCCCCCCCCCTATTCGGATTGGGACCAGTCGTGAGAGTCGCGCAAAAACCGTTAAGTAGTTGTGTGTGTGTGTTTGTCGGGGTGGGTGGGGGTATGTAGTATATGGGATCGCAGAATGAAAGAAAGCTTAAAGCGCTACAGGAAGAAAACGGAACAGAGGATGGGACAGTGTTTAATCTAGACTCCTGGACTCCGGGGGGGGGAACTGACAAAGCCGGAGAGAAACTGACAAAGCCAGGGGGAATTCTGCTAGGGGATGCTGTTAGTCCATGTAGTATGTCCAAATTTCCGGGGCAATTTGAAATTTCCGGGGGAAAGGGCAATTCCCCCCCCCCGGAAACGGCCTAGATTAAACACTGGTATGGGATGACTTTTTTGCTTCGTCAAAATTGTCTTTAGTTTTTGTTGAAAAATGCCAATGTGTCCCCCATTCCGAAATCCTGGTTGCGCCACTGCTTAACATGCTTTATGCCAAAATTAACTAGAATCTCAACAATAATGAATCTCACAATAAATTGTCCTGGCAAAGTTTTTGGCCTTCATTTAACCTTTATATATTTGCTTAAACAACTCATAACTTTGAAGCTTTTAAGCAGAGATCTGCATCGCATGTGGTAAACTCGAAATCGTTCACATCTTAGCAAAAAAGAATTCTTATTATTATTATTATTATTATTATTTATTATTATTATTATTATTATTATTATTATTATTATTATTATTATTATTATTATTATTATTATTTATTTATTATTAGCGATTAATGAATGAGGCGAGCAGCTTTAATTATTGTACAGGTATTAGAAACGTTTCATCTATTTATATGTCTATCTTTGCCTATAGACGTATGGGCAAAACATATAGAATGTACAGATGTTTAGGCCTATAATTTTTGATTTCTTGGAAGGAACGACTAAATTTTTGAGTTGTGGGGTCCAGAGGGCTAGTACCCGCTACTGAAATAGGCAGAAATTGATGCGTACAGTATAAACTATGAATAAGAGTGTCTTGTGTTTCAACCTATCCTGTATTATAACTTCACTGAATTAGCCAGAAGAGAAAAATTATAGAAAGAACTGCTTTCAAATCAGTCGCTATAACATTATTATAATAATTATATTATATTATAATATAATAAGTCTTATCGAAAACCTATATGAGTTGCAATTTCTTTTCCATCAGTACAGTCTAACAATTGGCCAGAAGAAAATTTCATTTATGTGGGGAGAAAAAAGGTGAGAGTAAACAGGAGGAAATGAGAGAGAGAGATAGAGATAGAAAGAGAGATATAGAGAGAGATAGAGAGATAGAGAGAAAGAGAAAGAGAGAGAAAGAGAGAGAAAGAGAGAGAGAGAGAGAAAGAAAGAGAGAGTAAGACAGAACATAAGAAGAAAAAAGTCAGTAACAGTAATTCAAACACAATCGGTGCATCAAGCAATGACTGAGAACCGCATAATTGATTTAATTTCTTTATGAAGAGACAGGTTAACGACAAAAGGAAGACATGGCGAGACACTTTGAAACATTAGTCACTATAGACCAGTGGCGGCTCCAGGATTTGGCAAGTGGGGGGGGGGCGTTGGGTTGGCAACTTCTAATCACGGGGGCCAACCATTTGCTGTTAGGTATGTAGTATTAAGTATAGGGTCCCAACAGGGGGCCACTGGGAGGGGCATGCACTCAATAGGGGGCACGGCCCCCCGGACCTCCTGTGGAGCCGCCACTGCTATAGACTTAAGTCTGTTTCGTAGCAACTTTAGGAACAGAGTCAGCTCTGGTCGGTCCAATTATGTATGGCCCAACTATGTAACCGAGTCACAAAGTACCAGCATACGCAATTTTCTCATACGCGAAATTCAATCCAACGAATAATTGAACTAATCGTTGTTTATTATTCGTAGACGTTCAACTTCGTGTGGTGGTGATTCAGATATTGCTGACAGTCTTCTGTGTCGTCGTCAACGCCATGGCATTTTGAATGATACATCGGCTTCCTCTTAGAAATTTGGTTTACTTACTTACTTACTTTTTTAGCAATTAACCGGACTTTAAGCGTAAGATGTTGATTTTCATTGCAACGAAAAAATACCGAAATGGTTGCAATTTTAACGTTGACTTCTATCTATAGTGGTAAATGCAATGCGTTAAGAATCAGGGCGGAGAGATAGCAGAGTGGTAACAGCGTTGGACGACGGAGCAGAAGGTCGCGGGTTCGAGACCTAAGGTCGGCTCAGTCTTTCATCGCCAGATGACGGTGGCAACTGGGCAGCGGAGAAATCCGCGGAGTAAACTGGCGCACTGCATGAGAACACTGGCCCCGTATCGTGCATGTAATCTGCACCAGTCGGCTGGCTGAGCGTATCGAAAAGGAGATCAGCGCCGCCCTGTAGGAGACTTGAAAGCTCGGGAAGGAGGACTTTACTTACTTACTTTTACACCGATAATCGTGGCGTCAAATGACGTCACTGTGGTCGAAGTCACCCAACGCAAAAGCGACCATCTTTGTGTGTCGTTCGTAGCAGGTGGTGTTACGGGTGCAGCAGTGGGAATCTTCTACAGAAGTGATCCCACTATATATGCTTATCAATAGAATGGTATTTGAGTTTCAAAACAGTTGGAGATGAATCAGACTAGGGGATGGGTGGAAGGGGGGGTTGACAAGAATTCTTAATTGTTTCATTATGTTAAGTAAGCTGGTTTAATTGGTTAATGACGGCATGGAACATCCCGCTGTTAACCCCTTAACTGGGGATCCCGGATATATCCGTCCATTTTACATTGAGTTACAGTTAAATACACGGTTAAGCGGTTAAATGTAGAGTTGACAAGTGGCGGTGTAAAGTCAGTAAACGTTAAACAGAGACCATGAATGAATCTCCCCTCTTTCTCCTACAAATAACACCCTGGTTAACTTATAAATAAAATAGGTTATATACTGTACAGTGTACACACATAATAATATCATATAGATATGCTATATGTATAAGAGTATGGAAAAGATGATTTGCCGCAAAGCCAGTCAGTACAGAACTCTGTTCGGATTTCACGCAGTTATAGCTATAACCCATCACTTGTCAACACTATTATTGCCCGCAAAGTTAAAATCTGGGGGCTGCAGCCCCACCTTAACCCTAGAACCTCCACTGCTTGTCCGTTAGAATAAGAAATTGGCGAGGTCGTGGGCTCCAAACAGTAGGGACATCGATCGTCTAGCGTTGGGCTTGGCATGTGAATCTGCTTTTAGGAAATGTAATCAACGTGTTTCACTTTCTTGCTCTACTATGATTCAGAGAGCGCATGCCCGACTTTGTCTTTTCATAACGACTACCGTTTTCAGCGCCATCTGATGTATCCGTATAATTTTTCTTTCCGTTTCGTGCGCGCTTTCAACGACTTCCCTATCTAGACTAGGCGTTAAACTAAAAGCAAGCTGACTGTAAGTGAACAGAATAGACCTATAAACCCCCATGTAGGTAAGTTGCTTCGGATAACGCAGCTCTCCACTACTATCCGAATTCCCTTGTTTTTTCCTGCAAAGTAGTTTCCAGCGAAGAGACGAGGCGATATGACCAACAAAACAGGAGAATCAAACGCAAAATATTTGGGCAGCCCCACGAGTTTTAAGCCGAAACAACATTGTATTTATTGTTATAACTATATATTATTGCGTTCATAGCAGCCGCGACAACAAGACAATGAAGACCGTTATACTGTAATTGTGTAATTTGTGTAGAAAAATAGTAATTGCCCTGCTATTTAGACGAATTATAATCAAAATAATAAGCAAGTAATCGGTCCACAAAATAGCAGTTTTAATGAATTATATTGTCCATATGTTCTTTCGTGGTTGTGTTTAGTAAATGCTGTAATTAACTGGGTAATTAGCTCAAAACGTACTGAAAAGCCTCCTCTATCCCCGTTACACGATGACTCGATGCAAGGAGCAGTAGGACACGGAATAGAGGAAGAGAGAGAGGTCGACCAAACCGCAGACGGACGAATGGACGGACGGCGTAGAAGAGTGGACTGGGATGAAACTAGCATCAGTTGTCCGAACAATAGAAGACAGAGACAACTGGAATCATATCATCCGTTCTCCCACCTCAGCTTCAGACTATGAAGGAGAGAGGACCGGAATGATGATGATGATGATGATGATGATGATGATGATGATGATGATGATGATGATGACGATGATGATGATGATGATAATGATGATGATTATGACCCAGATAAAATCCTGATTGGCCAAGGGTGGTGATAAAAGTAACCCATAATTCAGATGGTCTAATGGTGACCGCCTCTAGGGGGGGGGGCGGGAGACTGGAAACGGTGGAACTCGTGGAAGTCTTTGGTTGGGGGAGGGGAGGTGGGAAGGTACTTAGGCGCAAAAGCGAGTCCGGCCGACCCGCTGAGAGTCACCAGACAAGGGCAGCAGCTGTGCCCCCAACTGTCACGACGGAAGAGAGTCCTCGATGCTCCCCCCCCTACCATCGGCATTCATCGCGTGAGTGCAAGGACATCTCGGAATACACTTCTCTGCCAGCAGTGGCGGCTCCACAGGGGGACCCGGGGGCCTGTGCCCCCTATTGAGTGCCTGCCCCTCCCAGTGGCCCCCTGTTGGGACCCTATACTTAATACTACATACCTAACAGCAAATGGTTGTTTCCCCCCCCCCATGATTAGAAGTTGCCACCCCAACGGCTCCCCCACTTGCCAAATTCTGGAGCCGCCACTGTCTGCCAGACGTCTATCACTGCTCTTCCTGCCTTCGCTGACTCAAAGAGACGGAATATTCCGGCTCAACTGTCTCGACAACGATTACTACTACACAAGACAATTACTCCAGTGGCGTAGCCAGTATTCCGAAATATGGGGGCGTCCACAGTTTCAAAAAGCGTTGTTGTGTCAAGCTCCAGGGCTTCTTACTGCCTAGCCCCTAATTGCACAACTCCCACGACCGGTCCCAGGCCTAATAGGGGTGGGGCAGGACCGACCCCCCCGTGCTCCCCTGTGGCTACGCCTCTGACCACGGAAACGGTTTCGAGGCAGCGCCAACGGCCGACCGCTGGCTTTGCGGACTAATCTAAGCCAAGCGTCAAAATTGACTCTGTCCTATTATTGACACTCGTCACATGACACGCCAAAACAGCTGACAGCAGACGCAAAGCAAACTGACAATTAACCATCGCATAATAACAATAATAATAATAATAATTTTCTTTTCAGCTCTGCGTGCGTTCTGTGCATCTTCCATCTAATTTCATAATTGTACAGCATAGTCCGTCAGCCAACGAGCACTTAGAAAAACAGTAACAACCAATCGCGATGAAGACGACAGACAGCCTCTAGCTTTCTCTCTCTCTCTCTCTCTCTCTCTCTCTCTCTCTCTCTCTCTCTCTTTCTCTCTCTCTGCTTCAGTGCGAGCAATACAGTAGGACTTTGCTATAACGTATTTAGCAGGTCTGTAAACTTTAGGTATGTTATATCCAATATCATACGGGCACCGCATCACACGGAACCTCGTACATTGCGGTATACGCTGTAACCGACTAAGCGTTATAACCGAGTCCGTTATAACGAAGATCTACTGTATTTAATTTCCAATAGTCAGCCAGTTTTCTTGCAATATTGTCAACGTAAAATTCGGCCTTTTTGCTGACTTAACCGCATCTCTTTGGGACCGAACGTTCCTCCTCCTCCTCCTCCTCCTCCTCCTCCTCCTCCTCCTCTTAAAACCTTCGCTGATCTTACTTGCTGTAGTCAGTGCTGTGTTTAGGAGGCAGATGAACATGAAAACAAAAATGAAACTGAGTAGCGTCTAAATAAATCATTCGCTATAACTGCTCTAGCGATGGGAAATTATTGTGGGTCGGGCCTTTCCAATTTTTCGTCTCCATCTTTTGGTCGCGTTTAGTCTCAAATCTTGCATCCTGTCCACAGAACGAGGTTAGACTGTTTTGTAATAACACCGACATACACGTCCGTTAGAGATAAAAAGACCTTGATGACATGACGCGTTAGCTGCGGATGAAAACTTTCGACTAATGTGAAGAGAAGAAATTGGATGCTATTTTGTTCGAAATTCGACCGACGAGAGGTTCGACTGAAATGTGAAAGAATCAGCAGGAAAGAAAAAAAGAGGCGATTCGAGGACATAAATAAATTTACTTCAAAATATAATTTAAGAATTGAAGAAGACTTTTGCGTCGATTGGGCTTAGTTAAGTCAATAGGCCTAGAGACACATCGATCGATTGTTAAGTTAGGCCTACAGTAAAACATATATACACGCATATTTCAGACATTTTTGTGAATATTTTGCTTGAAAGGGAGTCACTGCAACGAGAAAAGGACGAGAAAAGGAGACAGACAGACAGACAGAAAGAGAGAGAGAGAGAGAGAGAGATTACGACATAATGGATCGGACGCATTCGATGAGCCAAGACGACCTGAGCGATAAAAGCAACTGGGTCTACTTCAGGGTATCGAAGAACACCTGCTCTCTGCAGGAACTGGCAGCCACGAATGGCTGCAAACTGCCACTTGTCGTCAGCGTAGAAAGCGTACAATATCATCATACAGACTGGGCCGGCTTGTTCAAACGAGGTCAGTCAAAATCAGCAGCAACATAAGATAAGATATCATATTCATGAACAGACTGTATATTATAACCATCTCAGCATCATCATCATCAGGTCATCATCATCATCATCAATCATCATCATCATCATCATCAAGATAAGTATAATCTCAATATTCACCGCTATAACGATAACATCACCTTCGTCATAGTCACTATCGTCATAAACCATCAAAACGTCATCAACATTACATCTTCACCGAGACCATCATCGGCTTTGTCGTCAACTTCACTGTCACCGTCATCATCGTCATCATCATTACCATCATCATCACCACCATCATCATTATTATCGCCATCATAATCATCATCATCATCATCATCATCATCATCATCATCACCATCATCACCATAACCATCAAAGTCATCATTATCATAATCATCATCCTCATCATCATCATCACCACCATCAAAGTCATCATTATCATAATCATCGTCAATTCATCATCATCATCATCATCGCCAGCAGTGACAACAAGAGCCGGACATTGGCTGTAGTCATCTATCGTCAGTTGTGAAGAAGAATTTATTGTTCCTTTCTTGTTTTCAGGTTCTGTTTCTTTCTCATCTCGAGCAGCGCCAGCGTGTTCTCGCCACAACGGACGATGGAACCTATTACAGCTTCCCGATCGACTATCCTCTCCACTTCGTCCTCTTCAAGATCAGCTCCGGGGCCAGCCAGACGCAACCGACGAAGAAGCAAACGGCCGAAGAACCCATCTATTACGAAAGCAAGAAGAACTCATCACACCATATAACGATTCTAGATCACATCAGAGATGTCCATGGGTCCATTTTTAGAACCCAATCCAACCCAACCAATCAAATCTCCAACCCAACCCATGCCGATAATAGATTTACTTGACCAAACCCAACCCAAACCACTGCGATACATTACAGTTTCTTAAACCATGGCTTATTTTCTGACCCACCCCAACCAACCAGTATATATGGAAAAGTCTGACCCAACCTAACCCAATCCAACCCAACCCATCCCATGCGTTAACCCAACCCATGGACATCATCATGGATGCGTCAAAAGTTAAATATTCGCAATTAGAAAGTGAATGTAGGCCTATTCATAATAGAAGGCATAGAGTACAACAACAAGCATAGATTAATTATATCAATATGTCCAAAAGAGGATACAAAAATTCAAATAAGAAGCAGGAACTTCACTTATCGATTAGGCCTATATCTATAAATAGCAGTATAAGCAGCATCATAGATGGACGTTTAAATTTTGAAACGTTTAATGCATCGTAAAAAAGTGAAGCTGGACATTAATTTCTTGGTAACGAAGAAGAATTTAAGGGTCAAGACTTTCATTTTATTGCATCGTAATCTAATTTTCTTCTTCTTGTTCTCGGTCTCAGACTCAGAAAAAAAAACAAGAGGGGGGATTAAATAAACCGTTCGAGTATCTTTCTGAATTTTCGAAAGTATAGAAACTCTCTCTCTCTCTCTCTCCCTCTCCTTCACTCTCTCCCTCGCAAATATTTATCTATATATTTTCGTGCATACTTATTTTCGTCTTCAGCGGACAGCATCCGATTGACCCTGAGAGACCTCATAGCGAAGCACAGCCTGCCGTGCTGCGTCGCTGTCGATGATACGGACGTTTCGTTCTATTCGGTGGAAGACAACAGCCCACTGCGCTTCTGTCGTCTCAAACTCTCGCACGTCTACAGCGAAAAGTACTTCGTCGGTAGCGAAATTCGAAACGGTTAGATATCTACTGCATGATGCTATAGATTCATAGCTGGGTATGGGGTTTAATCTAGGCTGTTTCCGGGGGAAAATTGTCCTCCTTCCCCCACCCCCGGAAATTTCAAATTCCCCCCGAAAATGTTGGCATACTACATCAACTATAACAGCAGTCTCTAGCTGAATTCCTCCCCGGACCTTGTCAGTTTCCCCTCGGAGTCAAGGAGTCGAGATTAGACATTGTATAGCTGGGTCACCATCTCTTTCCATCTTAAATAAAAGTCGTGGTAATTTAATTCAATGGAGTACTTACTGTAGGGACACTGCTACTTGGGGCTCTTTCTCTTTGCGATATATATGCGCCAACTTTCTTTCTATTTTATTATCATGCATAATTCACATAGGCGCCTGACCAAATTTAGGCTTATATGGGAGAGATGGCACGAGGAAATAGCGCATAAATTCTCGCCTATTGCAGCCTATAATAGATAGGACAGAGTCTATATTTACCCATTCGTGAAAACGAAATCTAAATCGATTTAGAAAGAAAACTAAAAGTCTATAAATTTTGGAACTTATAACGAATTCGGTCAAAATATAGTAAATACTTTCGTATATGTACAGTAGGGCCTATATATATATATATATATATATATATATATATATATATATATATATATATATATATATTCATAAGTCTGTACTGAGGGCATAAAAATACTATATATATATTATATATATATAATTATATATGTGTATATATACTGTATGCACATATCGCTCTGCTTACTTTTCTACCCAGAAGTCTTGGGTTGCAGAATATTCTGTATTGTTAGCATTCTTTCTCTCTCTCTCTCTCTCTCTCTCTCTCTCTCTCTCTCTCAATCATAATCATTCAGCTCATAGCCTACTATTGTTTTCGATTGATCCAAAGGCAAAGTGAGCCATGAAATTATCTTTCTGCCAACCGTCCTCCGTGTCAAAGTTCGTCTGGTTCAAGGATTTTCTCAGAAGAAGGATCGAAAACAGTCTTGGAAATCCTTCATGGCCGAATGCATTTCGGCGGCGACGACAATCGGCAGCGGCAACACAGCCGGACCTCCAGTTGGTAAGACTTCATCACGTGTATTACCCTCAAAGATCACTATATATTATATTATTGTATATTATTTTATATTATACACATTATATTATATATGTCATATATAATTATATATGTATATATGTTATATATCTATATATATAATTCTCGATGTCTGTCCGTCCGTCCGTCCGTCCGCAACACGGCGGGTATTGCAAGACGCTGTTGTCATTGACAACCAAATATTGTTTAATCAAAACTCTATTAACAACGGAGCGTTTAACGAAGCGTCTTAATTGCAGCTTAAACCCCCGTCTCTCTTCCCTCTCCCTATCCCTCTCCCAATCGCCCAGGCCCCAACCCATTCCTGCCCTGGCCCCAAACCCCTTTTCCCCTTCCTTTCCCCATCCCCCTTCCCTCTCCCCATCCCCTCCCAATCGCCTCGGCCCAACCCATTCCGACCCCGGCCTCAAACCACCCCGTTTCCCTTCCCTCTCCCCAACCCTTTTCCCTATCCCCATCCCTCTCCCAATCGCCCCGGCCCCAACCCATTTCGGCCCCGGCCCCAAACCCCCGTTCCCCTTCCCTCTCCCCATCCCCTTCCCTCTCCCCAATCTCCTCCCAATCACCCCGGCCCCAACCCATTCCGACCACGGCCCAAAACCCCGTTCCTCTTCCCTCTCCCCAACCATTTTCCCTCTCCCCATCCCTCTCCCAATCGCCCTGGCCCCAACCCATTCCAGCCCCGGCCCCAAACCCCCGTTCCCCTTCCCTCTCCCCATCCCTTTTCCCTCTCCCCATCCCTCTCCCCATCCCTCTCCCAATCGCCCCGGCCCCAACCCATTCCCGCCCCGGCCCCAAACCCCCGTTCCCCTTCCCTTTCCCCATCCCCCTTCCCTCTCCCCATCCCTTCCCCAATCGCCCAAGCCCCGTTTCCAAACCTACACAACGCTGCTCTGAAAACCCGTACAACCCACTTTCCTCCTCCCAAATCTCCCTTCCCTTTCTCAATGCCCTGCTCCCCGTTATATATATATATATATATATATATATATATATATATATATATATATATATATTCCTTCCTTCCTAGCCTCAATACCTATTTTTTAAATTTTACCCCTCAAGTGGGGATTAAATTTTCAGACATAAATCACCATACTGGGATTTTTAATTTTTGGAAAAGCGTTCTTCAGAAATGATTGATATAACGTTTTAAATTTGCTATATCTCAGGCTATATAGGAGCTAAAAAGATGAGGTTTGCACCATTGTTTAGATTGTTTATTCCTCTTTCTAACCGTCCGTGCAAAACAAACAATTTGGGAGTAGAGTCCACTTTACGGCCTAAAATATCACCCTCTCTCCCCGAAAAACTTTTAAAGCCCCCTAGTAAAATATTTTCAGCGGTAACCCCACTTTGGTCAGCGGCAAAGTTGTAAAGGGATGTCAGAGGAACAAAATAAACCAAAAAGTTTGAAAATCGGTCGACATTTGGCAAAGATCTATCAGTTCTAACCCGATGACCCCAATGTTTGAACATAAGTATTATCGGTGAATTTCGCGAAAGTTTTGAAGTCTGCGAAAGTTTCCAAATTTTTTGAATTTGCTATATCTCAGGCTATATAAGAGCTAAGAAGATGAGGTTTGCACCATTGTTTAGCTTTTTTATTCCTCTTTCTAACCGTCCGTGCAAAACAAAAAGTTCAGCGTTCACGAGCTTTCCGACAATCAAGTGAGAATGAGGAGCAGGCTGTTGCTCGGCGTGAAAAGCAGCACAGCAAACAAGAGAATCAAGCACTGCATGTCGTTCGACACTGCCAAATCAGTACACCTTCCTTGACTATCAAGGTTCAGAAAATTCCTGCGAATGGGCGTTAACTCGGTTGAAGGAAAAGGCGGCGAGTGAAGGAGAACTAATTGCGCAAAATGCTATTGCATTAGCGCAAAATCAGACAATGTGGTGAAAAAAAAATGTGGTAAAACAGACAATCTCCACCGTCATAAAATGCTATTGCATTTGCGCAAAATCGGGTGGTAAAACAGCCAATCTCCCCCGTCATAAAATGCTGTTGCATTTGCGCAAAATCGGGTGGTAAAACAGCCAATCTAACCCGTCATTTTTGACGGGTAAACACCTAGTATATATATATTTATATATTGAATTATATATGTACTGATTTTGGGGTATATATACACCAATATATAGATATATAGAGTTATAGATGTAACATTGTAATGTATTCACGCAGTTCCGCTGAATGAGTCACCACATTAATCAGTACGTTAATAATAATAATAATAATAATAATAATAATAATAATACTACTACTACTACTACTACTACTACTACTACTACTACTACTACTACTACTACTACTACTACTACTAATAATAATAATAATAATAATAATAATAATAATAATAATAATAATAATAATAATATACCCCTGTCGCTACACCTCTGGTTCCCGATTGATGCAATGTCTATATCAATTCGATTAATTAGGCGCTTCTTGTTGTTGTTCTTCTGCAGATATTGCTCAACTGAAGGCGACCGATGTCACGAAGGCGATCAAGAATCCGGAAAAGATGGCAGCAGTCGAACCGAACGACTGCATAAGGTTTACGTCTGCGTCGATTCACGTCGACCATATGTACGAAGAGCTTCCCCTCGCCAAGCCCCCGACCCCGTCGACGGCGGCGTTCGTCTCTACCTTCAGGACGGGAAAGAAATTCGTCGGTTCTGTGTGCGAACGATCGAAGGACGACTCCGACCTCTGCGCCGACTACGACGACACCCGCGCATCGTCGTCGGACATGTTCGGAAGCCTCCTCCGTAGCGGCCTCTCTCGCCCGCCCGTCGTCGTCGAATCGACCAACGCATCAACGTTGGGCGTCCGGCGTCCAGCCTTGGTTCTTCCGTCTCACCAGCCGCCGCCGCCCGTTCCGACGCCAGACAAACTGCCCCCGCTGCTGCCCAAGTCGAGCGAGAGGAGGCCGCCACCGGAGCCGCTGACGGCGCCGAAGTCCTCGGGTCCCGCGAACGTCCCCCGGCCGGCTCCTCCGCCCTTTCCGACGCTGGACGTTTATCCGGGGAGCTTCGACGGACTGGCAGCTAACGCCGGCAGAGCGCGTCTTGGTTCGGGCAGTCGTCAGGCGACAAGGAACAGGGAACAAGGAACGAGGACTTCTTTGGACCACGACAGCGGATATTCCACCAATCCGGACGTTCCTTTGACGATCGAAATCGCCGATGAACACGATTCGGGCTATTCGAGCATTAAGGACGCTGGCGTACCACAACCGCCACAGCCGAAGTCAAAGGAACCGAGGATTACTTCCCAAGACGTCGTACGCTTCTAAAACCGTTCCCCGCAGTGGGTATTATATGGTCGGCGCGGCGGAGATTTCGGCTTCGCCAGCCAGACTCAGATGCGACAGTCCTTACGAGGACAGACCGGTTCCACAGCCTCCCTGTCTGATTAGACCCAATATGGAACCGCAGAGACAAGGAGGTATCGACTTTCCGGCGAAGATACGATCGCAGTCAAAGTCATCTCTGAAGGGTTCGACGGAGCGTCTCTTTGAACCAGGGTCGCGATCTCCGATCGGTGAAACGCCTTGGTCTGGAATTCCAGACACACCGCCGCCGCCGGTGAAACCAGTACAGAAAGTATCGCGGGTAAGCGACAGGATAGTACCAGCTGCGCCGCGACTGAAGAAGAACGAAGCGACGACTGCTTCAG